>JACJUM010002525.1:17291156-17353788 GCA_020976665.1 Heortia vitessoides
ACATTGATTATACAGTATATTTAATTTAAAACCCAGTCGCAGTACAAACACAAGGGATCTTCCCAAAATAGCTTATCCTGGGTAGGGATCGAACCCATAAATTTTTGCGTGCAAGATAGGAAAACTACCGAATGCACCAATAAAATTTCATTGTATCGCAAATCTTATATCATAGAGCCATTTTAATGTTGCGAAATTCAATGTCAAATATATCTTTATTTAAATAGGTGTAAAAAAATAATATTTCTTTAATTTTGAATTTTGCCGCGCTTACTACATTACCAATGACATTGACAACTGACAAGCGCTAGAGTCTGAGGTCAATGGTCAGTTGAGAGGTTATGAAAAAAATAGCATTGAATTAGATTAAAATAGATAAATAAGAATAATTGGTGGAAGAATAGACTTTAATTGTCGTTTTATATCGATTATCCTTTAATTTTAGGTTAAAAATAAACTTAGGTTAAAATTAAAGGATAATCGATATATAGGCTTAACATATGCACTTTCTAATCTTCAAAACAACAAAACAAAATCTATGAGTATAGATTTGCTAATTACAGTTTTACAAAAATGACCGATGACCCTGAAAGCCAGTTTTATAAGTTATTTAAACAAATAGGTCATCGAGTGCTGTACTTTAATACTAGTCTGTCCGTATTAGGACCGAACAGATTCCCTTCTTCAAAGGTAGTAAGTGATCTAGAATAGGTCCCGACCTTGCCCTTCTGCAGGTCTGCGATCCATTTGCGCAACTGCAGCAGCCTGGACTCCTGCATCGGTGTCAGCTCGCCCAGGTACCGCTTGATGTATTCGCTGTCGAGGGTATATTGATCTGCAAACAAAAGACAGCATATTTAACAACTTATGTAGTGGTATATTCAATCGATCCGGACGTAGATATAGGCTATTTGCGCCTTATCTATGTTGAACTGTAGCGCATGCGCAATCACCTTTACGGCGCGTGCGCAAACACCTTGTACCACCACAAAACGATTTGTACTACTTTACTATTTTAAAGGCTTCAAAACGCGCTTTATTAACCTTTTAATTCTTCTTTTGTTAGTACCGCGTTTTAAGTTTAAGTTTTTGTTAGTTACGAGAAAGCTGCACTCTGCGATTGCCATCACGCTTGCCCTGCGCGGCAATTGTGGGCAAAATTTCCCCTTTCTTGGGGAGGCCTATGTCCAGCAATGGTCCTTTAATGGCTATAATGATTTTAATAAGTACAAGTGAACGCGTAAATGATTATATCAAGTTTTGTTTACTGCGTACAGTTTGATCCAACTAGAAATAGTATAGTTTATTTCTCTATATAACGTCGCAATATATTTTTTATAACAAGCTATTTATTTATTATGTGGCAGAAGATCGTTGACCGGGTCAGGTATCAACGCGGAAGGACGTGCGGGATAGCCGGAGATAATCTTGTTTAGTTTCACTTGGCATCTTGGTATTAGTTGTTAGTTTCATAGAAAATACAGCAGTAATAGCACCAAGAATAAACGAGCGTGTAAAAAAGGACTAAAGTGAATAAAGGTCTTCCTTTGAGAGAGAAAGAGAGGAACAGAGAGAGTGAGAGGTACTCCAAGTGGAGATCTATAGTCACTGCCTAGCGCATGTCACTGTCACTGCCTATGGGACACACGTAATGTATATAATATATATATGTATATATAGTAAGAGTACTGTTTCCGTGGGAAATATCCGGTGTTGGCAACCGCAGATGTTTCGTGTCGGGGCTGGCCACACCCTATGCATTTGAGCTAGAATGTCCCGGATGGATATACCGCCATCTGTCGGTTTTGGTACCTTGGTCGCCTCTTAAGACTTGGGACAGAGGGAGGTACTATTCTACTCCGATACCTAACGGCTCGTAATTAACAGCAAGAACCGATATTATAATTAATTAAAACTATTTATAACAGGAACTAGTCTATTTATTGCATTTGTTATCTCAATATTAGTTTCTTTGTTTAGACTGTGCAATTAATTTATCTTCTTAGATCACACCCTCGACACTGTCTGAACGTGTACGTGTGTCATGTAATTGAATGATCAAACGAAGTCACAGATTTTTCTTTACTACAAAAATTTGAGTCTTCTATCGGCGCGTGCGCACCTTTTCTCGTATGCAGCATGCACTTGACGCACTCATTATGTTTCACCCGGATTTTGATGTATTTGTTGACAACGTTAATTCATTATTAATAACGTTCGATGTGGCATAATTTATTTTTTGTTACAACGTCACAATTGTGTAATGCAGAGACCGCAGAGTAGACGAGACCTTACTTTTGACCAGTTATAAATTTAAATGGTAAACAAGCCTTGTCTTAGCATAAGATCAGCGATTTTAGAGGTTAGGTTAGTAGGAATGTTAAGTAAAAAAAGTCAAAAAACAAATTGAATATTTGTGTTTGATCTGTATCTGAGTGTTGAATATATGCATTTAAGTAGTATATTTGCGATTCCTCTTTTTTTGTTTGGCGCCATTTATTTGATTTGATTCAGTTTAATGTATGAGATGTAACTAATAAGCACATTTTTTGCGCTCACATTGCAAACGCTTGCTCAACCCGACGAGATAGACAAAAATAATGTACTACAGTATTGTACACCTTGAAAATGTTCACAAAAAAGTCCATGATCGTATTTCTCTATCTCTTGCAGATAACCCACAAAAATTAATTTTTATTCTCAGCTTTCTTACCATCTTCAATCGAGTACCGTCACAGTTGTGACGTCACCGCGTGCAATGACAATAAAACAATATGGCCGAAGGGTCGCGACGTTGCAATCAATAACTGGACACGAGCACGCGTGGCTGGTTGCATGCGATCACAGCGTGACGCGAGGCACGTGACGATGTTTACTCCACCGACTTCATCTCCCGCCTCATCTTATTTATATACTACTAACGAACCACTAATACCGTGAGGTAAAATCAGGAGTCGTGATAGGTGACTGAGGTACCGGGACCAAATGGTGGCGGTATATCCATCCAAAACAACGTAGATCAAATGCAAGAGCATTCCTAAGAAGGTACAATCCAACGCCTACTACTACTAACGATATTTTCACTTTCTTCGGAAGACTATAGTCCGGCAATGCTTTTTTTATAACACCAGGTTGACCAACAAGCGTACAGTCCGCATACGTGGTTCACAAGGTTATCACTAGCGCGTTGCCAAGTTGAAGATATTATATCACATTAGCCAGTAATTTCACTGCCTCTCCCACCATTCAAACCGAAACACAGCAAAGCGAACACGGCTATTTGGCGGTAGAAATAGGTGAAAGTGAGGTACCTATATAAACGACCTTTGTCTATGAAGTCTACCTCATATAATTTATAAACTATCGTCTACAGCCCAAATCGAAAAGAAAAAAGGAAATTTACACGTCACGACTGTCGTGAGTCCACGACTTAGGCGCATATGCAACATATATATATTTTTAAGCATTATTCGTTTTATATTATAAACAAAGACACCTTGTGTAGAAGACAAACTTAGAATACTATATCTATAATATGTTTTGTTATAAGACTAAACTAGTTTGCCGTTGGGTACCGGCAGAGTAGAATAGTACCTCCCCCTGTACCAAGTGTCGTAAGAGGTAACTGATTGCGGAATGTCCATGAGAAACTGCATAGCTCAACACAACAGAGTGACGATGGGCGCTTTGTAATTGCCATCACGCTTATCCAGTATGGCATTTACGGGCAAACTTCTCGCAGTGATGAGAAGGACTATAGATGGAAGTTTAGCAAATTCATTTTTTGTTAGACAAGGGCGACAAACAAGCGTATAACCAGCGTGATAGTAAGTATCAAGTCACATTACCTAGTAATTTCACTGCTTCTCCTTCACACCGAAATGCGAAAACTAAAGGTGGTAGAAATAAATGAGAGGGAGGTACCAACGCAAAACGACCTTTTTACGAAGTCTACGTCATGTTAATCTGTTGCTATGATAATGAGGACTTCCATGGAATGCTAGTCATGAATATTTGAAGCGAGTCTCGTCTCATGCGTACCTACACAATTACCCACGCGATATTTTGCACGACAATATTTTCCACTGCTATATACACCCCCGGCTTACGAATACCAAATGAAATTCATTGTTCCGTCAGTATTGTTTTTACTTTTGCATTGAAATATAGAGATACACGCACGATTTTTATTAGATCAGATCTATATACAAGCATACAGTCCGCCTGATAGATATCACCGCAGCCTATAAACGCTTGTAATATCACAAGGATATCACTACCGTGTTGCTAACCTTGTGACTTGAGGATATTATGTCACTATACTCAGTAATTTCACTGCTTCTCTCGCCCTTCAAACCGGAACATAGCAATGCGAACACTATTTGCCGGTAGAAATAGGTAAGAGTGAGGTACCAATGCAGACGATTTTGTATGAGGTTCTCTCATTAACATTAACATACATTTGAAGTATTTCTAAAAGAATTACACGGACGTTCAGTAGATTCTGTTTTTTTTTATTAGACAAGGGCGACAAACAAGCGTACAGCCGGCGATAGTAAGCGTTACCACTCGCGCATTCTCAACCTTGGCACTTGAAGATTTTTTGTCACTTTAGCTAGAAATTTCAATGCCTCGCTCACTTCAAACTACATAGCAATGCTAACACTGCTGTTTCTCGGTAAGGTGAGAGTGACGTACCAATGCAGACAATCTTTGTATGAGGTCCACTTCATTTATACGGAAGCCGCAATGTAACCGACACGGGTCGAAAGGTGAACATATGTTTAAACCACGATGACATTTATTATTGGTGTACGCGTCGTCGTACTAAGATTAAAATATTTTTTCAAATCGGACGCATACCTAGAATTCGCAGGTTCAACCGAACAATCTCTATAACTTTATCATCATTATAGCAATTGGAAGTCCACTGCTAGACATAGACCTCTTCAAGAGACCGAGAATTTTGCCCATAATTGCCGAACTGGACAAGCGTGTTGGCAACTGCAGAATTGTTCAACAATATTCCTTTTATATATAAGGAACATTAGCATAGAGGATATCTTAAATACATTAAATAAATAATTCATAGCTAAAGGATATATTTAATTCTATGCGAAAAATATAATCAAATCATTTTATTTTATCATGACAGCCACTGGAAGTCCACTGCTGGATAAAGACCTCCCTAAAAAAGGGTCAATTTTGCCTATAATTGCTGCGCTGAGCAGGCGTGTTGGCAATCGCAGAGTTTAGTTTCGTTTTGAGCTACACTTTTACGGATGGATATACCGCTATCTGTCGGCTCTGATACTTCAGTCGCCTCTACGGTACAGGGGGAGGTATTCTGCCGTTATCGCACGGATTATTTTCCTAAAACATAACTCTTATTTACATTCCCTGATTTAACGCACGCACGCACCAAACACACACACCAAACACTCTCTCACACACACAACACACACACGCCAAATTTCTTTCATTTCTAAAACATTTTCGTGTTACATCGTCCATCCAACAAGATTTTCAGTTTCAATGAAAAAATTACGACACTTCAATATATAGTTCGAAATGATCAGTCATGAAATATTCACCTGTACCTGCCCCACATAAATGCAGCTGCACTAACCCATTAGGGGCGTGGGGGCGCGGCCGTGACCTACAGGGGGAGGGAGGTTGGCAAATAAAATTCGCTCGCGCCGAGCATTTCGCATCGGAAATAACCAATCTCTGGGATTTATGCCAAAAACTTTATTTTCTTGTTGTTATAACTACTCCTACATTTCCTTGTACACATGAGTAGATCAAACAGAGGTCGTCTACATTGGTTCCTCACTCTCACCTATTTCTGCCTTAAATAGCAGTGTTTGCATTACTGTGTTCCGGTTTGAAAAAGAGACAGTGAAATTAATGAGCGTCTATAGGCTGCGATGACGCTTATCACGTACTGTACGCTTGTATGTCGACATGGTCGAAAATAGAATCATAGAACTATTCATGCAAATCCGTCAAGGCTTTAAAACTGATAATGTAGTCAACTTGTATCATCATTAGTAGCAGACTGTCTCATTTCCTATTCGTATGTTCGGGCCGACGAGCTGATCAAAAATGAAGGTGATGGTTGCAGAATTACGACCGGTTCTATTGGAGATATTATTAGCCGTACTCGTAGCTCAAATGTAACAGGGCGGGGATGGGCAGCTGCATTGATAAGCCGTAGAAAGTCCACTTCTGGACATAGCATACAAGAAAGAGGATTTTAGCAAAGGATAGCAATCGCAGAGCGCAGCATTCCGGCAAGTATACTGCTGCCCATTCTCGTCCTGTCGTATTTGAACTGCGCTGTTTCGGCAGATAAGCCATTGGTTTATATAATACAGGGTTGGGTACTATTCTACTCTGCCGGTACCTCACGGTATTCTGCACATCCATGATACTATATAAACGCCTGTGCTATCTGTTTCGTGACGTGGTTTACTGTGTACGTCATTCAATAATTGCAGCGCACGCAAGATGGCGCCACTGATTGTTTAGTTGATCATATCTCATTAAGTCATCCCTTTTGACATGTACCTACATTATAGATAATCCGCTATTGGCATTGTGATTTTATAAAGAGTCACAGCTTGACTGTATGCCTACTCCTAGATGAAGTCAGCGTCGTCTCAAAATAATGTATTTCCTATGTATTGCCATGTTTAAACGTAATGCGATATTTTGTCAAATACAATATAAAAGGGACAGATTTGAGTTCTTATTCGTTAGTTACCATTTGATTTTAAAAATAGCACTTATAATACATAAGAAGAGAATCTAAGTGACTGACTACTTACTTACTCAGGGGTGCTCCCCTGTGTTATATAAGGATTGTAGATTGGATGTTCTCAGAAATAATTTTTGAAAATTCACTCCCTAAAGCGGTACGAGTTAGTATAGAATTTTGCTATTTTTGAATTTATTTTAATGAAATTCTGTATGATACTTTTTCAATAAAACTAATGAAACACGTTTAAAATAAAAAAATAATATATATATATATATATATATACCTTAGTAGTATAAAAGTTCTACAACTTAACACGGGTGAAGCCTGACGGCTTCAGTCAGCTATAAATTTAAACGGGATCTTTATAAATAACCCAAAAGGGTAATAAAATACCTTAAAGAATTAGATATCCCTAGAGAACACTGACCTGATTTTATAAATTCTTTCACTCAAATCTAAAGGTTATACATTCCTGAAGGCATTGCGAAAGTCACGAATAGTATGAGGAAAAATTTCAAGATTCCACACGAACATTGCATGCAACACCTCTGTTTCTGATATCACTAGCGTTCCGCCTGCGGCTTCGTCCGCCAGATATTTACTTAATATATTAAATCTAATAAGCCGATTCATCAAATCACTTGGAAGTCCACTGCTTATTGCCCATTTTGCCCACAATCGTAGAGCGCAGCTTTCGCGACGGGGATGCTGCTGCCCATCTTTGCCCTGTGCATTTCAGCTACACTGTTACGAATGTATATTCAGCCATCAGTCGGTTCTGGTACCTCAGGCACGTCTTACGACACTTTGGGGAGGTACTATTATATCTGCTACACGCCCATAAACCAATGAAAAACAGAAAAATAAAAAATTCGGTTATATCCTACAAGTCTTACAATCTTAAAAGTAACCTGTGATATTATAAACTATCATTAATGCTGAAGTCGTTCTAGATCTATTCAGGAGTTCCGACGTGAACGAGTAAAAACAGCCATTCATACAAACTAATATAATAATAGGGTTACATAAAACCGTGAGGTACCGGCAGAGTAGTATTGTACCTCTCTCTGTACCAGGTGTCGTAAGAGGTGACTAATGTACCAGGACTGACAGATGGCGGTATATCCATCCGAGACAGTTCAGCTTAAATGCATAGGGTGCGGATGGGCAGCAACGTCCCCGTCGCGAAAGCTGCGCTCTGCAATTACGAACACGCTTGCCCAGCGCGGTGATTATGGGCAAATTCCCCCTTTTTTGGGGAAGCCTACCTAATGGCTGTAATGATGATGATGATATAAAAAAACTAGATTCTTCCTGCGAATTTGAAATCTTTACACTTTTCACCTCACAACATCGTCTATATACTCGTAAATCCACGACTCCCGCGTGAAACTCTAACTTGATAGCAACCCTTCGCCAAAGATAGATTTAAACTGCGTATGTAACAGTTGTCAATAAAGTTCAAATTCCAATAACGAAAGGTGAAATCAAAATAATCACTAATGCTACATTCGCGGTTTTGAACGAACGCTTTGTTAATCCTTGTCACCTAAAATAGAGTGTACCAAAACTTACAATCGATTCCTTGCTCCGGGCATTATAAAAGCAAATCTATTTAAAAAATGCTGGTAGCGTTTATGTTTGTGCCAAAATTAATGCATATAAGTTTTTACTAAAAACTTTCTTTTTAAATGCTATAAACCGCGATTACTAAATAATGGTTACCGAAAAGTAACAGAAACGTCGAATTATCCAGACAAACGCACGGAAATTGCAAATGTCATATTTTTAAAGGGTTGTATTAGCTTACTTTCCTCATAAGAAGCATTTTTATTAGTAAAGGCACTAAATAAAAAAAGTTACTAAACTAAAAAGTAACTATAGTATATATTTATTCAGCATTGTAATTTTTACATATATATGTTTTATATACGTCTTTATATTTATATATATACATAAGGAAAACATACTCATTGACCGACATATTCATTGGCTGACCCGACAGACATAGTCGTGTTTTAATATATACCTATAAATTGAGATAAAAACTATCCTATCTCTTAAGTTGGATCAAAATGCATACAGGAAGCAAACATTATTATAATCGGATCAGCAGTTTAGAAGTTGAACCCGGACAATCACCGGGACACGTAATTTTTGTATATAAAGAAAATAGTCAAGCAAATTTAAATTGAAAAGCTTTCTTCGATGAATATCCAATCCTTGCATCTAAGCCAACGCCAAGGCTACGGAGTAGATCTGCTCCCGGCCTTAATTGCAGTCCTTGGCCCGGCCTTCCCCAGGGATACATTAATCATGACACAGTATCCAGACAACCTTAGCTGCGGACGGGATAGATTCCAGATTACATTTCGATATTACGGGCAATACTGGATGTGAAATAGAAAATAGAAGAATTTGATCTCTGATTCCGCGATCTGACATTCGTTTCACGTCCATTTTGAGCGCGTGCCAATAAAAAAATAGATGTTCTATAATATAAATCTTCGATTTGAACTTTTCCACCATAAATAGTGCTACATGATCCCTGCCTGTCACAACTTGTTTCAGTCGTTAGGCAAGGTTCGCACTTGCCACTTTCTCCTCTCCGGGGGACTGCAATACCGTTTCTCTACAAGCCATTGAACAACCACTGCTGGGCTATGCCTGCCCCATGAAAGCGGAAAATCTACCCATAAATACTTAGCTGGGCAGGCACGCTGGTGGCAATCTGCTCCCCGCATTTAATCTACGCAGTTGTCGGATACCGTTATCTGTTGTTTGTGGTACCCCAGTCGGCTTTCCACATCTAGTACAGGGGTACTATTCTACTCAACCGGTACCACACAGGTAAATAAACGGCATATGAAATTGCATTGCTATCCAGAACAAACATTTATGTGCTAAATACTCGTTTTTGTTCGGTGTCTGTTTCTTAAATATACATTCAAGTATTATAATTGTGATGCCTCGGTTGTCTGATGTATGTAACACAAGTGCTTTAAGCGACTTATCACGGAGTCAGGTCAGTGTATGAGATGTTGCGTGATTTTTTTTAAATACAGGTGATGACACGCTAATGATATCCCTGAATCAGTTCCAGCATAAGCATGTTACATAACCGTGCAGTGTAAAACCCTAATTTGTACACAAAATACAGTAACACAATCAGGAAACTACAAAGCCGTCATCATCATCATACCAGCCATTGGAAATCTACGGCCGGACATAAGCCTTTCCAAGAAAGGAGGATTTTCGCCTATTTTTGCCGCGCAGGGCAAGCGTGTTAGCAATCACAGAGCGTAGCTATCGTGACGGGGATGCTGCTGCCAATCCCCACCCTGTGCATTTCGGCACTGTTCCGGATGAATATACCGCCATCTGTCGGTTCTGGTACCTTACAACAAAGTATTATCTATATAATCGAATCCGAGATCTCCGCGTCTAAAGCATGAGCGCCAACTGGGCCATTAGATCAATAAACGCTAAGTCAGACAGAAGCTTCACCAACTGTTTGCGAGTCAGCGAGCTGGAACCAAATCTACCCAAAGCATAGCTCGACTAGTCCATAAGTAGGTCAAATGATGCAGATCTGTTGAGCCACCGATTGGATTACAATACTTTATCTGTACTTAGCCGTGTAGCTGTGCGGTACCGGCAGAGTAAAATAGTACCTACCTCTGTACTAGGTGTAGTAAGAGGCAACTAAGGTACCAGAACCGACAGATGGCGGTATATCCATCCTAGAGAGTGTAGCTCAAATTCATAGGGTGGGGGCTCAACTACATAGGGTGGGGGCTCAAAAGCAAATCTATAAGGGCAGCAGCATCTAGAACTAGATACATCGACAACTTTTTAACCAACTCTTGACCATAAACAACTAACATAAATGTTCATTGCATAAATATTTGTCCTGGGAACACACGACACATGACATTTGGCGTACAAGACAAAATCACTACCATCTACGCCATCAAGCCCGTTAGTCCTGTTCAAGATAAGTCTGCCTATTTGACATTGACGCTAAACCAGAGTGCGTATAACAAAACTGTAATCTTGACAAACAAATAAACGATTTAATTATCGAAGAGAACATGTAAAAATGCTTCGATGTGGAAGTGTCGTGTCTCAACTTGGGTACAAGTCAACCTTGCAAGTCCACAAAGGCGAGAGCGAACTTCCGCACGCGGCACATAACCCGCCAGCGAGTCCGACACGCACCGAAGTAACACATCCTCAACTCAACGCGGGAAACAAAGAACATTTACATACTCTGTGACCTTAACGTACCTCAGTATCGATTTATCTTGCAAATATAAAGAGAACCAAACATCAAACGTAATTTGTACATACACAAACAATTTCAATTGCAATGATTTTAAATATATAAATAAATTCCCACAACATCTCATACATTGACCTGATTCCATAAAACACTTCATGCACTTGTGTTACGGACGCCAGACAACAGAGGAATCACAAATATACTACTAAATACGTATATTTAATATCTACACACAGAACAAACATCATCATATAAAAATTTGTCCTAAGTGGGGATCGAACCCACGACCTTTTGCGCACAAGTATCAATACCATCTGCGCCAGCGGGCCCGTCTTATGTGGATGTAGTTGGAGTCAATAAAATATAAAGCATTTAATTACGTGTCACTCATAACGTCCGCAATCTCGGGTGTAAGTCCAATCAAAATTGCCCCAGCAATTTGGAGACAACTACTACTATTGGACGTCCACTGCTGATCATTGGCCTGCCTAAGAAAGCGTAAAAATTTCCCGCAATTGCTATTCTGGGCAGGCACGCTGGTTGATCTACGCCGCAGTCGGGTGGATATACCGCCATCTGTCAGTTCCGTTACCTCAGTCGCCTCTTACGACACCTGGTATAGGGGGAGTTACTATTCTACTCTGTCGGTACCCCACGGTAAAGTTCGACGAGTAACATAGCATACATTCTATTAACAAAGCATAAATACCCTACCTAAATTAAAACAATGCCAGAAAATATTCACACTTATGTATATTTGTAACGATTTAAGTCTTAAAAAAATGGAGCAATATCAAAACCATCAACACGACTGATAATTACATAATCAGCGCATTACATAAGGCATATTTTATCCCGACATTCCCACGGGTACGGGAACTACGCGCCTAAAATCACGGAAGTTACTAGTTTGGCCCAATGTTTCTGAGTCACGCGGCGTTAAGAGTGTACCAGTTGGCGTGGACTGAGTTGCAAGCGGGTAAATATGCAAACTGAATATTCAATACCAAGCTAATAAATGGCTTATCATGTAAATGCGAATACAACAACCTCGATACCGTATCTAGCCCAAATGGCGACAAGTTTTGTATTTTACAAGCACAAAACAATTAAATTGTCGACAACGACGCTACTGGAGCCGAGGTACGACCTCGGAGGCGTCTCCGAGAGACCGCCGGACCCGTTAACATTATTTTAATTAAACCAGATTGTCAGACTCAACACAGGCATGCAGTGCGCGTGATAGTAAGCGTCACTGCAGCCTATAGTCGCTTGGAATATCACAAGGATATCACTAGCGCGTTACTAACCTTTGACTTGAAGATATTAAGCCATTACACAGTGATATCACTACCCCTTTCATCCTTCAAACCGGAACACAGTAATGCGAACACTGCTATGGCAGTTGAAATAGGTGAGTGAGGTACCAATGCAGACGACCTTTGCATGAGGTCTAACTCAAGTGTCTGTCAACAGTGGCGGCTACTCGGGCCGAGGTTCGTCCTCGGAGGCTCACTCGAGAGATAGCCGTCGGTCCCGCTAACATTCAGGCATAATGTCGAACATAAATAATAAATTTAGTTTTCGAAAGAGTTACAAGACGCCATAATGGTAATTGGTGAAAGCACTTACAAAAATAGTTCGAGATAAAGTGTTTGCTGTCTAACTTGCAAAATAAAACGTGTTGCTCCCATAATCATCAGAATTTAGGAATAAAACACAGCTATAATTATTAAATGATAATGTAGCTATGCATTAGTATAATATTAGTTTAAATAAGTTGAGTAGGGTTTCATTTTATTCGTTACAAACGTACTATAATAAAAATCTTGCCTCATTACATTTCATTTTAGATGTTTATATCATCAGTGAAGGCGTAACTTTTTAATGATAGATTTTGAGTTCAATCGTACCAATCATCATCATCATACCAGTCATTGAAAGTTCACTGTTGGACATACGTCTCTCCAAGAAAGGTGGCTGTTTGCCCATAATTGCCGCGTGGGCAAGCGTGTTGGCAATCGCAGAGCGCAGCTTTCGCGGCGGGGATGCTGCTGCTCATCCCCGCCCTGTGCATTTGAGTTACTCTGTCACGGATGGATATACCGCCATCTGTCGGTTCTGGTACCTTAGTCGCCTCTTACGACACCTGGTGCAGTGGGAGGTACTATTCTACTCTGCCGGTACCTCACGGATTTTATCGTACCAAACAAACATACAAACATTCAAATACTTTCTGTTTTTATTAAGAAAATAACAATAAAAATACAAACAACACTGCTTCAATAAATCTATGTTATCACTCGTCTGTCCGGTTTCCGCTTGTTTTCACCATATGACAACAACAAAAAAATTAACATCCTTAACATTCAGCAAACAAAATCTACCGAATTCCCTCTACCCAACATGGGAGACCGTTAAATAACTTGCACAAGGTCCTAACGCGTTCCAATTCCTAAGGGCCGCGCGACCTTGTCGCACCGAGCTCCATTGACCAGATGCGACAAGGTTGCAACTCAAGGTAATTGTCCTAGCACTCGGAACTTTGTATTAACTTCAAACATTAGAGTAGAATAGTAGTACCCTGTACTAACTGTACCAGGTGTCGTAAGAGGCGACTAAGGTACCAGAACCGACAGGTAGCGGTATATCCACCCAAAACGGTGCAGCTCAAATGCAGAGGACGGGGATCTGCAGCAGCTTCTCCGTCGCGAAAGCTGCGCTCTGCGATTGCCAACATGCTTGCCCAGCGCGACAATTATAGGCAAAAAACCTCCTTTCTTGGATAGGTACAGTTCCAGCAGTGGACTTCCCAATAGCTGGTTTGATGATTCCCGACAGTAAGTCCCGAGTTCGCACGAAGTTTTCCCGGGGAATTTATGTGCGAAAGTTTTATGTGGAGCGAAATGTTGGAGCGTTCGGGACTTTGCACACCCGACGTGGGTCAAGGGCGCGAACTTGCAGCTGTTTCAAGCTTATTTGAATTTAGCCTTTGACTTAAGTCTTGTTTCATTAGTTGGGGAAATATGGTAAAGGCTCTAGACCCAAGTTGATTGGGTCGCAATGGGTAGAGAAATAAGACTCTTGCGTCATTTAAGGATTGATAGAGTCATTAATTTTAATTTTATTTTTATATTTCAATATTTCACAATATTTTATTTACCGCCCTTTTAATTTTTTTTTCATAATGATATTATGATGGCAATACGACGGCCAGATTTCGGGATGGCCAAGTGGAAGGGATCTTCTCTTATGCGCCAATAGTTCGTTCGGATCCGGGTTCGATAATCCGGGACAAATAAGTATGTGATGATATTTGTGTTTCTAGTGACTGGGTGTTAAATATATGTTTATTATATTTGTGATTCTTCTGTTGTCTGATTTCAAAAGAGGTTACCGCAGCCTCTGCACGTTTGTATCACTGTCGCGTTGCCGACCCTTAATGTTTTACATGAGGTACACCTCATACGAAGGACGGCTGCATTGATACCTCACTCTCACTTATTTCTACCACCAGATTGCGTAGTGAGAGAGGCATGTGATATGCAACTTAATATCTTCAAGTCATAAGGTTGGCAACGCGCTAGTGATATTTTTGTGATATCACGAGCGCTATGACGCTTACTACCACGTAGACTGTAAGCTTTGTTTGTCGACTTGGTCTTATAAAAGCAGGCTTCTTTATGCCTTTTATATAATAAATTAAAAGCATTCTACCAATTAGTTGTCCGTATTTACTTTCAAATTTAAGATTCATAATACACACAAAAATATTTGATACCCGGACACAGAACAAACATAAATATAATCATATAAATATTTGACCTGAGTGGGGCTCGTACTCACGACCTTTGGCAAATAAGACAGGATCACTACCATCACTAGTTTTCTGACCGCCTCTCTGTCTTATGAAGAATCAAAAAACTATGTCGTTCCATAGGGTCCAAGCTATCAACATACCGTACTTCATCAAAATCAATTCACCGGTCATATCTATAAAACGTAATAAACATACATACTTTTTCCAATTTGAGGTCAATAAAATTAATTATCAGGACAAACATTAATTCTGAAGATAATTGAATTTAACCCAACCGCCCCCAGTGACCTTGACTGCGCTTATTCCGTATAGCAAAATCACTTCATAGTATTGAACAAAGCCTGTCTGTCTCTATGTTTGCTTAAATCTTTAAAACAACGCAATAGATTTTTATGCGGTTTTTTTTATAGACAGAGGGATTCAATATGAAGGTTTATATGTAAAATACATGCATAATATAGTATGTATATTGCCGTGTGGTACCGGCAGAGAAGAATAGTACCTCCACCTGTTCCAGGTTTCGTAAGAGTCGACTGAGGTGCCGGACCAACAGATGGCGGTATATCCATCCGAAGCAGTGTAGCTCAAATGCATCAGGCCGGGAACGGGCAGCAGCATTCCCGTCGCAAAACTACTACTGCGATTTCCACCACGCTTGCCCATCGCAGCAATTATGGACTAATTCCCCTTCTTTTTGGGGAGGTTTACGTCCAGTAATGGATGTTTTACGGCTACTATGTTGAATTTAAAAAAAATAATGAATTTAATAATAAAATCCAAATGGTTTAAATAAACACATTTTGTTGCGCTTTCATTGCAAACGCTGGCTGAACCCGACGCGATAGATCCAAATAATGTACTACATGTACACCTTAAAAGGTCTACAAAATAGTCCGTGATGGCATATGTCTATTAATTGTTATTATAACAATCATTCTTTATCTTCTTTGCACCCATGCGAAGCCGGACGGGTCGCTGTTTGAATACAAATTAAAAAAACAACAACAACGCTGAGCAATGAACTGCGGTCAAATTTGATTGGCCTTGATGTTGGACCTCTTAATTGGATCGTATAAACTTATTGCATGTAAGGTTGTTTCAGCAAAATATTTGGTCGAATTTCGACCATCATCCACTACATACGTCGCGTTAGAGTCCCATTAGATCAGGCATACTGGATTTCCAGTTTGTTATGATTGGCATACTTCTCGCGCTTCCTTCACTCGCATTAGTCCTTTCATACACGCTCGTTTATTCTTGGTACTTCTGACCTGGCCCTTCTTTAAAGTTTGTCCGAGATGAACTATACTATTTAATCGTTTTAATCATTGTTTGTTTATTGCGTACAGTTTGATCCTACTTGAGAGATCATTATCATAACAGTTAATGGAAGTCCACTGCTGGATATAGGCCCCCCAAGAAAGGGGGAATTTTGCCCATTATTGCCGCGCTGGGCAAGCGTGTTGCAAACTTTCGTTACGGGGATACTGTAGCCATACCCACCCTATGCATTTGAGCTACACTCTCTCGGATGGTTATACCGCTATATGTCGGTTCTGGTACCTTAGTTGCCTCTTACGACACCTGGTACAGAGGGAGGTATTATTCTACTTTGCTGGTACCCCACGGTTTATAATACTTAAATATATATAAAAAACACCCAGACACTGGGAAACTCAAATATCACGATACAAATATTTGTCCTGGGTGGATTCGAACTTATAACCCTCGGCGCATAAGATAGTATTACTACAATCTGCGCGTTTGGGTCCGTCAAGACATCGGGACGTATTCAATTACATTCGAAATTTAAATTTGAATATTTTAAATTCCATCCATAGTGTTACGAGAACAAGCAGTGCGATGCATGTCATCCAAATATACCTTCAAATGGCAACACAAAGAAAACAGAATTAACTATAGACTGTTATTAATAAATAGTGCCACGAAGGGTTCAGGGAAGACGTGGGTAGCGACATTACCATGACGTAGGCAGTTCTAATTGAACAATTTAAATATCAATACCAACCCTTGTAGGGTTCAATAACAATTGACCTTTACGGTTTCAATTGAAGTCAGAGTGGAGGTCAGATAGAGCACATATTTGTGTTGAACAAGTTGATTTATTTTACAGTAAATATATATATATATATAACAAGCGACGACCCGCCATGTTTTAGCGCGGGTGCAATGGGGATAGAAAAAAGGTTAACAATAACCTTTTCTATTATTATTGGTTATCCCTAAGAGATAGACATATTCCACCACAGACCTTATTATAGACCTTTTTGAGGCGTACAATAATGTAGAACATAATTTTGATCTATCGCCTCGGGATCAGCCAGTAAAGCGTTTGCAATTTAAGCGCAAAAATGTGTTAATTTTCGACACCACATCAGAGAACTCTAAAATTATTATTGTTTCTCTACTATTGTGCATGTATTATATATATAAAACCCTTTGTTTTTATTAGACTAGGCCGACAAACAAGCGAACAGTCCGCGTGATATTAAACTATAGCCTATAGACGCTCGAAATAGCACAAGGATATCACTAGCGCGTTGCCAACCTTGTGACTTGAAGATATTATTTCAAATTTCCCAGTCATTTCGCTGTTTCTCACACCCTTCAAACCGCAACACAGCAATGCGAACACTGCTATTTGGTGGAAGAAATAGGTGAGTTAGATAAACTTATGGAAAACTTATTTTTGAATCACTATATATATTTATAATAGAAACCGCATTAAAAACCGTTTTTTTAAGATCTTAGCGAACATATGACCGACAGACAGCGGGAAACGATTTAGCTTTTTACTATATAGTGATGGCCGTGGGGTACCGGCAGAGTATTGTGCCTCCTCCTTCACCAGGTGTTGTAAGAGACGTCAGAGGTACCAGGTTAGAACTCAAATATAACAGCGGAGACGGTTCTTATCGCGAAGCTACGCTGAATTATGTGTAGCGAAAATTTTTTTTGGGCTGCTATTTCCATCAGTCGGAGTTCCCGTGCGGTGATGATAAAATCTAGCATTTTTCAAAACATATACCAAAAAAATTGATTAATATAAACTAGAAACATATCAAATAAAACAAACCTCTTTCAATAGTCATATGTAAAGGCACTTGAAGGATGTAAGGGGTTGTAAAGCAAGACTTCCAAGTCCGTAAAAGCTCCCGCAGGACTCATAAGAACGAGTCGAAAAGCGTTTTTAGGCTAAAGAGACAGTTTAACATCAAATGATATTTAGGAGCGTTTATAGGCTACTGTGATGCTTTATTATTTCTTTCTTTCTTTATTAGGCTAACCAACATTTAATTACAACTAGCTTAGCTTTCAAACCACGACTTCGTCCGAGTAGATTTGCCAGTTAATCGCGTCCCTCGGGAACGATCGTTTATAAATAAAAGGTCACCTATATCGTATAACTATCCTACAGCTGTGCCAAAAATCAATTTGATCCTGTGCCAAAAGCAAATCTATCCCTCAGGAATCATTTTTAGTTCTAAGTTAACGTTTGTCATCATTTCATTAAATACACTTCCCCTAGAAAATAATCCGGCCGTAATTGCCGTAATTACCGTAGATACGCGTCGACAATACAGCTGCCCATCCTCGCCATATTGCATTCGAATTACACTATTTCCGATGGATACACCGCCATCTGTCGGTTCCAGTAACGCCTCTTAGAATACCTAGTACAGGGAAAGTTCTACTCTGCCGGTAATTGCAAGAATTTTATCAGTTGAAAGATAATGTTTTAAGTCCGTTTTATCGTTAGAAGAATGTATATCAACGTGGTTTATTAAAACTAAAGAGTTATTTATGAAATAATTATTGTATGAATTAAATTAACTAAAGTATTATATTATGTTATTTATAAAAGGAATAATGCGAGTAAGGGAAGCGAGAGAGGAATGCCAAGATCGTAACAAGTGGATCCAAAGTCTCTGCCTACCCCGACGGGACACAGGCGTATGTATGTTAGAATATTTACAGTTCTGTTCAAGCGGTTTTCCCGGGGCGCCCCGTGACGTCACAATGCTTACGTGGCCGTCCCGACCGCTACTCCCACGCTCAGAGCTTCTTTTTACTCTCCTCGCATCCAGGCGATTTATTTCAGGGACCACATTTATTTTTAGCGTCTATTAATTTCAGTTGGTACTGAATCATTAAATTGAGCTTAGTTTAAATAATATACAGACGGACAACAGAGACGACCGAAGACAATCTGTATCACTCGAGTACTAGACATTGTTTTAAGGGAAAGGAAAAAATTTAAGCAGAGATCCTTATGGATCAAGGTACAGTTCCTACATATTTTCTTCAATAACTTACAGAAAGTGTTATTTTTAAATTGGCATGGCACATTGCCCGCAATATGTACCGAGTGGAACGGGCAGAGTAGAATAGTACCTCCCTCTATGCCAGGTGTCGTAGGAGGCGAATGTGGTACCAGATTGCGGTATATTCATCCGCGTGCAGCTTTCCGGCGGGGATGCTGCTGCCCATCCTGTGCATTTGAGCTGCACTGTTCCGGATGGATATAGTGCATCGCCATCAGTCGGTTCTAAAACCTTATTCGCCTCTTACGACACCTCGTACAGAGGGGAAATACTATTCTCAGCCGGTACTTCAAAGGAATAACGGTACCTCGCGTCATGAGCCGATTATTCATAGTAAAATAAAAAAGCCAGATGTATCCCACGGGAACATATTTTCCGGATAAAAAGTAGCCTGTGTGATATTTCCAACTATTATCAATCTCTGTGCTAAATTTGATGTAAATCTAATCAGCAGTTCCGGCGTGAACGACATCTGGTACAGGGGGAGGTACTATTCTACTCTGCCGGTACCTCACAGCAAGAACCGGATAAAGTCGGATAATGGATGAAACCGCGGAGAGATGCTAGTTACTTATAGGTGAATAGGGGCCCGTCCCGGCTTCGCACGGGTAGACATAAATATGTATATATTTAAGTAATAAGAAATTTGAAAAAATTGTATGCTTATCTTAAAACCTCCCTGTACACTACGTTGGCTGTGGTATTTGTAGGTGGCAACGAACCGTATTGATTTTCAGGAGATCCTACTCGAGAAAGTGCCACATACAATTGCTTTCGTCGAGTTAGTTACTCGATGCGCTGCGTGGCGGCCGCCGCCGTCATATATTTTTATTTTAACTTCAAGATATCTTTTGAATGGAATGTCCGATTTCAATAATTCAAAAAGTAATCATCAGGTATTAAGACAGTTTTGAATATTAAATTATATATTTTTATAAAAAATTATAAATGGTATGGATAACACAGTCTGATTTTGATCGGCATTTCTATCAATTTGTTAAATGTAAAAAAAGTAGTTATAGTGACGTAACTACAATAGTTAGACATATGGTACCGCAAAGTTTGTTGTAGATATTGATATATTCTATAATATTGTCAAACAATTCTTGTCCTATCATTAATATTCTTCGCAGCGTATGCGATGAAAGATATTTTATGGCAATTTTTTTACACCTTTAGTTGGTTTTAATAGGAATTTCTAAAGTAATCCAGTACTAAATATAGCCTATGTTACTCAATGATAATGGAGCTTTCTAATAAAAAAAGAATTATTAAAATCGGTCTAGTACTTTTTAAATTTATTCGCTACATACAAAAATACAAATCTTTCCTCTTTATAATATTATAGTGTAGACAGACTAGCACTTTGAAGTGCTAATTTCACTTAATCTACTGTCATTATATATCAAAATATAATTTGTCGTCGGGATATAATGAAATAATTATATATTTCAAATAACTATTTATCACGCAGTGACGTCATCAGCCCTCGCACCGTGGGCGCGCTGTCCGCCCACACGCCGCATCCCCATTGCAAATTAAACTTTCATGAACTGCCTCTGTGCAATGCGCCTCCATTAGCATAATCGGCCTAGTTTAAGACATCTTGAACACTAAATACCTCTAGTGCTTGAGTTATTCCATGTGAATATTTAATACACAAAAGGAGTTTTCCTCAAAATTAGACGAAAAATCTTATTTATAGTAAGCATTATCTTGTTTTACATAATATAGTTCTTTCAGCGCACACGATAGTCTATTTTTACAAATTTGTGTTAAATAATAATTTGAATTTAAACACGATCATCATTATACCAGCCATTGGAAGTCCGCTGTTGGACATAAGCCTCTCTACGAAAAGACGTTTTTTGCCCATAATTAACATGCTAGGCAAGCGTGTTGATAACCGCAGAGCGCAAGTATCGCAACGGGGATGCAGCTGCCGATCCCCGCCCTGTGCAATTGAGCTGCACTGTTTCGGATGGATATACCGCCATCTGTCGGTTCTGGTACCTTAGTCGCCTTTTACGGCACCTGGTGCAATGGGAGGTACTATTCTATTCCGGTACTTTACGGCACGAACGGTACTCTAATTTATCAAATAAAACACTGAAGTTTAGGAGCCTTTTCAATGTAAACAAATAAACAGTCAAATCTTTCCACTTTATATACTGATGGGCCTTTGACGGGCCCGATGGCGCAGACGGCAGTGATCCTATCTTGCGCGCCAAGAGTCGTGCGTTCGATTCCACCCAGAGCAAAGATATATATGATGATATTTGTGATTCCTCTATTCTCTAATGTTCGTTATTCAAGCGCTTTATGCGACTTATGACGAAGTCATTTAATGTATGAGAAAAAAGTTCGTGGATCATTTCTTCCCACAAATATTTGAACATCATGTGTTGATATCAAGCAATTCAAAATGAGGTAAGATAATATGTCGATAAGAAACTAAAACAATTTTTCTTCTTCTCTTGCATTATTGTTGACAAAAGAAACCTCTTCATATAATGCTTGTAAATAAACTAATATTTACGTAATGATTTCCTACAAGGCTGAATAATGGTGGGAAAATTTTCTTATGTTGTATTCATACTTCTAAAACATGGCTTTTTAACTACTGTTTAAGTAAATAAATCTAACCCGAGCGGTGCCGGTGGAGTATAATAGTGTACCAGAAACGACAGATAGCGGCATATCCATCCGAGACAGTGTACCCCAAACACATAGGGGTCGGGATGGGCAGCAGTACCTCCATCGGGAAAGCTGCCTACTTGCTTGCCTAGCGCGGCAATTATGAGAAAATTTCCCTCTTTATTGTGGAGGTCTATATCCAGCAGTACACTTGCAATGGCTGATGAGATGACCTATTTCTTGTGTTGATAAGGGACAAAATTTCCCTTGTCTTAGGGAGTCCTATGTCTAACAGTGGACTTCCAATAGCTATGTTGATGATGGTGCAATAAATTTATACGTTTAGCACACAGAACCGACAAGAAATGGAGCCCGAAAGTTCTGGATTAGGGACCAAGTATTGGCAAGCGCAGACAATCTGACTGGAACAGCAGGATCGCGCAGGACACAAGCCGCATGCAACAGGTCCTCTAGGAGATTACTTGGTCAGTCCTATGGCCAGCAGTGGACGTCCTAAGTCTGACATAATAATGGCATGTGTTGCAAGGGATTGTCATTTCCGATAGTTTTAAAAAATCTGGTCCCCAACTTGATTAAATAAATTCGTGTATACTGGTAAGCCGAGGCAGTTCTACTGCAACAATTTCAAAGTATACTGCGCTAGACTTTGTGTCCTGGGCTACAATCAGCTTCAAGACTGAACTGCTATCACTAATCAAGTTTGGACATCATTTTAAACACATTAGGTAGTATTGTAAAAATGTGTGGAGAGTGGAGCGGGACGTGTAGTGCATTAAGATGTAAGCGGGCCGCACTTGCTTTACCGCCCACGCCGATTGAGACTTAAATTTTCATGATGCGACGCCCGCCTTCAAATTTTCCACGTGCATTTTCATCTCACTCGGCAGCAGCATTAAAACATTTATACTTGACCTGGAAGTCAGCCGTAACCTTTATACCCCTACTCAATCTACTATCACTTAAATATATCCATGGTAATTCACCAAACAAACAAAATTTAAAAGAAAATCAAAAAATAATATTCTGTATTATTTACAATGTAGCATACAAAATCTGACCTGCAATATTTACACTTAGCCAAACGATTACTGGTCGTTACACGTTCCGCCGATGGCCGATAATGGAGGGAAGTGGGGAGGAGAGGAGAAGCATGAGCATCAGCGAACAGATGAGAACTGCCAGGAGACCGTCCCACCTGGACAAAACTTCCAGCACTGGCAACTCGTCATGCCTGCAGTGACACAATCTGAATGATTCATTCGGGACCGGGTCAATTGCCTCCAATCTGTCCATCGAACGCGCCATCCCAGCATCATCTTTGTCTCTAATATTCAAGGATTTTTCTTTTCTAAAATCTGATCTAGACCTTGCTTTCCGTAAGATGCCACTGGGTCCAGATCCCAAAGGTTCTGACAACTTCAAATCTCTTTTTGAGTTTTTATTCTTCTTTAACATGGCCGAGAATTTGTTTGCCGAACCTTCTTTTCTAAGATCTAATCTCGAGCTCGCTTTTCTTAAAATGGGCTTCGGATCCAGATCACCTGTCTCTACTAGATCAGATTTAGAGTTTCGTACGCCACTATGCACCAATGATGATGATCCTGATTGCCTTGACTTTCTTCTTGATCCCTCTTCTTTTGTCATAGTCTTCCTGAATGACTTTTTGTCTATACCCTTCAATTGTGATTTAGAATGGGAATCCCGCAACTCGGTATTATGCTCCGAGTCTAAAGAGTCCAAATCAATGTTCCGGGTTTTGTTGTGTTTGAAAACTTGGCTGCTTTTTTTAATGGCGTTAGCAATATCCGTCATACTTTGCGAAGTCTTGGACCACTTGGCCATTGATGCGTTAGATTTGCTTTCTGTGTTCGGTCTGTGTGAACATGTCTGATTATTGCCATCTTGGAGGCTTTGAGCACTGTCTGATGTTGAGGTACCTGAAAAGGAGAAACGGGATAAGGGAAAAGGTTTGTAGGGTGAGGATAGGGATCTCTATTCGATGGGGACATATCATCATCATCATCATACCAGTCATTAAAAGTCCACTGCTGGACATAGGCTTCTCTAAGAAAAGAGGTTTTTTGATCATAATTGCCGCGCTGGGCAAGCGTGTTGGAAATCGCAGAGCGCAGCTTCCGCGACGGGGATGCTGCTGCCCATCCCAGCCCTGTGCGTTTGAGCTGCACTGTACCGATTTAATACATATATTCAACACCCAGACACAGAACAAACACAAATATCATCGGCCAGTCAGATCAGTAACATACCAATTGAGTAAAATATTCATTATTGTTAAAACATGTTCTACATGACAGACACAAATAGTCGGTCGTCTGCATTCGTACCTCATTCTCACCTATTTCTACCGCCAAATAGCAGTGTTCGCCAAATTACTGTGAAGGGTGAGATAGGCAATGAATTTAATGGGTAATGTGAAATAATATCCTCAAGTCACAAGGTTGGCAACGTGTTAGTGATATCCTTGTGATATTCCGAGCGTCTATAGGCTGTGGTGACGCTTACTATCACGCGGACTATGTCGACCTGGTCCAATGAAATCTAATAAAATAAAACACAATGTCCATCGGGTCAGTTAATTAACAGAAATAACTTCAACATTAAATAAAACAAACAACCAAAGTCACGTGCTTAGTTCATAGGCAAAAGTAAAGATTACAGGCATGATGGCATAACAAAAACCCAGCTCCCAACACCGCAGTCGGTCTGACCGTGATATTTTCCTGGGGCGCGCTCACGGCAACCGGGAATCGTACATTACATACATAACTTTGCCCCAGATTATTCGGGATAGCGCCCTTAATTTATCTCGGGTTTGCTCCACAAAAAGTTTCCCTTCACCCTACATCCTCAGCAGCCGGAAAAGTACTACTGCGTATGAACACTGACCTAACTCTGACTTTTATTCTTTTACGCAGTAATGTTAAAGATTATATTTCCTTCGCGTTCACGACTCATAGGAAAATTACATAATAATTAGTTATTCTTTTAGGTATTCAAGAAGAATAAAATGATCAGAAATATTGAATGAATGATAATATTTTATTTATTTATTGAACTTTATTGCACAAAATATTACAAAATGTACAAATGGCGGACTTAATGCCAGTTGGCATTATCTGCCAGTCAAGCATTTTACGAAAGAGAAATATATATAGAGGTGCAAACAATATATATATATATATATATATATATATATATATACAAAGTAGATAAACGTTACATACATATTACAAATAAACGCAATAAATATATATAATATAAAAAATATAAATAAAATAACGTACATCCGAAATAGGGTTCTAAAGTTAGAGAAGCAGCATCAGTAAATAAAGTACGGAGAAAGCGTTTTAGGATAAATTTGTTTGGGGATTGCTTAATATTCAACGGAAGCTCTAAAAGAGTTTGTCAAAAAACTAGATTGATGAGAAGGAGTTAAGAGTGAGAGAGTATTAGAAGAACGGAGATTACGTTCGTGAGAGGAAGATAGGAATTGGAATCTGTCCTTTAGGTAAGTTGGTGCGTACGGATCAAAACGTATTGAAAATAATATATATCTTATGAATAATTTGGTCATCAGGTCTATTTTTACAAATATTGACCTGATCTTAAAGAAATAAAATAGTGTACAACCTTTTCAATAGAAAGTCACTTGGGAAGGCCTTTTTCTAGCAATGGACGTTCCATGGCTGCTGTAATGATCGTAGATTAGTTTAATTGGATTGTGTACAATTTAAAAAAGTGATTGTAGTTTTGTTTACGATAAATATACAAATACAGGAGGTAGACCTCATACAAAAGGTCTGAATTGGTACCTCACACTCACATATTTCTATCGCCAAATAGCTGTGTTCGCATTGTTGTGTTCCGGTTTGAAGGGATAGAAACAGTAAAGTTACTGGGTATTGTGGCATTATATCCTCAAGTCACAAGGTTGGCAACGCGCTAGTAATATTTCTGTGATATCACGAGCGTTTTCAGGCTGCAATGACGCTTGACGCAGACTGTATGTTTGTTTGTTGTGGACGAATTAATATACATATGTATAATGATTATTGAAATGAATGACCGGGGACCTCGTGCGAGAACCTCATTTCAGTCAATTATACAAACACAAACACAGAGCATAAATATAGAAATAGCAGTTCAATCAGTTAATTATCCTCAATTAATTCCATCCTTACCCTTCAGGCGAGGGCCCGAACAAACACTACGCCGTGTGGGACAATAAAGGAGGTTCCATTATAAAACACAGCTTTTTAACGGCTTTAATACGTAATATATTTCACTTTTTTTTTGTTTCGGTTACATTGCGGCAACCAATGCGGAATCTAAGTGATATCAAATAAAATTGCTCGTTAATTCCACTTTATTTTCTTATTTAGGAGGCATAAATCATTTACGAGAGATGATCAGAGTAATATTTTATCAATTTCGTTTCGTACAATTAGTCGAGCGCTTCTCTCAATCACGTGCGATTAAGTGAGATTCCAATTTTCATTTTATAAACAAAATCATTATCATCATACCAGCTATTTAAAGTCCACTGCTGGACATAGGTCTTTCCAAGAAAGGAGGTTTTTTGCCCATAATTTCCGCGCTGGGCAAGCGTGTTTCCAATCACAGAGCGCAGCTGCCCGTTCCCGCCCACTACCGTCGGGCCCGACAAATATTATTGCAAATTTATTTTCGCCATATCCAACGCAGTTCACTTAATATGCATAACTAGCACTCGCTATCGTAAAAACAAATAAAACTAAGCTTTCAGCATAACTTATGTCAAAATAAGTGCCCGCTCGAAAAATACAGCAAAATTGCCCGGATTCCTAGCCAGGCTTATTTAGGAGCGTCCTTGGTGTTCCTTAGGGTGCCTCTACATTGAGTAACAAATAGACGGGAACGAAAAGGAGTGTATTAATTATAGTATATGTCCGATATCGCAGACTGCCAAACGTTCTCGACAAACCTCCCTTTTGCTAAGCATCAATAAATGACTTGCCGGGCCTTGCCTTGACCAGGTGTCGTAAGAAGCGACTAAAGTGTCGATAAATCGACGAACCGGATGTTGGTATATCCATCCGAAACGGTGCAGCTCGAAGCTCAGGGCGGGGATAGGCAGCAGCATTCCCGTCGAGAAAGCTGCGCTCTGTAAATGCCAAGACGCTTGTCGAGCGCGGATATAATGAGCAAAACTCTTCCTTCCTTGAGGAGGCCTATGTCATGCATATTCTATGACGATGATAATAATGAATAAATAAAACCCTCTTCAGACTCTCAACAATCACATACACTTCACACGCATTCTTTTCTTAGAGAACACCGCATCCGACGAACTGCACGCGTCCTTGCCCCTCGAGAGATACCTATCCGACACCACTAGTGCGGCCGGGGTCACTCTGTCCTCTTTTGCAAACAACAAATGTCCCCAACGACGACCACCTGAGCGGAGGACCGGACACAGCGGCGCCCTCGGATACTAACTGCCGTCGTTTACGTACTGAAATATAATACCGAAGTTTTCTTTTATGGCTTAGTAGACAAGCATACGATTTGAGATAGTAAGCGTCATCAGCGAATCCTACTAGGATGTCACTACGTTTTCAACCTTATGACTTCAAGATATTATGTCTCATTACCCAGTAATTCCACGGCCTTTCCCACATTTCGAACCAGAACACAGCAATACGAAACCATTGTATGACGTAAAATCTACCACTAGAATAAAAAAATATGAAACTGACTAAAATTGTTTTCAGCACGTCTCTCCCTAGCTCTGATGTGAAACGCCCTTAATGACAGCGGGATTCGAGTAATCTCCTCCCGGATCTCGTGTCGACAAGTTGGGGAGATCTCAGACGTCTCTTGTGCATGATTTATCTGAGCGTTGAATGTTTTACGAGCCGACGCAAGGCAGGACAAATCTGACTGACACATCAAAGTTACCTTGTAATAACGTATATTAAATGTTTTATCATTATCAAATGCGATTCATTTCAATGTTCATTTTTTTATCATTTATTCGACGAATCCGATGGCGCAGTTGGTAGTCATTGTCTTGTACGCCAAAGGTCGTAGGTTCGATCACCACCCAGCACAAATATTTACATGATGATGTTTATATGTCTGGTTGTAAAATATATGTATTTAAGTATTATATTTGTGATTCATCCGTTGTCTAATATCCGTAACACAATTGCTTTAAGACACTTATCACGGAAACATGTCAATGTATTAGATATTGTAGGAATTTATTTATCAGAAAAATTCATTTTTAGATCTCGACATAAAAATTGCAAGTGATTATTTATGTTTACGTGTAATTTGAGAAAATTTGTACAATTTAAATTGTAGCAAGTGAATAGGTACACACATCAGTTTACTAAGTATATAAAGACAAAAAATAAACTTCAAGTATATAAAGCATTGTGAGCCTGTATCTAAGTAATAAAGGACATTAAGATCATAAATAAAGTTGTGTCCTAACTGGACCAATTAATACACGGAACAATTAACGATTCTAATTAAGTCGAATAATAATTATACGAACATAGCTCATAGATACGGGGGGTTGACGACTGAATAATCCCTACTAATATTATAAATGCGAAAGTAACTCTGTCTGTTACGCTTTTCCGCTTATACCTCTACACCGATTTTGATGAAATTTGGCACAGACAATCATTAGACCCTGAGAAAGGACATAGGCTATTTTTTAATTCGAAAGAAGGGTTGTGAGCGGTCGAAAGGGGGTATGAAAAGTTGTATGGAAGTATCGCTATTTTTGGTGCTAGAAACTTGAAACATATTTTTCAAGCCATTGATTCGATATAAATAAACATGACATTCAAAGTTTATATAAGTTAAGATAAAGAGGTATGATGGTACCCAAAAAAAACTATTCCACGCGGACGAAGTCGCGGTCACAGCTAGTTCTAAATAATTCTAAGCTGTGCTAGTAAAATAAATCAAAATATTAGTTATTCAAGCAAGCACAAGCACTTTCGAATTAAGAAAAATAATAAATAAAACAGTTTAAATTCGGAAATATGGAGTAATAAATGTTGTATTATATTGATAATACTGATGACCTTAATGACCCCACGAGATCACAACAGTCAACATCAAATATCTAGTTCTTTGGTTCACACACAACATCGCAAACATTGACCTGACTCCGAGATAAGTCGCATTTAAGATTCTTGTTACGGACGTCACACAACAGAGAAATCACAAGTATTGAAATACACTTATTCAACACTCAAACTACACAAAAATGTGTATATGTATATAAATGTGGTAATTTTACTGCCTCTGAACCTTCAAACTGGAATACAGCAAATTTTATCGGTAAAAATAGGTGAGTGAGGTACTAATGAAGACGACCTTTGTACGAGGTCTACCTCAAGTGTAAGTTGTACTGCGTGGGGATCGAACCCACGACCGCTTTAAAAGGCTGCTCAAAATGCCCGGCAAAGAGTGCAGTATGTAATTTACAACTAGGCACATTACTATTAGAAAATGATTTGAACGCAACCAATTTTAGTTTTTTTTTTCTGTCACGTGTGGCACCACTCTCGTCCTTTATATTATTGACTAGCAGAGCCCCGCGGTTTTTCCCGCGTGATTCCCGTCACCATCAGAATACAAGAATAAAAATATATATTCTATTAATTGATGCTAATGTACTGTTTGTATTCGTAAATTGATGGGTTAGTAAATAAAAGATGAATTAGTAAATAGATGATAGATTGAATAGGCTGGGATGGGCAGCAGCATCCCCGTCTCGAAACCACGCTCTGCGATTGTCATCACAACTGCCCAGAGCGGCAATTATGAGCAAGTATCCTCCTTTCGTGGGAACGTTGCCTTTAACGGTTGATATGATTATGTTGATATAAATACTACGCTTTTTTTTAATAACCAAAGTCTAGATTTCTCAGGCATAAATTTTGGTGTCAAGATTCGTAGATTCGATCACCAGGGCAGGAACCAGGACATTAATTTATATAGTTCTGTGCCTGGGTGTTAAAAATATGTATTTAATTATATATATTGTGATGCCTTAATTGTCTGATGTCTGTTACGCAAGTAACTTCGGAGTCAGGTCAATGAATGATATGTTGTGGGAATTTTAATATTATTATTATTTCTGCCAAGAATGTGCCAAACCGTTTATTAATTCTAATTCTATACTAGATAGTTACCGCGTAACGCGGGACTGGAATCAAATCTGTTCCATGGGAATCTCATTGTTGTCCGGAATCTGATCAGATCAGATCTGTTCAACCTTTTCCCAAATACCCCCGAAATATCAGATGAAACAATCTACAATTTCAATAGAATCCGTTCTAATAGGTTCAGTAAAATGCAAACCATTGAATAATGGATGAACCACCGGTGGATGCTAGTGTGCGCGATGCTAATCGGATTACTGTTCGCTACCAACGACTGTGTTCTAGCTGGCACGAGTCGTGTTTCCACTGTTGCAACGGATAATTTTATCGGACGACTAACGTCACTTGCACAGTTAGCTATTGCTTGTCGTAAGAGTCTTCGGGATATCTAATCATTGTCGATGCATCGTATATTTCATTGGTTTACATCCATTGACGGGCATTCTGCGTATAGTTTCGTGAGTTCGATCCCCGCCCTGGAGAAACATTTAGCGAAAAACATTTTGTGTTTATTCTGTGTGGATATAAAAATATATATATAATATATTCGTAATACATCTATTGTCCGATATCTGTAAGACAAGGAAGTTACGTCACTCATCGCGGAGCCAGATCTATGTAGCATAACATCCCCATTGCGGCATTGGCGTTATTTCTTGCTTTTTCAATGGTCATGTATGTCAAAGATCGTTTCTTTTTTTATAAAATCAGCATACGGTCCGCTTGACTACAGCGTGTAGACGCTCGTGTCACCATCAAAAAACACAGCAGCGCGATTATTTACTGTTCAAAATTGTTAAGTGATATACTAATGCAAACTCCCTTTGCAAGAGACACTCTATTATAATATAATAAGTAATTATATCTGCCATTGTAAGTCGACTCTTGGGCTTCCAATGGCTACACCCAGACATAGAGCACACACAAATATCATCACATATACAATTGTTCTTGTGAGAATAGAACCAACAACTCTTGGCGCCAATAACATCCCTACCCTCTGCGCCATCGTGCCCGTCAAAATGTATCAACCGCTCTATCTAACCACTGGCAAATCCATATATATACTTATTGGTTAAATAAATAACCATCTCAACATGTAAACCTACTTAATGTTATTGCAGTGTTATATTATGGCGTCCCAGATATGGGAAACATGTTGTTACAATAAATATAGTCTAGAAAACGACTGAACGACTAAACTATTAAACAACCTGACAGACGTTATTCATTATAGTTTGTGATAATCATCATTATTATCATATCAACCATTGAAAGTTTTTGGCCTTCCCAAAAACGAGGAAATTTTTGACCATAATTTCCGCGCTGGGGAAGCGTGTTGGCAATCTTAGAGCGCAGCTTTCGCGAAGTGTACGCTGCTGCCCATCCCCGTCCAGTGCATATTAGCTACATTGTTTCGGATGGATTCGCCATCTGTTTCCGGCTCCTTAGTCGCCTCTTACGACACCTGGTACAAGAGAAGGTAGTATTCTACTATGCCTATACCGCGATGCTTGTACCGACAATATGTCGTCATAAGACAGTGGAAACGCGTCCTTAGTCTTATACGCTTAGAACGGCGAGCTCGAGCTTTGTGTCGTGTTATTTAGTTTGAAATACGTACGAGGTTTCTCTTTATTGTACGAACTATTTTATCGCTGAAGGAGTTTGAACATATTTAAAGAGTTACGAATAATAACATAAAAATAAGAGAAACTAACAAAAAACGAACAGAAAGTCGACAGGCACGATGCTGCATTGGGTAGTGTTCTATCTTGTGTACCAAAGGTCGTAGGATCCATCTCCACTCATACAAAGATTAATATTTGTGTTTGTTTGGTGTCTAGGTGTTAAAAATTTAAGTTTTATGTTTGTCTTATCTGTTATCTGATGTCAGTAACACAGAACAATTATGTATTTAAGTGTTATATTTGTGATTCTTTTGTTGTCTGATGTCCGTAACACAAGGGATTCACTACTATCCCTACTAATATTATAAATGCAAAAGTAACTCTGTCTGTCTGTCTGTCCGTTACGCTTTCCTGCTTAAACCTCTCAACCGATTTTAATTAAATTTGGCATAGACAATCTTTAGACCTTGATGGGTCGTAAGGGGTCGAAAGAGGGGATGAAAAGTTGTATGGAAGTATCGCAATTTTTAGAGCTAGAAACTTGAAACTTATTTTTCAGGCCATTGATTCGATATAAATTGTGACAATTCGTGACATTCAAAGTTTATATAAGTTGAGGTAAAGAGGTATCCCAGAGGTACCCAAAAAAATTATTCCACGCGGACGAAGTCGCGGGCACAGTTAGTCAGGAAATAAATAAGCTATTCTCTAGGCTACTAGGGATACGCAGTAAAACACCCGCGAATGCAATTTATAACTCAAATACAAAATTTTCATACTAATAAACAAGTTTGTTATCGACTTCCATTGTAATCAACCGTCATAACAACCAGACGGCTCGCTAAATAGCCAAAATGGCGCTAACCAGGAGTTGGCACGAACAGTTACCGCATAGCGAGCGCCATCAAGATTCCGAGAGGTTCGCAAATTAAATACTTATCTCACTTCTGGCACGCGCTACGGTCGCGGGTTCGCTTCTCTGCGGTGCACCGTTCCAAAGGTTGTTACGCTGACGCGCCCTCGCTCTTTATCACTAGGGCCATCTCTTTCTATTCGCCTATTCATTGCCAAGTTCGAAAGTTCAGAGCATTTGGAGTTGTGCAAATAACTAGCTCAGAATAAATAAAATAAAAGGAGAAGCTGACTAACTGACATACCATTGCAGGGCCTAGGATCACTAAGAAAGAATTTAAGAAAATTCACCCCCTAAAGGGGTATAAGTAAGGTGCAAAGTTAGTATGAAGTTGTGATATATTTGAATATATACAAATGAAATTCAATATAAGGTTTATTGAAAAGCATAATGCATGCAAGCATGCAAGTAATTTTTTTTCCGAAAGTCATCCCTTATGGAGGTTAAACGGGGGTTTGCAAAATTAGTATGAAAGTCCTACAGTTTAACGCGGGTATCCAACAAATCCAACAGCATCATTTTACAAATTTGCAATCAGATAAGCCGTGAGGAACCGGCTGAGTAAAAAAGAACCTCACCTGTACCAGGTGTCGTAAGAGGCGACTAACGTACTAGAACCAACAGATGGCAGTATATCCATCGGATTCTGTATAATACAAATGCAAGGGCGGGGATGGGCAGCAACAACCCCATCGCGAAAGCTGCGCTCTGCGATTACCAAAACGCTTGCCCGGCGCGGCATTATATGCAAAATTCCACCTATCTTAAGGAGGCCTATGACCAGTAGCGGACTTCTACCATGGCTGATATGATGATGATAAATCCGCCATATACAGATGATAATATACAACTAGAAATTTTGCCCATATTTACTAAGCTGGGTTTAAGCAATTACCTTTAATAGGAGTGATGGGAATAGCAGAGAGTAGCTTCGCGAGGGAAATGATGCTGCCTATTCCCGACCTGTAGCATTCGAGCTACGCTGTTTCTGATGGATATACCACCATCTGTCGGTTCCGGTACCTCAAACTATTTCAGTCCAAACATGCTGCAGATCAAGGAATTTATACAAAGCCAAAGAAAAATCGCAAGGTCAAGTGGTCGGTAATATTCTAGCAGGTGATCGTCTAATCGAGGGTGGTTTGCTCATATATCGATTGGTCAGTTAATATTTTAATGTTCAATAAAAATTCCAACATAAGGCCTTTGTCGAACGTCTACTCGTGGGAATGTGACAGTGTGCTTGATTATTAAGGCTTTAGACTCAGATTGCTGACAATTCGATATTCCTTGGTATAGATAAAAGTAGCCTATATTTTTTTTAATGAGTCCACGTCGACAACCATGCGTACAGTCCGTGTGAAAGTAAACGTCATCACAGGCAGTAAATTACTGGGTAATGTGGCATGATATCTTCAAGTCACAAGGTTGGCAACGTACTATTGCTATCTTTAAGATATTACGAGCGTCTCACAAAAAAAAATATAATAAATAAAACTTGTAGTAAATACTAATACAATGATATTATAATATAATTACTGATGTTTGACGGGCCCCAAATGGTAGTGATTCCGAAACCGGGCGCAGATGGTAGTGATTCTGTCTTGTGCGCCAGGGGTCGCAGGTTCGATTTTTACCCGGAAAAAATATTTATATGATGATATCTGTGTTTGGGTGTTAAATATAAGTATTTAAGTAGTAAATTTAACTGTGATTCCTCGGTTTCCTGGCGTCCGTAACACAAGTGCTTTAAGCGACTTACCGCGGTGTTAGGTCAATGATGTTGTGGAAATTTATTATTATATAATTACCTGGTCAATTATTAAGCAAAGTGTATCATTGCAATAATAATAAGTAATCAACACGCCTTTGTTTTGAAAATATACTTTACATCTATTGACTAGAAAAATGAATAGTTTCGCATTTCTGTGAAATGAACTCTGCAAATCGAGCGAAACAAGTAGATAGTATAAATTGCGATAGAATGGCTACCATCAGAATTGCTATTGATCAATCTATGCATGCAACCCCTGCGCTTATTGGCCCACTATGTGAATATATCTTAATATATATAAATCACGTGTCATATAGTTTTTCCGCGATAGACTCCTAAACTACTAAACCGATTTTGAAATAAATTTGCACACCGTGTGCAGTTTGGTCCAACTTGAAAGATAGGATAGTTTTTAATTTTTATTTACTTCGCAATACTATTTTATTGCAAATCAGTTGTCTATTATTTGACATTCGCAATTATCTGTAAACTTTTACCAATTATAACAGATGGCGATATCTGTTGACTGGATTGAGTGAGTAATCAATAGATGGCGCTGCTATGTTAAACCTACAAACAAAATAAGAAATTCACGCAAACCACATAACATAACACAGAGTCGCATTCCACTGTCTGTCTGTCCCTGTATGCTTAGATCTTTAAAACTACGCAACGGATTTATGAGGAAGGTTAATATACTCGTATATAATACATTCACAATATAGTAGAAAAACACTGATAAATTTAGAGTTTTCTGATGTAATGTCGTAAAAACACACAGACATTTTTTGCGATTACATAGCAAACGCTGGCGGAAATCGACGAGATAGATCGAAATACTGTATACTATAGTATATTATACCTTAAAAAAGTCTACAAAAAGTCCGCAATGGTATTTGTCGATCTCTTATGTTTACCCTAAAATATCAATTTTTTATCTATATTGCACAGTTCGCTAGTCTTTATATAAAAACCTCGTGTCACGGTGTTTGTCCGGGATGAATTTCTAAACTACTAGATGTAGTTTCATCATTTTTTGCTCACTGCGTATAGTTTTATCCAACTTGAGAGTTAGGATAGTTTTAATCTCAACTTGCAGTCGTAGTATTCATGATAAATATGTATAGTTACGAGGAGACTTTGTCCGTCGGATAAGCTCTTATTTTATAATTAAATTTTGATTTTGACTCATGCAAAAGGAGAACGTGATTTTGTTCCAATGTTATTTATTGTAATCTGAAATTTTTCGACATTTAGCAATATTTCTATTATTTAGTGGTAGCTGTTTGTGGTCCAAATCTCAGTGTGTGTGTCCAAGTCTCAGTCAGTGACCTGGCCACTCAATGGATAGGTCAGAACCAACACTTATGGTGTCACATGTCCATGCCTTATAGCAATATTCACGGGCATAAGTCCAGAGGCGTTTTTCTTTTAAAACTTGAAAATGTAGTTTTTGTTTTGATTAGGTCTACAGCAAGTTCATTGAAATGGTTTCGGAGTCGATCTTAGTATCTGGGCATCACTTTCATAATTTCTCCTTTAATTGTGGGAATTTTTAAATCATGGTGCAGTGCAACCTCTCATTGGTCATATAACAAGATGCAAAAAGAGAACCTGATTTCAAAAAACCAAGATGGCGCATATTGTAGTTGCAACATAGACTGTTTTATGTTTGTGATTTGAGCAGGTAAATTGTGTTGCCAGTACAATCATTACAGAAGTTAACATATTAAAATAAAATCATTAAATGTATTTTATTGTTCACCGATAATATGATAAAATATAAAGTCATCATCACCATATCAGCCATTGAAGTTCTGGATATACCCTCCCTAAGAAAAGGCGAATTTAGCCCATAATTGCCAGGCTGGGCAAGCGTGTTAACAATGGCAGCTTTCCTGACGGGGACGGAGGGAGGTACACTGTTTTGGTTGGATATAACGCCATCTGTCGGTTTTGGTAGCTTAGTCGCCTCTTACAACACCTGGTACAGGGGTAGGTACTATTTTTATGTTTAATATAACTAGTATTTTCATACAATAAAATTTGTACATTTTCTTTGAGTACAGATCAACAATAAGATTTAATTGTTTTATTATTACCGAAATGAAAAGAAGTGGCAATAAATCATGTATTTCTATTAAAATTATATACTCCAAATGTACATTCTTGTTTACAATCATAGCAACATATATTAAATCACCCAGAACCGTATACAAATTTGTTTCTGAGAAGTACATGAAAAATAACATCAACCTACAATCGAATGGGTCGTTAATATTTATGGATAGTGGAACGATGGCGTAGGTGGTAGTGATCCTATCTTGTGCGCCAAAAGGCAAGCCCCCCCCCCCCCCCCGGATGAATATTTACATGATGCTATTTGTGTTTGTATTTAACATTTAACAGCTATAATACTAAAATGGTATTATATTTGTTTTTGTTCTGTTGTCTGGCGTCCGGAACACAAGTGTTTTAAGCGACTTATCTCGATGTCAGGCAGCTAATTGCCAAATAAACCACTGCCATCCAAAACAGACAAGGATGCGATTATCTTCCGAGCCCACATCCCCAACTTCCCTTAAGAAGTTGTACCCGAGCGGGAGAAAACTTATCAAATTACGTCTAAAGTAATTGATAACCGTTTGCGGGACCTTGTTTATTTCCAGCTGTTGTCGCTTCAACTACATTATTAATAATATTTTCTCGGTACTTGTTATGCGTAAGGAAAAATCAAACGCCTAACGACCGATTACAGAGGTAAATGTAGGCCAATCCTATACCATATTTCTATATATATGACGGGTCCGATGGCGCAGACGGTAGTGATCCCGTCTTGTGCGCTAGGGGTCGTGGTTTCGATTCCCACCCAGAACAAATATTCATATGATGATATTTGTATTTGCTCTGTGTCTGGATGTTAAATATATAAGTGTGTTAAATAGTGCTAAATATATATATTAAATATATAATAAGTAGTATATTTGTGATACCTCTGTTGTCTATACGTAACACAAATGCTTTAAGCAACTTACCACGAAGTTAGATCAATATATGAGATGTTGTGGGAATTAATTATTATTTATATTATTTATTATTATATAAATAAAATTTTAGTGTCTGTATATAAATTCAAAATAAAACCATTTAAAAATAGACACATAAAATGATAATATTTTTTCCTGTTTATCTATCTGTTGGACTACAATACTAATTACGGTTTAGAATTTTTTTTAATTAGACCAGCATCAACATCATCGACAACCAAGCAACCGCGTACTGGTAACACATCATCGCAACCTTTAGACGCTAACAATATCACAAGGATATCACTAGCGCGTAGAAATGACTGAGAGTGAAATATTGATGCAGACGACTGTTGTATGACCACCACCTAGTCTTCGTTAATAATATGGTAATATGCCGGCTCTGACCTGGCTGTGAGTGCTTGCGGGGCTCGGGCGGGGCGCGCGGGGACAGGGGCTCGGTGCCGCGCGACACCACCCGCCTCAGCTCCCGGTTCCGCTCGAATTCACCAGCCTGCCACGGCCGCAAATCCGTGACGCCATCGTCATGCACCTCCTTCATAAACGACTCGATCAGCTCCTTGCCTGGGAACACAGCATGACTTCAGCATATCTGACACTGCCTGGACAGTCGAGTGGTACCGGCAGAATAGAATGATACCTTGCCCTGTACCAACCAGGTCGTAAAACAACAAAGCAGGGATGGGCAGCATTCCCGTCGATGCGATTGCCACTACGCTTGCCCAGAATGGGCATATACAAATAAATTCCCTCTTTCTTGGGAATGCCTATGTCCAGCAGTGGACTTTCACTGGCTGATATGATATCTGACGAAACCATCTAACAAAGATAGTCTACATGATTTTTTTTATATATGACTTAAGTCGATAAACAAGCATACAGTCCGCGTGATAGCAAGCGTCACCACAGTTTACACACGCTCGTTGTCAAAAGGATATCACGAGCGAACGAACCCTGCCAATTTATGATTTTTTACTATTATGTCACATTACCCAGTAATTTCACTGTCCCTCTCAGCCTTCAAACCGGAATGCGAACACTGCTCTTTGGCTCAGATATAGTGATAGATAATGTAGACGATTTTGTGACTTTTATCACAAGGAGCCCGATGGCGCATTTCATAGTGTTCTTATCTTGCGCGATAAAGCTCGTGGGTTCGATCTCCGTCCAAGGCAAATATTTATTTGATGATTTTTTATACTTGTCCTGTGTCTGGGTGATATGAAACGTGTGTATGTTATATTTTTTTTATTCCTCTTTTGCCTGATGTCCGTAGCATAAGTGCTTTAATCAACTTATCTCGAAATCAGCTTATTGTATGAAATTCAATACCAAGTCGTTTTTAAATGTTGTGTTAATTTATAAATCGACTGATGTAAACTTTATTAATTATACGCTATTTAATTTGAAATTAGTTTTTATTGTGTAACAATTAAAAATTGATTAACTTGTATTGCTGTTATAAGAGCATTTCTGTTTGTTGAGTAAATCATTAAACATTTTTAAAATCATTAAACGCTTTTAAACTGGTATTAAAAGCTGACATTCGTTTAAAATAGAATGTTGCGAAAGTCAATTTCTGTGCATTTACTTTTTTTTATCTCATCATCATTATCATCATCATATCAGCCATTTTTTTATCGTAATTTTGTTTAAGTGTTAAGTATTTCTTGGTTGTTACACCTTTCACAAATATAACTTAACATATATTTAACACTCAGATATAGACTAGAATGTCCAGGGTACTCAGAACCAAGTCCACGACATTGACAGACCCGATAGTAGCGCAGATTGTAGTGCGTGAGATCCTATCTTGTGCGCCAAGCGACGTATGTTCGATTCCCACCGAGAGCAAATACTTATATAAAGATATTTGTGTGTTATATGATGTAATATTTATATGATGATTTTCTACGTCTGGTTGTTAAATATATGTATTGTAAATAGGATATTTGTGATTCCTCTGTTGTCTGGCGTTCGTAACACGAGTGCTCTAAGTGTAGTACTCTGGAGTCAGGTCAATATATGGGAAATTATTATTATTTAGCGCCCACAATTGGTAAAGTTCCAGTTGTCCTTGAAATTTGTGCGTTCTAACAAACAGCTTCAGCTTTATAATAAAATATCGAGGCCCCACGGAGTTCCCGTTTACATCGAAATAAGTAATAAAATATAGCTATATATTATTTGATGATGATATCTTTCCATTAGTAAAAGAATTATTGAAATCGAGTAGTTTTTAAGTTGCAAACGCACAATGTTCTAAATCGTGCCTCATTACATTCTATTTTAGGTGTTTATACTCTGATTTTATGAAATACGCGCCTTTATCAGCGAAGTGACTTTGGGGGGTATGGTGGACAAATGGACTACCTATCACTGAAATAATTTTCAGATCGGACCAGCGGTATCTGGGATTATCACGTTCAAACAAACAAACTCTTTGTGAAGACGCTCTTTTTCTAATGGTGAAGGAGTTATTTAAATTTCGAATTAAATTGATCAACCAAACAATCAAATATTTCCTCTTTATAAATACAATACATCCCTGTCTAATCTATGCTTTGGTCAATTCACTGCTTAAAAAAAGCCCGCTTTCAATAAATTCCAAGTAAACCTGTATTGACTTGGACAATGGCAACTTACAATGGCAGAAAGACCAAAGTTGTATTGTCAGTTAAACTCTATAAACAATGACCATGGTCCAAAGTCTAACCATTAACATCATATCAGCTATTGGAATTCCACTGCAGGATATTGGCCTCCTCAAGAGTGTGCCTGTGCATTCGAGCTACACACATCATCATCATCGTACTAGCCATTGGAAATCCACTGCTGGATATAAGCTTCCCCAAAAAAGGGGGAAAATTGCCCATAACTGCTGCGCTGGGCGCAGAGCACAGCTTTCGCGACGGGGATGCTGCTGCCCATCCCCACCCTATGCATTTGAGCTACATCGTCTCGGATGGATATACCGCCATCTGTCGGTTCTGTTACGTCAAGCGTCTTTTACGATCACCTCGGGAGCACCGGGAGGTGCTTTTCTACTTTGCCGGTACCATTTATGATAAATATACCGCCATCTGCCGTTCTGGTAGCTTAGTCGGTTTTCACGGCACCTGGTGCAGGGGGAGGTACTATTCAACTCTCCCGGTACCTCACAGAAATCTCAAGTCACTATCGGTAGTAAACTAGTCCGTGCTTACCCTTAGCAATGTTGGCGGCGTACTGCTTCATGGCGATCTTCTCCACGGTGTTCTCTAGGCCGAAGAAGTTCTTTACGTCTAGCAGTGCGCTCTGCTCGAAGCATGTCCATTCACTGTTCTCAGGGTGAACCTGTAACAAACGCGCACTTCACTACACCTTCGAACATGGCCTAGTGTTTTTGGTGAGGACATGAAATTATTCTGCGTTAGGTTAAGTTTCAATTAAAAGAACAGCCGTGGTACCTGAAAAGTAAGTCGTCTGCATTGGTACCTCATTGTCACCTATTTCTACCGCCAAATAGCAGTGTTCGCATCGCTGTTCCGATTCGAAGGGCGAGAGAGGCAGTGAAATTTCTGGGTAATGTGACATAATATCTTCAAGTTTAAAAGTGGCATACATGCGGTGATTGGAGAGCTATCTATGCGGATACAGTATTAATCCTATCAATTTAAAAAGGTTAGTCACAATATTACGATCATATAATTAAAATGAATAAGAGTTAATTACCGCAACCACTTACATGTAATACGCGCGTGATAATAATTGCTAGCGCGATTCTCACAGGTGGCGTGACATGATTGATAGGATTATATTTCTCAACTACAACCACAAAAGGGTAGCTAGAAATATAGATTGAAAAACCTTTGGTGGTGATAACACCAAATAATTCGCCCTAGAAAGTTTGAGGGGAGTTATTTGGATTTACCATCAGTTTGTTCAGAGTTCTTTCATCATCATTTTAGCCGCAGGATGTACAGTGCTGGATATAGGTCTCTCCGAGTTATTATTTATTTAAAATTGTGCCAATAAGTGCAACACTGGCTAAGATTAATGACAATCGCACAGCGTAGCTCCGCGACGAGAATATTTATCATCATCTTCATACCAGCCATTGAAAGTCCACTGCTGGACATAGGCCTCCCTAAAAAAAGGGGGGGATTGTTGCCCATAATTACCGCGCTGAACAAGAATGTTGGCAATCGCAAGCGCAGCTTTCGCGACGGGGATGCTGCTGTCCATCTTACCCTGTGCTTTTGAGCTGCAATGTTTTAGATAGATATACCGCCATCTGTTGTTGAGAGTGAGGTTCCAATGAGACGACCTTTGCAATACTTCATGTGAATGCTTCATTTATATTTTAAGGCGAGCAAAACAATGGAAAAGATCCCGGTTAAATATCTAGAATAATTGAAAGGAATCGATCCTTTGGCCTTTAAAAGCCTTAGCTTCCAAATAATTTCTGATTAAAAACTTATAGGGAGAAAAACAAGGCTTCAACGACGACGACCTTAGGGGATTGGCCTTATTCCAGCGGGTGTTTATTTGTGAATTATTTATCTGTTTGTCAAGCAGCGGGGTCAACAGCTGTACGTATTGTCTGACCTCCCAAAGGTTTACCCTAAGTTAGTACTCAGGATAAACTAAGATCTAGTGATCGTAGGTGGCTAATTTAAAGCCTTTTTGACTAAGTGGGAGAAAGTAATTACTTTTATGGAGTTATAAGTTTTTGTATGGATAGATGAACAGATCGGGACAAATTAAAAATTGGCGCAGAGACTATTAATAGTCTGGACGACTTTTTATCCTTAAAGCATGTTCCCGTGGGATATATTTACATGGTCTTATCCCTTGAATAACAAGAGTTCCTCAAGGATAAGATATAAACCTACTGATTACTAATTAATTAACTTGGGGTCCACTTCTTAAAAATTCGTCAGTGTGGATACTTCTTGGTCGTTCCGAAAACCGCTGGTCCATCATGCTGTGTTCTGGTCTGAAGAGTGTGCAAGGCAGTTAAAGTACTGGATAACGTAACATACACCCTGAAGCCACATGGATGGCGACGTGCTAGTGATATCCTTATGATGATACGAACTGCTACAGACCGCGATGAAACCATTAAGTGTGACTATTGTCACTTTAGTACCTACTTGAATAAAAATTACAAAAGAAAGTGAATTTTTTTCCTTGTGACTTAAGACGACTTTATGGACTTAAGATTCGCAAACAATCCTTGAGTTGAAGTAATACTTGTCTCTATTGATCTCGCCTTCACCTTTTTGAAGATGACAGCGACAAAAAGAATTTAATGATATTCTAATTATTAAAAAAAGCTACTTATGTTAGAATCCGTATGGTACCGAGTGTCGTAAGAGGCGACTGAGGTACTGAAACCGACAGATGGTGGTAAAAATATCCGAATTTGAGGAGCTCAATTGTACAGGGCGGGGATGGGCAGCGTTATCCCAATCGCGAAAGTTGCGCTCTGCGATTGGCAACACGCTTGCCCAGTGCGGCAATTACGAGCAAATTACCCTCGTTTTTGGGAAGCCTATGTCCAGCAGTGGACTTCGATTAGCTGATACGACTTCATACGTACATAGGATAGCATTTATCTACATTTGTGTTTTCAGTGAGCATATATTATCTTTTCATATTTTTAATTATTATTATTAAAAAAACATACAAATACATACAGTACAACGCATTTTATAATCATTGAGGTCAACTTAAATCAATAAAAGTATTATATGTATGGCATTGTAGATAAGCATAGCCTTTGTATGTATATGCATGACTAAATACTTCATTATCATCATACCAGCCGTAAAACGTCTACTGCTGGAGATAGGCTTCCCAAAAACGAGGGTAATTTGCTCGTGATTGCCACGCTGCGCAAGCGTGGCACCAATTGCAGAGCGCAGCTTTCGTGACTGGGATGCTGCTAACCATCCATTTTATTTGAGCTTATTACGGATGTATATACCGCCATCCGTCTGCCTCTTACGACACCTGATACAGAGGAAGCGTAGTTTCACTCTGCCGGTACCACACGGCTTCCGACAAAATTAGCTTTGATTTATTTCCTCGTGGGGGCCTGAGGACTGTAGTTACAGTCATATACATACATACATACATACATACATAGATCACGCCTGTGTCCCATCGGGGTAGAGAGAGACTAGATCTCCACTGTTACGATCTTGGCATAACTCTCTCGCTTTTCTTATTCATATTAGTCCTGTATACACGCTCGTTTGTACTTGGTACTTCTAAACTGGCCCCTCTTTAATACCTCTTCTAGCTAGTTAAGGTATGTTCGCCTAGATCGTCTTATACCAACTCTTCTGATCACTTCCGTTCTATAAATTCATTCATTCAACTTTCATCCATCCTTTCTTCATGTCCAAACCAATATTCCTTTTTCTATGTTGTCACAAGATAATCTTTTACACCGCATTGATCTCTTATCACACTATTCTTTAATCTATCTCTCCAACTCATACCATTCAGGCACCAGTTTCTAAGAAATAGGTCCATTTGATAGATGTGTGTTCTATATAATTGTTTATCTATTTAGTACACAAAAAAGTAATCAAATCATTATTTACACTGTGAAGTAAAAATTATTTTTAATTTTGAGTTTGATATATTTTATAAGTTTTTTTTCAATGGTCACCTGTTGACGACAGAGGAAATAAACGTGACATACAGAAACAGAAATGGATAGATTTATTATAATTCTTTAAATAAATAATACTCTTTTATTGTGTGACATTTTAGACAATAAAGATAAATGAGTTGTAACGCTATAAACAAGGCAGCAAGGTCAACAGAGATCTTCAATGAACGACGCCTTATCACATTTATTTAATGATAACATTATATTTTAACAAGTAAATATGTGTATATTCACAACAAAGAAAACATGTGTCCTATTTCGTTCCAAAGGTCGTCGATTCGATTCTCATACATCATCATACATTGGAAGCCTACAGCCGGACATAAGCCTCCTCACACCCTTCTATTTTATGACTAGCACTGCGTGAATCGGATACATCTTGTCCACAAAGGTACCGGAGTAAGAAGGCCATCCCATCGACGGAAGCGAACTGCAGACGTGTCACCTGCACCATATAATTGCCTGCATTAAAGTCATTAGTGGCCTTAGACTATTGATAAGGTGAAGAATATAGGGGGCGTTTCAAGGTCGAACAGTAGTACATGCGGGGGGAGTCGCCAGTTGCCAGTATGGAAAAAAACAGTAATTATTTATTCTACAGGTTTTGTGCAATGAAAAATAAAAAAAATTCCCTGCTACAAATATTATCATAAAATTATTAAAATCTTATATTTATTATTAGATTTCACCCGCGTGAAGTTGTACAACCGTCATACCAACTTTGTACCCCGATTTTACAACTTAAGGGTTGATTTTGAAAATATTTTTTACACGTGTTTAATAATTTTTAATGAAGTACCTTTATATAAAATTGCAATTGAAAAACTTCAAGAACAAAAAGGTTCATACAAACTTTGCACACCCGTTTTACTTTACACCGTTCTGCCATATTAATGATATAAACTGATTAAATTACTAAATCAACTATTGAAAAATAGGGGGTTGGTAATAGAAGTGTGAAAATTTAGGGTTGTATATATTTTTAATGCCACATCATAAAAAAAAGGAAATTTTTTATCCCACTTAGGACTATGAAAAATAGAAAGTAGCCGATTCTCAGACCTACAAAGGGTCGGTGAGCCATTTCGAAACAGTATAGTAACTGTGATACGATAATTTTATATATTAGAAGATAGACGATTAAAAAAAGAAAGTTCAGTGCGAACAACCAACCAACCAACTAATCGTTTTTTCTGACTAATCTGATTTACTCTTCAGTGCCAAATAGCTTGTTATAATATTTTACATTCTTTTTTGCACAGTTTACTTGTCAGGAACCGACATAGACTTGTTTTCAGAATAAAAAGAGTACGTCCGCGATGAGATATTGTATAAAACTGACAAAAACCGGAAAAATCCATCGCGATAGCTACTTCAATATATGGCAGACAGAAACAAAATAATATTAGCTGTTTTGAAAAAATAGGACAATACAAATTAACAAAGGCAATGCCAAATACAAGAGATCCTATTCAGACAATGTCTATTTATAAAAACACTACCTAATCCTTGAGTGTCTAAATAGTTAGCCAAGTTTGGCCATAAAGCCTCTTTCGTATTGACGGCGAAAGCGATGTCTCGTCGAAAGTCTTGATACAAACAATGTCGAAGTCCCATTTACTGATGTCTCGTCGACACAGTCTTGATACAAACAATGTAGAAGTCCCATTTACTAAATCGATAAATAAATATATGGTCCGCGTCAAAAACAATCATCAATGGTTGCCATACTAGGACAGACCTGTATCATGAAGACCGTTGCAATGCTGGAATGCTGAACTTAGGCCTCGCCAATAAAGAGGGAATTTGTAAATGTAATTTTAATACGTATTAGTAGCGGAATTTAAAAATTTCAATCAATCATTTTCTTTTTACTTTTTATACTCTTCTCAGGTAAAAAAAACTGTATTTCTTTCCAGTCTGATATAAAGATGCAGCTAGGCCGAGAAGTACCGGCAGAATAGTATAGTATCTCCCCCTGTACCAGGTGTCGTAAGAGGTGACTAAGGTACCAGTACCGATAGATGGCGGTATATCCAACCGATATAAACAGCGCTCTGCGACTGCCAACAAACACGCTTGCCCAGCGCTGCTTCTTGGAGAATCTTAGGTCAGGCAGTATCATTCCAAAGTCTGGTATGATGATAAAGATAGAAAATTCGGTTCCCTGTCACCATCCTTACCCGCTGACTTCGAAAGAGTCTGCTCCTAATGAAAAACCAGCTAACTAGGGAGAAAGCAATAGTGTAATACAAATAACTCATGGCTCAAGAAATCGTATTTTTTTGTTAGACCAAGTCGGCAAACAAGAATACAGTCCGCGTGGTAGTAAGTGTCACTGCAGCCTGTAGACGCTTGTAATATTATAAACGCGTTGCCAACCTTGTGACATAAGGATATTATGCCACATTAACCAGTAAATTCACTGCCTCAACTTTCAGACCGGAACACAGTTATGCGAACACTGCTATTTGGCGTTAAAAATAGGTGAGAATAAGGTACCAATGCAGGTGACCTATGAGGTCTACCTCATGGAGTATTAGAATAATAAGGAAATAATTACTAATCATTCAGGCTACAGAAGTGTGAAGGTTTAATAAGGAAAGACGCTTATTTACTAAACTTTTAGTTTTATTTATCATAACGCACTTTACAAAATAGGGAGCAGTATTTGCAGTAGAAGCCATTATACAACAGTGTTGACAACTTAAAAATGAACTCCGTACAATTGTGCCAACCTAGCATTTATAATTACATTGCCATACAACAAGGAGGACATTGACCTTGCACATATTCCAGAAGACTGGGATTTGTCGTGCTCGATGGTACCCACCCTGTACAAACAATTATATGATAAATGTTTGTGGTTGTTCTATGTCTGGGTGTTCAATATTTATTTAAGTAATATTTGTGTGATTTCTCTGTTGTCTGATGTCTGTAACACTTGCTTTAAGCGATTCATTCAGTTAGGAAAATGTATGAACATAATATTTTGTGAAATTACCTACAGTATTAATTTCATCTTTATAAACTTGAAAAACTATGTCGTTCGAGTGTTTGAAGTTACAACATTGAAGCGATGGCGCTGTCTTCTATTTAATTCGCTATTTAATTGAAAGCCGGTAATTAGTAAACGGCGTAGGCGATCAATTAGCTGGCTAATTTAACCAAATTGTAGCGGTTTTTCAAATGTCCCGGCAAAGCGAAACACATTATTTTCGCTCCGTCTATCGCCCTGTTGGTATGTCCATTTGTTACCTTATTCTACTAAAAAGGATTTTTATGAGATCTGTCATTACGATGGCACCCTAGGAAGATAAAAGAACAGGTTCTCATGGGATAGATTTATTTAATTATTGAACGAACAAAATGTACAAATGGCGGACTAAATGCCAGTTGGCATTATCTCCCAGTTAACCATTACAATTAACCATTAAAATTATAGTGGTGCAGACAATATGTATACAAAATAGATAAACGTTACATACATATTTGTACAAATAAACGCAATATTTACAGATGATATAAAAATATATACATATAAATAAAGTACATCAGAAATAGGGTTATAAAGATAGAGAAGCAGCATCAGTAAATAAAGTACGGAGAAAGCGTTTCAGGATAAATTTGTTTGGGGATTGCTTAATATTCAACGGAAGCTCATTCCAGAGTCGTATAGCTGTCACTGTAAAAGGGTTTGTCAAAACACTAGTGATTCGATTTTTGCTCAAGAATTTCACATTTTAAAACAAAGATTTGTTGGCGCAGACGCCGATAGAGGTTTAATTAACACCAATTACAGTTTCCTGAAGTCCAACTTAGTTTTAAGACTCGTCTAGTGCCGAAGTAGACCTCATTAAGGTATGCCTAATTTAGTAAGGTCATCGGAGTTATGGGTATCATAAATACAATAGAATCCAGCACAACATATAACGAAAATATTATTAGTTTAATTTATAAATTCTTTCCACAATTCGAAAGTGCTTGCAAACGATATACTTGAATAAAGTATATTTTGAGTTTTGAGACACCGCAGACTTTTTGTAGACCTTTTTACGGTGTACGAGTACAATGCTGTAGTACATTATTTTGATCTATTTATCTATTTATGATTATCGTCGGGTTCAGCCAGCGTTTGCAAAGTAAACGCAAAAAATGAACACCACATTCCCTATTACATAGTGCATGTATATATATATATATATATATAAAATCCTTGCCCTTTCACTCTATCTAATAAAAAACCGTTTCAAAATCCGTTGCGTAGTTTTTATTATCTAAACATACATAGTGCCGTGAGGTACTGGCAGAGTAGAATAGTACCTCCCTCTGCACCAGGTGTTATGAGACGACTAACAGATGGCGGTATATCCATCCGAAACAATGCAGCTTAAATTCGTAATCTGGAGACTGGCATCCCCATCGCGAAAGCTAAGCTCTACGACTACTAACACTAATTATGGGCATAATTCCCCCTTTTCTTGAAGAGATATATATATATATATATGTTCAGCAGTGAATTCCTAATGGCTGTCATAATGATGATGATATATACATAGAGACAACAGCGGCACGCGACTTTATTTATAGTATATAGTGAAGATGGCAGCGACATTTCAACCTGCAGCCTCATATCATATTGACCAAAGTAATGGGTTTCGTAAGACAATGGCGCTGGAGTATTTCGCAATGTTATTGTTCGCGCCAATTACGCATTATCAGGTGTTCAATTGTTTCGACAATTTAAACGTAAACAATTACAATGCGATAAAACGAGCATATGATTGAACCAATTAAATTTTGCTGCGAGGTACCGGCACAGTGGTATACTCTCTGTACCAAGTAAGAGGCGACTGAGAAACAAGAATCGACATGGCGGTATATCCATATACCGCCATGTCGATTCTTGTTCCGAGATAGACGCTACTGTCAACACAAGGATATCACCAGAGTGGGGCTAACACTGTAAACTGAAGATACTATGTCACATTTATCCAGTAATTTCACTGCCTCTCTCACCCGTCAAACACACATTGAGCGGTAGAAATAAGTGAGGGTGAGAGTAAGGTACCAATGTAGACGACCTTTGTAAGAGGTGAAGGCTCATGAAGATATAATAGCAGGTTAGTAAAGAAGCCTGTATCTTTCGTAATCAAGCTTTTTTCTATAAAATAATAATATTTTTTTTTATAAATCTACAATCAGCGTAGAAGCTATAATTAGATTTGATGTATTCATCTTGGGACTATTATGTTAAATTTATACTGATGTTTTTATTTACTTTTTATTTTTAAGTTTAAAAATAATAATATGATATCCGTAAGATGCGGTAGGGCATTAGCAGTATTGAATAGTACCTTCCCTTATACTAGGTGTACCTAAAATATCGTAGCTAAAACGCAACTAGGCAAGAACGGGCAACAGCATTCCCTTGTCGGAGCTACGTTCTGCGGTTGCCAACACGATTACCAAACGAGCAAGTTTGGGCAAATTTCCCACTTTCTTGAGGAGGCCTGTGTCTAGTTGACATGCAACATCTGATATGATGACAAAAATTTGGCTTCATCATAATACACTATACACTATTTATTGTCGCTCCGATTAATTTGATACGACTGGTCATGAAGATGTATGAATCCTTAACTTTAGTACTTACAAAGTATCTGCACTTCTCGACGACTCCGACCCTGGCGGCGAAGGTCTCATTGGTGGCCTCGATCTCCAGCACCCTGCTCTTGAGGTCTAAATGGTTCTTCTGGATGAAGTAGATGTAGTCCACACCGATCATCTGCGGGCGAAACATAATGTTGAACTGGTGGTTAAACGGGTTATCCTTACTAATATATACATATGGCTGTTAGGTAGCGGCAGAGTAGAATAATACCTCCCTTTGCACCGGGTGTCGTAAGAGGCGACTAAGGTGTCAGAACTGACAATTTTCTCCTTTCTTGGGGAGGGCTTTGTGCAGCTGTGGACTTTCAATGGCTGGTATGATGCTGATGAAAGATATAAAAGGGAAAGTTTGTGAGTTTAATTGGCTGACCAGATTTGTTGTGCTATCTCTCCACTGTGTGTGTTCAAGGTCTCAGGTGACTTGATACATTACAGTAATAAACGCTTATTTAGGCTCAGAAGAAGCTAACCCACAGACTCTTTTATAGAAAAATAACTGAATTTACAGTAAAGTAACCTACAAGTTAAATACTTTAAAATTACTGGATAGTGTGACATCATATCTTTAAGATACAAAACAACTTACTAGTGATTTCCTTGTAATCTCACAAACGCTCGTGATATCACAAGGATATCAGTACTGCGACCAAACATGAGACTTGAAGATACTATATCACGTTACCCTGTAATTTCACTGCCTCTCTTATCCATCAAACCGGAATACAGCAATGCTACAAATGTATACATGTAGACGACCTTTGTATGTGGTCTACCTTATATAAATATAAAACAGGTAAGTAAAAGCTTTCTTCTATAAAAAAATAATAACAAGCATATAATATGGCCCGGATGCCCGGGCCCGATGGCGCAGATGGTAGTGATCCTGTCTTGTGCACCAGGGGTCGTGGGTTCGATTCCCACCCAGAGCAAATATTTATTTGATGATATTTGTGTTTGCTCTGTGTATGGGTGTAAAAAAAATGTATTTAAGTAGTATATTTGTGATTCCTCTGTTGTCTGGCATTCGTAACACAAGTGTTTTAAGCGACATACCACGGAGTCAGGTCAATGTATGAGATGTTGTGGGATTTATTATTATTATTATAAAAATAAATAATATTAAGTAATATACGGAAAGCGCAACAGACAATACATTTGAAGCAACAAATAAAGTAGAACAAAACTACAACCAAAACTAAACATTAAAGATTCATTTCAACAAGAATGCATATGATATAAAAATATATATATATTTTTATATCATATGCATTTATTGCGTTTATTTATACAAATATGTATGCCACGTTTATTCATTTTGTATATATATTGCCTACACCACTATATATATATATATATATATTTCAGTTTTGTGTAATGGTTGCCTGGGAGATAATGCCATCTGGCATTAAGTCCGCCATTTGTACATTTTGTAACATTATGTGCAATAAAGTTAAATAAATAAATAAATAAAATCCAATGAACTGCAGATGTTCTCTCACGAAAATGTCCGAACGCTATTCAGCGTGAAACTAAATTTCTTTCCAACATCTGGTCGGAAGTTCGAATAAAAATCAATAAGAATGTCGTCTCTCAGAATTAATTGCGCGAAAATGTATTTGATGTCGCCCAGCCCAAACACGACAACTTCAATATGCTTGTAAAATCTAGATATAGTACAGACTTCCCTTATCTTGTGCGTTGAAGGTCGTGGGTTCGGTCCCCACCTAGTGCAAATATTTAATTATCATCATACCAGCGATTGGAAGTCCACTGGCTGGTACATAGGCCTCTCCAAGAAAGGAGGTTCGCCTTTCTTACCCTCCAATCGGAGCACAGCAATGCGAACACTGCTATTTGGTGGTAAAGACAAGTAGAAGTGAGGTACCAATGCAGACGAAATTTGTAAGAGGTCCATCTTCAGTGATCATAAATCTTTGTATTTACTTACTGATAATACAATTCACTATTAGCAAAAGAGTTTTGGAAATTATTTTGGATTTTGTTTTATTTATTTGTTACGAAACGTATAAAAATACGTATCCCGCATACATACTTCTATTTTAAGATCTCTAATATTTAATAGCTTAGCCTACGTTACTCTAGAATAATGTAGCTTTTCAACAGTGAAAGAATTTCCGACATTCCATAGTCTTGGAGTCTTATTACAGATGAGAATACAAATCCTTTCTAATTTTAGTACAAATAAAATAAGCACACTCTTCCATTTTGTCGAGTCTCGAGGCGTGTTCAATATTAGTGGTCATATAATCCCCTCTTCAACTACAAGTCTACCCCCCTCCCACGTCCCATTGTTATCACGCACAAAGCTACCATTAATCGCATCAATTCCAGTGAAGAAAAACCGGCCATTTCTTTTGTGTCCTCCACCATAATCCACTTAAAGGTGTCAAGTTTACTCGGATAGAATTTCTGCGGCTATTTTTGTAAAGCTTGTCGATCTCCGATATTATACCCATTATAATATTACGCATACGTCAAGAAACTAATTCAGTCTTACTAAAATATATTTTTAAATATAATAATTCACTCGACATCCCATACATACATGACTCCGACATATCGTCGATGATAGTGTACTACCCCGTAAGTAGCAGTTGCAAATAAAGTTAAAAATTCAATTAGAAATGATGGAAAATGGATCTTATTAACTTAATCTACATACGCCTTATTGAAGTGTCATTGATGACAACTCGCTTAAAGAACATATGTTACGGAGGTCAAACCGTAGAGGAATCACAAATACAATACTATATTTAACATCCACACTCAGAACAAATACAAATTTCATCAATATTTGTCCTGGTGAGGATCGATCCCACGACCTTCAGTGCAAAAGATAGTGTCACTACTATCTGCGCTATCGGCCCCGTCAAATTTAATAATAATAATAATAAATTCACACAATATCTCATAAAGACCAGACTTCGTGAATCCGTGATTAGTCTCTTAAAAGAGCAATCTTACAATACCTAAATGTATGTAACACCCAAACACAGAACAAACCATCATACTAAACCTTCATATAAATATTGGTGCTGGGTGGGGATCGAAACCGCGACGCCTGGCGCCCAAGATAGGATTACTACCGTCTGCGCCATGGGGCATCGTCTTATTAATATTGCGAAAGTAACACAGCCTGTCTGTGTATTACGCAATCACGTACACATATAAAAATATCGTACAGAGAGAATCTAGAGCCTGATTTAAAAAATGCCATAAGCGAAAAAAAGGTTAGAAGGGGATTAAAAAGTGGATAAAGATTGGTAATTTTTAAAGCTAATAGCTTGACATACTTAGGATTGTAATTCATCATCATCATTATATCAGCCGTAAGAATTCCACTGCTGGATATAGGGCTCTCCAAGTGGTCTCCAATAAGAGCAGTTGTATGCGGCTTGCGTCCAGCGCGATCCTGCAGCTTTAGTCAGATTATCTATCTGTCTACCTTGTGGGTGGGCGTGGGTGCTTCAAAACTTTGCTGTTGCTTCGACAATCAGTTCAGGGTACTAAGTGACCGCCCACCGCCACTTCAACTTGCTCATCTGCCGGGATTGGTTTTGTTACGGATCTCTTTATTCATGAATAGGATTTTCATTGCATACAAATACTATATTCAAAGTTTGTACAAATTTTACCCCATCATTATCATATCGGCCATTGGAAGTCCACTGCTGGATAGGCCTCTCTAAGAAAGGAGAAATTTTGCCCGTAATTTCCGCGCTGGGCAGGCGTGGTGGCAATCGCAGAGCACAACTTCGCAACGAAGTTATGTTTGTGTTTAAAGGTCTTTATTCTCATACGAAATTACATTTCTTTTACAATTAGATATCATAGTTCTTATAAAAATATATAATTAGCTGGTACTCGACTCTAAATACAATTTTAACTTATTTTTAAATATATCTATATTTTCACACAGTGTAAGGTAGCTTATTGAATAACTGTACTCCTCCAAACAGTACAGTCTTCTTTCCATAGTGAGTTCTAGTTGCACTTTATTCTTAGTTTGCTTTTATAGTCTTACATTACTTTTGACAGAGTTTTTAACTATTTTTTTTTACTAAAATGCATGTATTGAATTTGTATAAATGAGATAGATTAAATATTTTAGTTTTTTTTATATATATGAATAGTTGGTGTTTAGAAGGGATATTGAAATAAGGCTTTAATGACTTTGGTTTGAGATCTCTGCAAGGGTTTAAGGTTTGTGGCTGTAGCTGAGCCTTAGATCTCGATAAGGTAGTTTAAGTGCGATTTCACCAAGGCATACAGTTAAATAAATTTATTACAACGAAGTGGCTGCAGCCCATCCCCACCGTGTAGTATTTAAGTTAAGTTGTTCCGGATTGATATCGCAATCTGTACGGTTTCGGTACCTTAGTCACCTCATTCAGAGGGTTACTATTCTTCTTTGCCAAACCCCACAGCAATCAACGTTTACCACCTGGTATTGTGATAACGGCTATGCCGTGAGGTAGGTACTGGCAGAGTAGAGTAGTACCTCCCTGTACCAGGACTTATCAGAGGCGACTGAGGTATAACCGAAAGATGACGGCATAACCACTCAAGACATCATAGCTCAAATAGAACAAGGCGGGAATAAACTAAAGCATTCCCGTCAAAATACTACACTCTGCGATTTCATAGTCCATCTCCACCAGGATCATGAGCGAACACGTACCTTCTTCAAAAGGTAAGGAGCCTCGACATTGAGCTGGCACCGTCTGGTGGTGTCCCGCTGCGAGTCGTCGGAAGACCAGCTGTCCTCCGTGATGGCGCAGTCTATAACCACCGGGATCTGCGGGCAGTTGGGGAACCGCCGCTCGTAAGCCTGGAGACAACAAAATAATATTTATTACTTATATGCTATAAACACCCCTCTCGATTTAACATATTTATCTGTACGTTTTAACAACGCGACTGCGTCCATTTTTAATATTTTGTTTATTTACCTATATATATTTGTATGTTAATAATGAAGCAGGAAATAGTGTGAATGGAGACTTAGATGCTTTTATTAGCAGTCAAAACATGTCAAAGAGGGCACGACTGGCCCTTTATAGAGGTGTGTTGGTTCTAACACTGATACATGGTGGTGAATGTTGGGTATGGGAGAAGAAGCCGCACTTTTTTGGGGAGGTCATGACCAGCAGTGGACTCCCAATGGCTGTAATGATGATGAATGATGATGATGTAATAAATCTACTAGAATTCAGTATATTTAAGTTTAAGAATTTAAAAATTATTTACTGTCCATTTGTCTGGCTTAACTCGTAAATAATAAAAAGACTCTGATCTTTAAATATTTTTGAAAGTTCAGGTACAAACTATCCTTCAAACTGTGCACAGTGAGCAATATAATTGAAATCGGTCCAGTAATTCAGAAGTCCATCCCGGACAAACACCGTGACACGAAATTTTCATATTTGAAAATAAACAAGCACATAAATCGAGACCAAATAAATTAACTTTACAAATTCTAACAAACAACTAAAATAGTTTTCCTCTATAGAATATAGTATACACACCTTTGTAAATACTACAAGATATCACTAACGCGTCGCCAACCTTGTGACTTCAAGATATGCCACATTACCCAGTAAATTCACTGACCCTCTCACCCTTCATACCGGAACACAGCAATGCGAACACTGCTATTTTCCGAGTAAAAATAGTGAAGAGTGAAGTACCAATGCAGACGACCCTTTGTATGAGGTCTACCTCATGTACCAATTCAAAATGACTAGATCACAATAGACAAGACCTAGACACGATTATAAAGTTTTGATTATACAGGCGTCGGATAGTCTAGTACCGAAATGTCCAAGTTCAAGGTTCGTTGCTCGTCTATGAATGTTTCATGAGAGTTTGCATGTTCTATATTAACGATGGATATTTTCCTCATACGCCATTTGCATTTGTATATTTCAAACGACAGGCCCGATAGCGTAGATGGCAGTGATCCTGTCTTGTGCACCAAGGAAACGTCGAACCACAGTAGAATCCGAATCCGCTTATAATGACATCAAAGGGGAATGACAAACTCGTCATATTAAGCGGAGGTGATACAAAGACTTACAACATATGTAAGAGCAACTATATATTTTTGTTAGATATTTAGTTTAATAAACACATTACAAAGCGTATGTGAAATATTTGATATAAATCGACAAAACGAGGCACGCGTTTGCCCAACGTAGACGCAAAGGGAGAAGTGAGTGATCACGAAAGTAAGGTGTTAGGAATCAAGTCACATACCCGAGATCGTTCTTAAAACAGATCACAACAAGCGACGTGTCGATATATCTGGCACAAGTAAAGTCGTTACATCCGACCAAGTTGCTAAACATTTTGTATGAAAACCAAACTTTACACATACTTACTTCATACTAAGCGGTTAGTCAATACAGGCGGGGTCATCACAAACGGATTTTACTGTATAAAAATTCCGAATTAGTAATAATCCGAACTTTAATTAGTACGAATTTGTATTTATTTTCCTCCGGTGCTACGAGAAGTGCGGACTGCACTTACGTACTCGTATTTGCGCAACGAAACTCAGGCACCAACGATCGTATTATCACTCGCTCGTTTAAAAGCAGATTTTACATGTGTTAATGTATAACGCCATCTGTCGGTTTCGGTACCTTAGTCGCCCCTTACGACACCCGGTACAAAAAGAGGTTTTCAGCTTATATACTTTATTAATTATATATATAAATAATTATTATTTAATATTTATATTTTTATTTATTCAATATTTATATTTTTATTTTTTTATATACTTTATTAATTATATGTATAAATAATTATTTTATAATAAATTTATAAATAATTAACATCAATAATAGTTCATTAGCAACTGAATCTCTATGGTTAGTATGTCTCCCTAAGAGCTATTCAATAGGATCGATTACATGTGGACTATTGTCTATGCTGCCCAACTCCGCCCTATTGAGTTACGCTGTTTGGGATGGATACACTGCCGTCTGTCGGTTATGATGTCTTGACCAAGGTCGGTTCCCCATGGTTAAATACATGGAGTGAAAATATCGGTAAAGTTTAGCATGGCAATGTAAAATCGTGAGAGTAGATTAGTGCCTCCCTCTGTACCAGGCGTGGTAAGAGGCAACTAAAGCACCAGAAAACAAATGGCGGTATATCCATCCGAAAATGTGCAGCTCAAGGCAGCATCCTAATGGCGAAAGCTGCGCTCTACATTATGTCTACTGCTGCAATGTTGATGCCCAATATCACCAAACAATATACCTTACAAACAATCTCGACTAATAACTGGAGCTACTTGATTTATAAATGCGATAACTGGCCCATTAAAACTAATTTGCGTTGAACACAGAACATAAACGACACAGCGTAGTGCAGAGCGCCATTATTGAAGTCCAAGGTCGCCCAAGGTGATTGCGAGAACAACTGTTTAAGACGCGTGAGAACCGACTCCACGCGTTGTTGACTGCTTGTTATGGCCGATACTATTTATTCTACTGTGATATCTTCACAAATATTATATATATACATATACATATACATATATATATATATACATCATTATCATACCAGCCATTGAAAGTCCACTGCTGGCCATAGGTCTCTCTAAGAAAGGAGGAATTTTGCCCATAATTGCCGCGCAGGGCAAGCGTATTAGCAAACGCAGAGCGCAGCTCGCATGGCGGGGATACTGCAGCCCATCCCCGCCCTGTGCATTTGAGCTGATCTATATTACACTACATCGTCAAACAAGCATACAGTCCGCTTGATAGTAAGTGTCACTGCAACCTATAGACGCTTGTAATATTACAATGATATAACTAGCGCGTTGCTAATCTTGTGACTTGAAGAGACTATATCACATTACCCAGTGATTTCACTGCTTCTCCCACCCTTCGAACCGGAACACAGCAATGCAGTTCTATTTGGCGGTAGAAATAAGTGAGAGTGAGGTACCGTTTCGGACGACCTTTCTATGAAGTCTACCTCATTTAAAATCTCACGTATTGTCAGTGTTAACGATGGCTTTGTAAGGTGAGCGGCGATGTAGTGCGAGGCAAGCGGTAGGAACGATTTTTAAAATATCGTTTTCATGAGTCATTTTTCACTTGCATTACCATTGCGCACTTGACAGACATGTTATTTTCTAATTAAGATGAAGCGCATAATGAGCATACGGTAAAACTGAATGTGCTGAAGACTGCGTGCAGGCTCAATTAAGCTTTCAATTAAATCGCTACATAGTACAAAACAAAGTCGCTTTCCAGTGTCTGCCTGTATGTATATTTCGATCTCTAAAACTATGCAACGGATTGTGATGCCGGTGTTTATGATTCAACAGAAAGATTTATACGTATCATACATACATAATATAGAAAAGAAATACTGATAATTTTAGTAGTTTCTAACAAGATATCGTAAAGTTTTATTTTTTTGCGATTACACTGAACCCAGCGAGATAGATCTGATCTACATGAAATCTCCCCTTTTTCGGGGAGGCCTATGGCCAGCAGTGGACTTCCAATAGCTGATACTATGAAGCTAGTCCTGTCCAGTCCTCTGTCCAACAGTGGCCGGCCTACGGCTAATACGATGATGATGGCAAAAGGTCAGTAAGGTCATTGAAGCAAACTACGTTACTGTAATCTCAAAATCAAAGAGTTAATAATCTGTGCCACCTGAATCCCGAAACAGAAGCAATCCAATCGAGTAAACATTCCTCCGCATACACAAGCCTGCGGTGGAGGCAAACATGAACTTTAATTAGTCGAGAACAATGGCCGACCATCACAAGACGCGACAAAAGCCTTTGATCTGAGTTATGAATTCATTAATTATATCCAACTTTTCTTAACTACTGAAATTTTGACCATTAAAAGCCATTATAGGGGGAGGATTAGAGGGTACGGGGTACCATATATCCGTGATACATATAGTAGCTGTGGTATTAAAAAAAGAAGAAGAAACCAAGAGCTGACAGCACATGTTCATTTCAGAAAGCGACCGAAAACTATAAGCGTTCGCTGCGCTGCTGGTGGAACTGCACTGTCATAAGTAGGGTCAAGAGTGCAAAAGAACATACAAAGACGTCTTTGCGGACACCTGCTCTAGCTACATCTACAAGAGGAAGAAACTAAAACAAATCTGTTATTAAAGGCTCCCAGGACAGACGTCATCCTGTCTCATTGGAGCGCGCATTCTATCAAAATCTGCAAGGCTACATTAGAAAAGTTTGCATGGTGATAATTTCTTAGATATTCCAATTTTGCACGCAGTTTCTTGTAATGGTCACACATAACAATTATCTGACAATAACAAATACCAAACAAAAAACCTTCGCGAAATCGGTGCAGCCGTTCATGTGTGATAACTTCACTAATGGATAGGGATTGATTTTACACGCTTTCGCTTCAGTTATATGGATGTATGTATGTTTGTAACCGACTCACTCGAAGTCGACGGACAGATTTAATTAAACTTTGTACACATGTCAAGAATCGGTGCCAATACAATGTTTCGACAAGATTATCTCGTTATCCTGATCAGGATCCTCAGGTAAGTGTAAGAGTAAACGAGACCACGCCGCCTGCACATGCGTACCATCTATCTAATTTCCAGCTTAAATACTCATCTAGTAGATATTTTTTAAGAATAAATCGTAATAAAAGTTGAAAAATAAAATATGGTTTAAAAAAACTAAAAAACACGCTTTTAATATACATCAAACTAAAAAGTAAAATTTATATATTTTTTTCACGAAGTGGAAATAATGATGATGAAGATAAAGTACTAGCAACACCTGATTCGATTTAAATTAAAAAATCTACATTAATACATTAATAAATATATTAATAGAATCATCTAGTTATTAACTAAGCTAACCACAGTCCCATCCCCACCGGTGCTCGTACAATTTCTAGGCCTCTCCAATAGCACTTTCAGTTTTATTGTCTATTGTCTTCTTTATTCTCGCTCTGAGGCTCGCTCCATTAATAGCTCCCGTGAAGGACTGGTGTCGAATACATATCATTATTGCTATCGTATTAAGATCCACTTTCGGGGCTGACCTTAAGCTATTAGTTTAGTTATGGTGAGGCCCAATTCTTATTAGCTATAAGGTTCAATATGGCTTGACAAGTACAAGTAAAGTTAAGTCGTTAGAATAATGTACCTTATGATATTCACGGGTTTCTTGAAGGATACTCTGATAAATGTGTTTGTTGCTCTTTCACGCCGGAACGGCTCGACAGATCGGGATGAAATTTGGCACAGAGATTATTGATAGTCTACATAATAGATATATCGACTTTATGCGCGAGGACATTATTTCATACCTGATTAACTTTATTATATTAGAAAAGACTATACCACTGAGAGCGAAATAACGCAATGAATTGGTTTAATGCACGGAAATAAGTTGCAAGCCATCCCACGCGAACATGGTTTTGGGATAAAAAAGTGGCCTGTGAGTTATTACAGACAATCAAAAATCTCTGTGCCAAATATCATCCAGATCGTGAAATTGTAACAAGCGTTCATTCTTACTTCCAATGTTTTGCGATTATATTTTAAAATGTACATTACATCTTGAACATAAACCAAGAAACAAAATAGAACACATACAATCCTACACGGCACTGGAATATGTTTCGTTATTTTATCGCGTAATGAACATGCGGTAAACTTAGTTTTAAAACCCGTCTGGTCTAGTACTAGTTTAAGGTAGGCCTAATTTTAATATGTTAGGTGACTATTATGACCTCGCAGGGTCACCAGAGTCATTAGTTATATAATTATAATGGAATCTAATACTATATTTAGAAATATTATTGCTTATATTAATTAATTTTTTGACGTTTCAAAAGTGCTTGTAATACTATTTGAATGAAATAAAATATTTTTAAAAATCAATTTTGATAGATAAATCGCTCCCTCCGAGATAAGTCGCTCAAGGCACTTGTGTTACAGACATCTGACAACGAGGAATCGCAAATATACTACGTAAATACATATATTTTACATTCAGACATACAAAAAGGCATGACATTCGAACTGTCATGCCAATCCACTCGCACACACGGTAAATTCTAACTGATCCAATAGTAGCGTGATGCCGATTGGACGATAGGAAGGACAGCGTATGCCCACCATAAGATAGAGACGCAATGACCATCTCGATGGCGCAAATCTTGTGCGCCAAAGGTCGTGGGTTCGAACCCCACCATGGCAATTATTTATATGACGATATTTTTCTTTTCTCTGTCTTAATGTAAAATATATCTATTTACGTAGTCTATTAATAACATATTAGTGCACGGGATATCCGTGTTTATATGACGTCGGTAATTAACTCACATGTACAGATTAACTTGTTTAATTAATTTAAAAATATAATTTTTTTATATTGTTACGATAACAATTAGAATATTAATTAATAAAGGAGGGCACTGACCTCTTGTAACAGGTGATAAACATAATATAGGGGCAGGTGATAAACGTAATATAGGGGTCAGGGACTCCAAAACTATGTACTATTTTTTTATGTAACAATAATAATAATATTATTATTATTCTCTATATCACAGGTTTCTATTCGATAAGACAGCTAAGAATAATTTATCGCTTCCTAGGTGGAGGTGCCTCTACATTGCGTTGTGGAATTTGGCATTGAAAAATGACGTTTGCGTGAAAGTCACTTATTCTATTTTAACATTACACTATTTAAATCGACAGTTAAAGACTTATAATTGTGCTATCGTGAACAAACATTTTGTATTTCCTCGATAAAAATAGTCAAATCAACTCCGTAACAATCGTCTATCTGCCGGTGAAAAACCGTCAAAATAGGTACAGTTGATCAATAAAAACAACTCCTGTTCTCCCTCCTGTTTTTAACGGTTTCGTTTGCCAACCACGACAAATATTTAAACGATGAACACTTGTGTTTGTTCTGTGTCTGGGTATTAAATATATGCATTTAAGTATTATATTTCGATTCCCCTGTTGTCCGATAACCGTAAAACAAGTGCTTGAATGTATGAGATGATGATCGACGGTCAGAAATTCAATTAGCGAAAGGGACATATGGACATATTTTTGTATTTATTTCTTGTAAATGACTTTTGTTAATAGGTAAATCAAGTAAAAGAGGATAATTTTTCAATAATATTTTTATTAAAAAATTTCGACATCTCTTAAAAATAGCTTTTCGAATAATAAAATTACAACGAATTATTGTATATATATAAATATTTGTTTTTATTTTTTTTTATTCTACTTGTTTGTTCTACCTACACATTGTCGAACGACATACCTTGTGACAATTGAATTTATGACCGTCGATATGTGATTTTATGATAATTAATTATGTATACATATCATAATTAATTACATTAAAATATTTAGAAAAATCTTTAATCAGTCATTTGAATAGGAAATCCTAATTTCAAATATTTACAATAATGAATACACAAATATACTTGTATTTGACTGCTTAGCCAATAAGGAAGGCTTTGCTCTCTTTAATATTATGCTAGAATTAAAACTGCGAGGCACGGCTTGCTGGTAATAAAGTTATTTGAAACAAACACACACACCGTCAACATCATCCGATAAAGTCAATTGAAACCATACAACGCGAGCAACAACAGATGTTCCGGCGTGTCGCGCGTCACCGCTTTGTGCCGCGCGCTTTGTCGCCGGCAACAATACGGAGCGGTCGTCACAAACACAACAGTACAGATAACCAACTTATACTATCTTATTAAAGTATACTTAGAAATATGCGTTTACTATAACAGGTCGAATATTCGCTTTAGCCGTAAGGTTCC
>JACJUM010002525.1:17353798-17379412 GCA_020976665.1 Heortia vitessoides
TTTGTTTATGGTTTTCACCAATTGCCTTTACTATTATTGAAAAGTACATGTGGTTAGGCCTGATTGAATAAAAAATATTTTGGTTTTGCTATTACAATATGAATTTTAAAAAGACAGTCTGACGTGTACCTTCTGTACGTTCTTATTTGTGTTATCGTCTCCATGCCGAGTGCCAGTTCTTGGCACGCTTTGTGTTGCCCTGTCGCGGCAACAATGCGCGGTACGTTTGCCTGACTGTCGGGCAAAGGACGGCCTATGTTAGAGCGATCAAAATAAAACTTACGACATACAAAGATAAAGATATTTCAAATACACTTTATTCTCGTAGCTCGTCTAATAATCCTCCATTATGCTTAGTTTAAAGACCCGTCTGGTGCCGGTAGATTAGATTAAGGCCTTATTTATATGTGTTAGATGACTCTCATGATCCCGTTAAGTCAACAGGGTCATCAGTATTTACCTACTTATAATATTGATTACGTCTGCCTATATGTATAATGTCACATCTTTTACAATTAAAACCACGGCAATGTATGCAGTAATTGCTGTTTGGCCATAGCCAGCTTAATTTAATTTGAGTTTATTACGGACATAAAGACAGACCACGTCCGACGTAAACCGCGTCACGTCTTAGACGACACGACAAAATTACCGCGTAAATCGCAGCCCTTCCCCGTCCTCACACTCAACACAAATGTTTTGCTGAATTTCATAATTAGATTCACCCCCAACGATGGCCCCCGAGCCTAGGTCGAGCCTTTAGAGGCGGCCTTGGGTGAACGCCGTCGCTCCCGCTCAGATCCCGCGAACCTTGCGGGCGCGACCGTAGCTAAACGCGGTCGCGGCCGCGGGGTACGCAGGATAATTACGGGCATCGGACCTCTCATCTATGAGAGGCCCCGCCCTCTTTTTTCGGAGCCGCTGGAATTGACGTCTGAGTAGTCTAGCAATATATTCGCCCGAAAAAAACAGACAGACAATTTACCTTGTTTTATTTTTACATCATAATAATCGAACAAGTGTACTTCGTAAGCGCGTCGCCTGCGTACCAGTACGACAGTTGTCCTGGGTGGAGATCGAACCCACAACCTTTGGAGCAATAAGCAGGATCACCTCCATCTGCGCCATCGGGCCTGGCCAACCTAATGAACAACCCATGTGACTTATATTCCCTTAGATCATCTGTATTGGACAGTCCGATTCGGTAGTGATCCTATCATGTGGAACAGAGAGAGGTACTATTCTACTCCGCCGGAACCCTTAGGCTTTTTTTCAATTTAATATCGTTTTAACAATTAAATACTCTGTAAACGCCGACTTGTCCCCCACCCTCAAGAAATTAACAAATAGTTTTGTATGTGTTATTAATTAACAAACAAGCAAATTATAACATAAATAAAGGGCGTTCGATATTCACGAGTCAAAGTTCAAAAACCAGATGAAGCCGGCGCCAGGTGTAAGCACGATGCGAGCACTCGATCGATACATATTAATCACTCGATTATACCGGGGCCGATTACCGATAAATAATCGATCAAGTCGAAATAGCTGGGCCTTGGCCAGCGGATATGAAATCGACGTTACGAAACACACGGCTTCACTTTGGCTCACCAGCGCGGTTAATCAACCAACGTGAGGTACCAGCTGATTAGAATAGTACACAAGGTAGACCTCACAAAAGATCATCTGCATCAGTACCTCATTTTCACCTATTTCTACCGCCAAATAGCAGTGTTTGCATCGCTGAAGGGTAAGAAAGGCAGTGATTTTAATTAGTAATTTAGGTTGGCAACACGTTAGTGATATCCTTGTGATATCACGAGCGTCTATAAGTTACAGTGACACTTACTATCACGCGGACTGTATGCTTGTATATCGAACTGGTGTAATTGAAAAAAACAGTACCTCCCACTGCACCAGTTGTTGAAGGAAGCGACTAAGGTACCAGAACCGACAGGCAGTATATCAATCCGCAAGATCGTAGCTCAAATGCACAGGGTAGGACTAGCAACATCCTTGTCGCGAAATCTGTGCTCTAAGATAGCCAACACTTTTGCCCAGCGCGAGGAATATGGGCAAATTTCTTGGGGATGCCTATGTTCAATAGTGGACTTCCAATTGCTGATATAATTAATTCAAGCGCAATACCTAGTACTTTTCAATACCAAAGTAAATGTTCGCACATTAGGTATTTGACTGTCATCATCAGTCGTAGGACCTCCACTGCTGCATGAAGGTTTCTTCAAGACCGTAATATTTTTCGGAACTTGGCGGTGATGTCGTGTCCCTTAATGGTTCTATTGTAATTTACTAAAAAACTGGTGGCGGGTGGCCTATCGGTCAAGTTTCAAGATAAACAATAAACTGTGAGATAAAAAACAAATCATGGTGCCAAACACTACACTGCAAATACTGTGACCACACCTGCCCATTGTGGCGATCTTAAAGAAATCCCCATACCTTATTGAAAAGTATGTCCAGCAGTGGACAAAGATTGACAACTACTTTGTGTCAGAATTTAAAAGTATACAATTGCTAGCGTCACCGATTTTGTTTTAGATAGCTTTTAAATTTAGACGTTTCTGTTACAATGCACGTAATAGATAAAAATAAACGAATACACACAACATCTGATACATTGACCGACTCGATAATAGATAAATATATAATTACAAATAAGAACATTAAGAAGTTTACATATTAATATCAACAACTCGTTACAATACATTAGAAAAACCTACGCCGATGGCAATAGAAAGGACCGATAGCACATAAATAATATACAAGTGTACTATGTATTACTACATTATTCAAATCGATTTCTCATTATAAATACCACCCTAAAGCACTAGCGATGTTAGAACAAGCGTTTTATATGTAAAATATCAATTTCCATTGAATTATTATGGATGTCTATGTAATTGCCTTCTTATAACATACTCATCGTACTACCATTTGTAATGCCCAAAGTGTTTGGGTCTGATGTGCATTGTCTTACATAATTTTCCGACTCTTAACATCGGAGGTCCGAAAACATTTCTCGTACAATTAAAATCATACTAATCATTTTTCATAAATAAAAAAAAACATAAAACGAAATATTAAAATTTGTAATCGATAAAATTTATAACATCAATTATTATACACACAGTATTTACTAACATATTTGTTTTAATATATGAAAGTCTATTATTTAAAATCGGAACTCTTACATAATCATTTGAATAAATCACTATGATATTCAAAAATGTATTTTATTCTATTATTTATTTTTTTAAATCCAAATTGACCTTGGGTTACGCTATGCGCGAAACGAGCGCGCGAGCAGAGCGAGCGTAGCAAGCGTGCCCGAAACTAATTTTTGATACAAAAGTAAGTTAAGTTAAAATGGGATTAAATGAATATTACGCTGATATTTTTTACAATAATTCTACGCAACGTACGCAACGTCGCCCCGTCGAACGTTTTAACAGTGTAGTTTCCGTTCCCGTGAGTATAATAAAAGTATCAAATATAGTGTATAAAACTATCCCGTATAGTGGTTATAGTATATAAAAGTAATATAAAGTTACTACTCATAACATCAGCTATGTACCTACTAAAGTACCGTAATATTCGATCCAGCCATTTTTGAGTTTAGACCGAACAAACAGGCAGACAAAAAAATATGAATACAAAGATTTAGTTTAATTTAGGATTATAAACACTTCACTTTATTTATATGTATAGATACTTTGTTTTATAGTTTGTAATAATCTTGAATGATCTAGCAAATATTTAGCTAACCTAGTTCACAGGTGATTTTAGAGGTCGGCGTCAAAACCAGGTCGCGAGTCAACCTTTAAGACCCCAAAGTGCTGTAACGATGAGATATGAAGGGATTTTAGGTGACCTTAAAACAGCAATTGCAGCGGCTGGCTCCACGCTGCTATTGGATTACCTCCGGCATCGGGGTTGTAATAATTAAAAGGTTATATCTGATACTCGCACGGAAACCTAGTTTATTTACTTGTCGTAGCCGTGACTCCGTCTGCGCGAACCTTCCTAAATGAAAACATGTTTTTTTTAATAATAAATAATACATTTATACTTCATCTCATACATTGTTCTGACTTCGAGAAAAGTTACTTAATGCTTCGTGTTACGAATATATGACAAACAATAGAATTTCAAATATAATACTCAAATATATATTTAACCAGACACAGAACGAATACAAAATATTTATCATATAAATACTTGTCTTGGCGGGGATCAAACCCACGGCCTACTGTTGTGCCCAGTGATAAAGATCACTATCGGGCCATCGGGTACTAAAACTAAATAAAAAAATTGTAACGCAAATTCTGACACATCATCATTTATCAATCTTCAATGTAATCGGCACGACTCTTTGTATAATTTAGCTGTCAGTGAGCGATATAGACTTATTCTTGGAATACCAAGAGATCCTCAGGGATGAGATATAAAGTAAAGACCATGCAGCCAAAGCCGCAGGCGAAAAGCTAGGACGTAAATTAGAAAATACCCTTTGTACCCATCATGTACTATCTTACAATTTGTGTGCTTCGCGCAAAATTCCTGATGAAATTCATGGATTCCCACAATCCAATTAAAGTCGAAATTTAGGGTCTGCGACATTTCCAATCGGAGCTTCCGAGAAGTGAAATCTAGTGTAGGTCATTACATAGAAGTCTGTAATAAGTACTGGATGTTAATTGGACGCATGCAAATGAAAGTGAGCGTACTCCAGGCCAACAGCAAAAATAATAATAATGGCAGAGTTCATTAAAACTGTCCGATGTCACGCGAGCCTCTCGAGGCTCGCTCCATAATACGATACTTGCTGGTTTCTAGAAAACTAATAATGGTTCCCTGTGGGGATTTCGTAAAATTCGAATGCACACAACTGTATTTTACTACATCAACATACTTTTCGCGCGATCGTATAAAGAATGCGAGATCCAATGTCAGAAGTATCTTCGATTGAAGCCATTTTCAAATCGTCGAAACAAACAACACTTTTTATATAAATATAAACTTATTTATATGTGCTATTAAAATATGATTTAACCGATGACCTTGACATCTTTAAAAAGTTCAACTTCATTACATCAGCCATTGGAAGTCACCGGCTGAACATAGACCTCCTTCAGAATGGGAGAATTTTCCCCATATCGCCACGCTGGGCAAGTGTGTTGGCAATCGCAGAGAGCAGCTTCCGCGACGGAGATGCTGCTTCCCATTATCACTATGCGCATTTGTGCTACACTGTATCGGTTTGATATACCGCCGCCTGTCGGTTCTAGTACCTCAGTCGCCTCTTACGACACCTGGTACAGGGGGAGGTACTATTCTACTCTGTCGGTACCTCACAGCAATATATCAAGTAATAAGAGTAATTTAAATAAATAGGGCAATGAGTACTTTATAAATAGTCCGCCGGCACTAGACAAGTCTTAAAACTCTACGTTTATATTGCGAGCCAACAATAAGATTTTGCGAGACTTGTGGTGATAAAGGTTCCATTGACACGTAGTGGTTGGTGTTATTGGAATGTCAGCAGGGGAAACACCATGCAGAACTGATGGTCAATTGGGCTGTTCTTAAACACCTACAAGACGCACAGAGGATCTCAGTGGATCGCAGGATCCTGATGTTTGACAAGTCTAGCATAAAGCCTAAATATCTTTGAGGAACCTAAGTCCAACAGTCGACGTCCTATGGTTGACATGATAATGCTGGGTGTTAACTACTTGCTCGTTATTTGCAACGAAAATCAACATTAAGCAAATGTGGGCATTAAGCATGATGGGCTCGATGGCGCTTTCAGCGGTGTTCCTACCTTGTGTATCAAGGGTCGTGGGTTCAACCGTTCCCAACCATGACAAACATTTATATAATTGTCATTTCTGTCTGTTCTGTGTCGTTGTATTAAACATATTATTTATATCGTTGTATTAAACATATTGTCTGATATCTGTTACAAATGAGAAGCGAAAGAGTAAGTATAAGAGATCTGGTGAATTTATTTAAAATAAAAATAATAAAACATGACATTATATAGGGTTTAAAATATCTAATACAACGCGCATGCAATGCGTGTTATGTGTATTAATGGAATTTTTTTTCAGACGCAGCTACCAAATGCATGTCTATTGGGACATCCACTCAAGGCTACCGGTAAATTTTGATATATATATAATTATTGGCCGTAAGTTTTAATTATATTTTCTTAATTGAATATAACAGCTTTGGATTTTGAATGAATAAAAGATAAAACATGTTGCAGCACACCTGATGACTGATGAAATATCGATAGAAAACTATCGGTAAAAAGTAATTTACGTCTGCGTCTACTTTTCAGCAAGTTTGTAATAGTTGCTAAAGTAGAACGAAACATCGCTAGTTTAATTGGTAAAGTTCTAGCTAGACAAACCGTTTCCAGAATGCCTACGCTTACTCAGACATCTCATCATTCATGAGGTAGACCTCATACAAAAGGTCGTCTGCATTAGTACCTTATTCCCACCATTTCTATTGAATGAATGAATGTATTCCGTCTCAAGTGTGAGAGAGGCATAGAATTTACTGGGTAATGTGGCATAATATCTTTAAGTCACAAGGTTGGTAACGAGTTAGTGATATTCTTGTGATATTATGAGCGTCTATAGGCTGCAGTGACGCTTACTATCATGCGAACTGTATGCTGCTTGTTATGTAGACCTGGTCTAAAAAAAAGAAGGTAGTCACTTAATAGGCAAGCCTCTCTGTCTGAGTATATTGCTCTTTGGCAGGTTATGGTCCCGACAAGAAAAGAGGTACCGTTGAGCCCCGAGGAGGCTGTATCAGGTGTCGTAAGAGGCGACCAAAGGTACCAAAGCCGAAAAATAGCGGTATATCCATGCAAAAAATCAGATCAAATCTACAGGGCGGGGGTGGGCAGCAGTTTCCCCGTCACGAAAGCAGCGCTTTGCGATTGCCCACATGCGTGCCCAGCGCAGCAATTACATATAAGGAGAACATATCCCCTTTCTTGGGGAGGCTTGTGTCCAACAGTGGACTTTTGGTAGCTGATATGATGAAGACAAAGGGGAGAAAGAGAGGTCAGCAAGAAAAAATCTAGTTGATTGGAAAATTTCTCTGCTGACATCGTGAAACTCACATTACCTATATAGTATCCGACCAACGGCACGCGAAGCCGCGTGCACTTTCAGTGAGTTTAAAACAATCAAGCATACACGAATGCCACTAACTTCTAAAATATTCGAACGGAAAATTACTCGCTTCTTGGCGGTATTTAAAGTTATTTTCCGTATATTACTGCTGCAATGCGCGTGCGCAACAGGAAGAAACGCATTTAAAAAGAAAATCAATACAAACAACACGATCTATTACAAAAGTATTCAATTAAATATATTAATGAAGAATTGGTATATGACGAACTAACTAAAATTTCTTAACCAGGTAAAAGTATTGTAAATTCTAACCAGGCCCTGATCAGAATTACCAAGAATAAACAAACGTGTTTGAAAGGACTAATGCGTGTAAAGGAAGCGAGAGAGGTCTACCAAAATTGGAAGTGGAGATCCATAGTCTCTGCCTACTCCGATGGGACGCAGGTGTGATGTATGTATTATACCAGGTCGACAAACAAGCATACAGTCCGCGTGATGGTAAGCGTCACCGTAGCCTATACACGCTCGTAAAATCATGAGAGTATTTATTACAAGCGTTACTAAACTTGTGACTTGAAGATATAATATTACCCAGTAGTTTGTCCTGGGGTACAGGCAGAGTAGAATAATACCTCCTCCTATACCACGTGTTGTAAGAGGCGACTGAGGTATCAGTACCGACAGATGGCGGTATATCCATCCGAAATAGTGCAGCTCAAATGCACAGAGAGGGGAACTACTGATTTCAAAAACTATTTTACTAATAGAATCTTACGTTATCATGAAATAATATAGGCTTAAGTTTATTCGTGCCGTATCATATGTCTATCGATATAATGTATATGTATTTGTATGCGAGCTGAATCCTGAAATTGTGTCAGACGTTACCTCAATTTAGACGAACTTGATGTTGGTTTTCATTTGCACGTTTTCTATATAAATATTCGGGGTAGGAGCACGTGTTGTCTCAAAGTTGGGTTACGGCCGGTCCCGGATGGTAATGAGGCATGAAAGGGTAACACAAAGTTTCATAGATACCTTCTAGGTAATGGTAGTTTGGTGAAAATATTACCTATTTCTTAAAAGGCCACTTACTTACCATACAAAAATAATCAGGTCATCACATCATATCAGTTATTGGAAATCCACTGCCGGACATAGTCCTCTCCATGACAGGGAAGATTTGCCCATAATTGCTGCGCTGGGTAAGCGTGTGGACAATTACAGAGCGCATCTTTCGACGGGGATATTGCTGCCCACCCTATGCATTTGAGCTATACCGTCTCGGATGGATATACCGCTATCTGCCGTTTTTGGCCCCTTAGTCGCCTTTTATGACATCTGGTACAGAGAGGTACTATTCTACTCTGCCGATACCTCACGCCAAATAACTTCTTACTAAAATCTAAATAAGTATATACATAAGTCAGAGGACGTCACTCCCTCGGGGAACCACCTCTCGTTCAATCACTTCAATAAGTCCAAATCGCAGGTGAGTGGAGGAAAACGCTTCTGGCAACATATCTTGCATAAGGACAACCGTCGCCCGTCACCATAAGGTCGATAATAGACTGACACATATCAAATCATTGAAGTTGTTCATACATGTTCCGAATATATTGGACATGTGGGGAAAACCGCAAGAATAATCTTGTATCAATAAAATGGACAAAAACATGTGCGCGTTTTTGTTTATTTTGTCCGTAAGGAATTTGTTTTTACACAACAAACAATGAACCGGCTATTTTGCGAGTGTTTCTCAGTAATCTAATCTATAAAACGCCATTTATATAATAAAAAATATAAAATTTTTCAACGAAAACAACCCGACGTCAATATCTTAGAAAATACCAATAAATCATTGTAAGTGTCTATAAAATTTCACTTCCATCATCGGACCTCGACTTATCGCCAACTGGACCATCTCGAAATTTCTCTCCCTCCCTTTGAAATAAAATAATAAGTTTCTAAATTGTCGAAGTAATCAGAATAAAATAAAGCAGACTAAAATCTCCCTCTGTACCAGGTGTCGTAAGAGGCGACAGAGATAACAGAACCGTCAGACGGCAATATATCCATTTGAAACAGTGAAGCTTAAATGCCCAGGGCGGGGATGAGCAGCAGCGCCCTCCTTGCGAAAGCTGCATTCTGCGATTGCCAGCACGCTTGCTTAGCGCGGCAATTATGGGAATATTTCCCCCTTTCGTGGGGAAGCCTATGTCCAACAATGGACTTCCAATGGCTTTTATGACGATATTGAGAAGAAGTTTGATTAAAATTGGTTAATACGCATCGATAACATTGTTGTAAACCAGGTACTATTATGTATCCTAAAAACAAAAGACTAATCTTAATCAGACTTCTGAAAGCATCGAATAAAACGAAATACATAGGTAAGTGTACCGATATACCGGTATACCGAAAAAGGACGGAGTGAGACGCACTAATGCTGTCTGTTATCGATAGATCATTAGGGACTGCACGCGCTGGTACGGTGCACTCTACGAAAAGAATGTGTGTGATGTGTTTGTGGCGTGCCAGTGAGAGGGCGACTGAGGGACTAAAACAAGTTATGCTATCGGGCCGATGTACATTAGTGCGTTCGGCGATATGGTCTATAGGCAGTGGGACTCCAAACACTTCGAACACAACAGAGAAAGGATTATTGAGATGATAAAGACATGTAGAAAGGAGGGATGAAAGTAAAATGACTGCACAAATATATAGAACGGAAATGAATGAGAGTTGGTATATAAATCGAGGCTAACATATCTTAAACAGGTAGAAGAGCTATTAAAGAAGGGCCAGGTCAGAAGTGCTAAGAATAAACAAGCGTGGTTTAAAGGACGAATGCGAGTAAGGGAAGCGATAGAGGTATACCAAGATCGTAACAAGTGGAGATCCATAGTCTCTGCTTACCAAGATGGGACACAGGCGTGATGTATGTATGTAACAACCTACACTTAATTATGGAGCTCTGGAACCGAAGAAAATTGTGTTTCCCAGTATGATAATTGTGTTCCCGGTCCGCATGAGCGAGTGTCACTCCACAAAAGAACTCGTTCTCTAATTTAATTCGACGTCACTTCGCAAATTCAATTTCATTTCATCTTTCGTTTTCTACGTTATCTTGTTAAATGTAGCCAATATAGTAATACAAAACTGTATACTGTCGGTGATACTTCAAAACCACGAATGTAGCGTTAGTAAATAAGGTTCAAACCTCATCTTTTATTATTGAAATTTGAACTTTATTGACAATTGTTACTTACTCGGTATTGCACTATCCGTGACGATATATGTTTTGTAATTCATTCGGGAAGCAACATCATCAGACTTATTTGTAAAAGTAGATTAAGAAGTCTTTGGTAGCATTTTGTAAAATAGCACACTGTATACCCCCAAAATTGCCGTGAGGTACGGGCAAAGTAGAATAGTACCTCCCACTGCACCAAGTGTCATAAGAGGCGACCAAGGAACCGATAGATGGCGGTATATCCATCCGAAACGGTGCAGCTCAAAAGGACAGGGCGGGTATGGACAGCAGCATCCCTGCCGCGAAAGCTATTACCAACATGCTTGCCCAGTGCGGCAATTATAGGAGAAGAACCTCCTTTCTTGGACATAGGCCGTCCAGCAGTGGACTTCCAATGGTTGGTTTGATAATATAATGATGATGATAATATCGCATTGTAAATAAAATGTAATTTCGTATGTGAATAAAGATCTTTAAACACAAGTTGTCTATACACAATCTGGGTACATAACATTACATGACAGGCTCGAGTGCGCAGATGGTAGTGATCCTATCTTGTGCGCCAGTGGTCGTAGGTTCGATTCCCACCCAGGACAAATATTTATATGATGAAATTTGTGTTTGTTCTGTGTCTGTGTGTTAAATATATGTATTAAAGCAGTATAATTGTGATTCCTCAGTTCTTTGGCGTCTGTAACACAAGTTCTTTAAGCGCCATACCACGGAGTCAGATCAATGTATGAGATGCTCTGCGAACTATTATTTATTTATTTGTTAATTATTATTCTCTTTTAAATAATATAACACAGCATGAGTTAAATAGACTATATAATTACTGAATAGACTCTCTAATTAGTGTTATTTGATGAAACATCGATAACTTGTAGAAGTATTGATATTTTATTTCCCAATGTAAACCGGATTTCGTTTTCAATTCACCAAGTATTTGTTTGCGCTGTTCCGTACTTTTTTTTAGAAAATAATAACCTAGGTTACTTCTATTGCACAAAAATAAAATAGAAGAACCAAAGTCCTAGGCGGTATAGAAATTAGTCGCATCAAATAGACAGGCAATTTTTTTTTGTTATTGACACTCGTTCAGAAAGAATTAATAATAATTTTATCATCACCATCATACCAGCTATATAAAGTCCACTGCTGGACATATGCCTCTCGAAGAAATGAAGTATTTTGCCCATAATTGCCGCGTTGGGCAAGCGTGTTGGCAAATGCAAAGAGCAGCTTTAGCGACGGGGATACTGCTGGCCATCCTCGCCTAGTGCATTTGAGCTGCACTGATGGATATACCGCCATCTGTAGGTTCTGAAACCTTAGTCACCTCTAACGACACCTGGTGCAGTAGGAGGTACTATTCTACTCTGCCGGTACCTCACGTTAAATAATAATTTCCTACAACATCCAATTAGAACATGCCTAAAATTTACCAAGTCGGTGTTGCCACCGCAAGTCACCGGGTTCATAGATCCAATTGCCTAGTTAGACGACCCGGTTTCATTCTGATTGTTCTTTATTGATCTGATGAACTTTCTAAGCTCCTAATTGGTTGTTCTCGTTGTACTAATCACAAGTATTTGTAACCTAACTCAATTGTTTTGTTTGTGAGTGTGTTTGCACCCAATTTTCTATACGTAAATAAATGACGGGCCCAATGGCGCAGATGGTAGTGATCCTATCTTGTGTGGCAAGGGTCGTGAGTTTGATTCTACTCAATAGAAATATATATATTTAAATAGTATATTTGTGATTCCTCTGTTGTCTGATGTCCGTGCCCAGCGCGGCAATTACGGCCGAAAGTCCCCCTTTCTTGGGGAGGTCTATGTCCAGCAGTGGACTTCTGATGGCTGGTATAATGATGATGATGCATTTTAAAATCAGTCATAGTCGATATGGTTGCATATTATAAACATAATATGCATTAAATCGAGCTATATTAACAGGTGTTGTAAGAAGCAAGATACCGGAACCGACAGATGGCGGTATATCCACCAGAAACAGTATAGTTCAAATGCAACAGGGGGGGGGGGGGGAATTCCATTTATGTTTGTTTGGTCACGAACAAATATTTATTCAGTGTATCGGTGTTAAATACAAGTATTTAAGTATTTTAAGCAACTTATCACGGAATTAGGTCGATGTCTGAGATATTGTGGGAATTTATATTTAAAAGAATACAGTTCGTGAAACACGTCACCGTACAAGGAGGAAGTCAAACTTGTTGATATAAACACGAGCCGTTTCGGAATGAGAGATAACCCTGCGTAACCAGAGATACTGTTTGCAAATGCACTAAAATAGATATACCTAAACTATACCACCACGACTGACTGATACCGACAGATTAATACTTAAAATAATGATGGCCTTGCGGTATCGGCAGCGTAGATAGGGCCCCTGTTGTAAATATGTGACTGTGACTAAGGTACCAGAACCGACAGATGGCGGTATATCAATTCGAGACAGTGTAGCTCAAATGCACATAGTGGGGATGGGCGGCATTCCCGTCGCGGAAGCTGCACTCTGCAATTGCTTACCCAGCGCGGCAATTATGGGCAAAGCTCTCCTTTTACTGGGGAGACATATGTACAACAGTGGAAAATTATATCTGCCGTAGAAAAGGGGGATTCTGAATCGCAGAGCATTGCTTTGGGATCATGATCATAATTGCAGCCGTAAAACGTCCACCGCTGGCCAAAGGTCTTCCTCAGGAAACGGAGAATATGCCCATAATTACCGCGCTGGGTAGGCGTGGTGGCAAACGCACAGCGTAGCTTCGAGAACCGGCTCGATTTAGCAGATGACTCTTGTACGCCAAATGTGTTTGTTTTGTGTCTGGGTGTAACACAAGTGCTTTAAGCGACTGAACTCGGAGTCAGGGTCAATATATAAGATATGTGCATTTATTACAATTAATGGAATGCTGCCTATTTCCACTAAATTATACAAGAGTTACTTCAAAAATAAGTTAAAAACATTTTTTTGGTAAAATGCTTTTATAGTGTCGACGAGATTTTTGACGGAAGCGGGTTGGTTTTAAATGATAAATTTCGATTTTTGACAAATACTTGTATTCTATATTTTTACTCATTCTTATTGGCATTTTCAATTAATTATCATTGTTAATAACATCATTACAATTTTATTTTTCCTATATCTGTGTAAAATATTTTATCTCTTTTTTAAATGTAACTTCGTGCTTATCATATTGTAATTTATTGTTTGTATTTTTTCCACACAATGTTTATTGTTTTGAAATAAATTAAATTGAATTGAAATTGAATTGCATTCTATCTAATGGCCCCTGTATCAGTAGGTAGTATTCTTCTCTGCCAGTACCTCGCAAGCTTTGTGATGCTGCTGCTCATTCCCGGCCCGTCACGCCCTATTAAGATTACATTGGATACTTTTATCATACCAGCCATTGAAAATCCACTGCTAGATATAGGCCTATCCAAGAAAGGTGGTAATGTGCCCAAAATTGCCGCGTCGGGCAAACATTTTGGCAATAGTAGTGCTCATCCCCGCCCAGTTTCGGCGGTATATTCCACCGCCATCTGTCAGTTCTGGTACTTTAGTCGCCTCTTACGGTATCTGGTACAGTGGAAGGTACTATTCTACTCTACCGGTACCTCATGGCAATTGGATTGTTGGCATTGGACACTTTTATATAATAATACCACATTCTTATGCATAATTCCTGCAATAATAGTCATATGTCGAGGAAAAACAACTATTACATACTATTTACTATCATAACAATGACACTTGGTAAATCCATTATGACGATACAATTTATACGATACACATATATGCCGGAAGCAAAAACTTATTTGCGAAACTTATACACACAGAGAATATCAAATTTAGTAAAAACATACGTCGAATGGTAGTGATCCTTAATATTTGTCCTGGAGTCGAACCCACGACCATTAGCGCACAAGATAAGACTAACAACATCAACGCCATCGGGCCCGTACAACTCAATAATAATAATGGCCGAATCGCGTCCAACAAACAACAATAGTAACTATCAAGTGTTAGAACAACGTGAAACAGAGGCGCGGCGATTAAGGAGATATGCGACATTCGACCCTGTTATCAGGCCGCGTACCAATTCGCTAACTGTGTCAAAACTATATCGGACACCAACCAAGGCGTCAACTACGCCTGGGTTGGTGTCCGATTGTGAAGGTTATCACGCATTCGTTCAATACATGTTGACTGACATTTTTAAGTACTACCCAAGGTTGGATAGTCATTTCCCATTACACCGGAGTAAAGGAACGGGTCGCATTCCTGGACTACTAACATCAGCGATAGCTGGTTAACAACCACAGCTGGATACAGGCCCAAGACATTGCATATGATAACAATAATAGTTTTTTTTTTTCTATATTAAAGTATTATTGTACCATCACTTTACGTATATTGAAGTAATTGAGTCAAATTTCAAGTGACCGCACTTGAGTCTAGACTGAGACGTGAGGAGACCAGAGTCTGAAACTAAGCTTAGCTTACTAAGCTTATAATTTTCAAATCACCAGGCCTCCCTTTCGGTATATAAGTGTTTATAAAAATGGGAAATCGGGAAACTTTATGCTATTGTGTGTTTTGTGTGCATACGCGCGCGTGTTTGTGTGAGAGTGTGCGTGTATATTTGTGTGCGAGAGTGTGTTGGTTTGTATCTGTGTAATTGTGTGTGTAATTATTAAACTTGTAAATTTTGATTATTTTTATTTGGTTTAACAGTAATCATTAATATTAAACCCTGATTTTTTTATAATATACTTCTCACTAACTTATTCATATTATTGTAGCATATAACGCTTATCTCAGCTGTTTCAGACAGTATCTAGTAATCTCGGTTTTTTCGTTTTCACACAAGCATACAGTCCGCGTGATAGTAAGCGTCACCGCAGCCTATAGACAAAGACATGCACGGTGCGAATCCCGTGACATGAAGATATTAAGTCACATTACCCAGTAATTTCACTGCCTTATTTTTTATACCGGAGCACAGGAATGCGAACACTGGTATTTGACGGTAAAAATAGGTGAGAGGGAGGTTCCGATGCAGACGACCTTCGTAAGACGTTTACCTCTAATTATATATCCCCAAATGCTCCTTAATAAACAGACAGAGAGACATTTTTCAATGTTATTTTAGTATATGTATTCAGTAAAATGCACCAGGTGTCGTAAGAGGCGACTGAGGTACTAAAACCGACATATGGCGGTGCGAAACAGTGGAGCTCAAATGTTACAGGGCGGGGATCAGCAGCAGCATCCTCCAGCGTCGAAACCTACACTCTTCCATTGCCGGCGCGGCAATTATGGACAAATTTCACCTTTCTTATGGCCCAAGATGGGCCCTTATAGGCCTATGTCCATCAGTGGACTTTCAATGGCTGATGTGATAATAATGAAAAAGCAGTTATTTAATATTAACGTCTATTGTTTCAGTTACTTTGGTTAAATTTGTGTGTCTGTTTGTTTGGACTTATTACTAAATGCATATGGATGTACACACAAAACACGTACCAAAATAACATTAAAAGAAAGAAGAAGAAAGTCTGTCTGTTTCTTTGAGGAAATCTCTGTAACGGTTGGAGCGATTTGGATGATACTTTCACTGGCAGAAAGCTAATATAATAGAGTAACTTAGGCTACATAACATTACGCTTCGACTAATAGGAACAGAGCATCAATTAAAAATATGGTAAAAGCACGCAAAAAATGTACGTTTTGAGAAAGTTTGCTTGGAAGTTTGTCGTTTGATAGAAAATATGCTGCGAAGTCTTTATTCCACACAAACACAGCGGTAAAGCTAGATTTAAAAAAAATGATCAAACAAATATGTTTACATTTAAAAAACTGAATAACATGTGTGTTTTTATTTGTATCCCCTTGAATCTATTTCGGAGCTGGGACGAGCTGGGATTGCAAGCCGCGTGTGTCACTTTGATCGTGTCATATTTGCAGTTACCTTCTAATAAAAAGCAAAGAGTGTTGTCTCTTCGCTGACGCATTTGCCGCGTATTTCTAGTTTCAGAACCGGCCGTCTATTGTTCTCACAGACAATCACGCGCAGAAACTATACTTTATCATAATTGTATTCTATATAGAACTGAACGACCTGTCTGAACACCTGTTTTTTCAACTAGTTCAAATCATGCATCCGAAATATCTAGCTAGAAAATCAGAAAAAAATTAAGGTCGTCTCATACCGACTCTATTATTCACATCTGCTGTATATATTTGTGCAGCCATTCTACTTTCAGCATCTCCGTCGCGAAAACTGTGCTCTGCGATTGCCAACACGCTTGCCCAGCGTGGCAAATTTGGGCAAACTTACCGCAATTAGAGGAGAAATATGTCCATGATAATCGGATTTTTTCTGGGTAAACGTTTCGCTATAAATTTGACCAGCATAACATCTTCTCAAATGCACTAATTAGATTACGATGGACATTTAACGCAGAAAAAAAATTACTTTCACAAGTTCGCAAGTCATTATCTATATATGTATACATATAAATAAAATTAGAGTGTCTGTTTGTAATATTAAAATGACTGCTTTCTACTACATGCATATGAATTTTTATATGGTACACATATCAAAATTTATTTTTTTACAATTTTTGTCTGTCTGTTTGTTTGTTCTGGCTAATGGAACAGCTAGACCACTGTACTAGATTTGTAACTCATAAACTAAAAAATCGAAATCAAAAACTATATTCAGAATAGAAAAATAAATTTTACAGCGAGTAAAATAAGCTTTATTTAATTCCCATATGCCAAGCTGTGCGGTACCGACGGGGTAGAATAGTACCTTATCCTGTACTCAAAAAACTCTCTCAACTCAAACTCAAAAAACGTATCTCAATTCCACAAGACAGAGATGGGCCGCTGCAACGCAACGCTGCAGCGTGGCAATAAATGATAAATTCTCCCTTCCTTGGCTCCCAAGGTCTACCAGTGGATTTCCAATATCTTATATGATGATTATGATATTCTCACGGGAATTGGAACTAAGTGGAACTCGTGGTACACAAGACGCAAAAACTTAGCTGCAACCAATAAAGGTATTAGACAAGGTAATTAAGGAAGGTCACGAAGAAGCCATGATGTGGTAATCCGTGAATTGGACGTCACTGGCTCACGTGTACCCCGCGGAAACTGGGTCCGGGAGGGGAGCCCACGCTCGTGTTGCTGACCTAAAACGTAGATTAAATAATTGAGGGGGGGATAAACTATGTTAAAATACTTACGCACTTCTGTGAGCCATAGCAACAGTAGTGAATCGAACTAGTATAATCCACTGATGGATATTGACCTGCCCAAGTGGGGGAGAAGGTTATATTGTGCCCATAATAGACACGCCAACAGGCGTGTTGGCGTCGTTTAAATAAATTCACACAACATCTCATACATTGACCAGACTCCGAGGTAAGTCGCTTGAAGCACTTGTGTTACGGAAATCATACAACAGAGTAATCACAAATATGAGACTTAAATACATAAGTATTTATAACACTTAGACACAGGACAAACAAAACTATTAACATAAAAATATTTATCTTTTGTGGGGATCGAACCCACGGCCCCTGGCGTATAAGACAGGATCACTACCATTTGCGCCATCGGGCCCGACAAATCCGGTTGCAATCGCCAAACATGGCTTCCCGGTAAGAATGCTACTGCTAATACCTACTGTATTTGAACTATACCAATTAGAATGGATACACCGCCATCTGTCGGTTCGTGTAAAATCATCATTATCATTACAGCTATTGGAAGAAAGGGGGAATTTGCCCATAATTGCCGCGCTAGGCAAGTGCGTTGGCAATCGTAGAGCACAGCTTTCGCGACGGGGATACTGCTGCCCATCCCTACCCTATGCATTTGAGCTAAACCGTTTCAGATGTATGTACCGCCAGGTTCTGGTACTTCAGCCTTGCCTCTGACGACAGCTATTACAGAGGGAGGTACAATTTTCTACACTGCCGGTATCTCACGGCAAAACGCCATACATACATCCTCTCAATTAAAGTAACAAGTAATATACATCAAGATGACACCACATTAAAGGAACGCTTGGAGCCCAGGCCGGTACTCAGATACTAAGAAAAATGTCGTCAGCTAATTGCTGAACTGGGTCGGAGGAAACGGGCAATTAAGACATGAGAGAGAGCAGAGCATGTGGAAAGGCCGGTTATCCTTACTAATATTATAAATCCGAAAGTCTGTCTGACTGTTACGCAGTCACGCCTAAACCACTAAACTTATCTAAATGAAATTTGGTACACAGATAGTCTAAAGCCTTAGAAAGGCTTTTTATTCGACATAAGAGTTATAAGTGGTCGAAAGGGGGGACGAAAAGTTGTGTGAAAGTATCGCTATTGTTAGAGCTAGAAGCTTAAAACTTATTATTAAGACTATTAATTTGTAGATATAAATAAATATAACATTCAAAGTTTATAAATTATAAAGGTATGGTGCCCAAAGAAACTACTGCACGCGTACGAAGTCGCGGATACAGCTAGTACTTTATATATTCGGACGAATTCAATACTCGATAGGCGTCGTTAAAATAGTATAGTATAAAACAAAGTCCGCAGTCTGTCTGTCCCTACGTATGCTTAGATAACAAAAACTACGCATACTTCGGGCAAGCGTGTTCGCAATCGCGAAGCGCGACTTCGCGAGGAGGATGCTGCTGCCCATCCCCACCCTGTAGTATTTAAGCTATATGTCAGACCCGTTACCTAAGTCGCCTCTAACGACACCTAGTATAGACGCAGGTACTATTCTACTCCGCCGATACCCCACGGCCAATTATATATCTTTGAATGTGTAATATTTGTAACATAGTAGGTATATATAAATACTTAATAGTAATATACCTATGTTTAAATTCAGAAAAAACAAACAAGATACTCAAAACTCATGTTACCAAGCGTAACAAGTTTTTCTAGCAATTCTTGTGTTGGCATTGGTCCACATATCAAATACCAGAATAAATATTTGATACAAGTAACATTCACTCAAATATTATCTTCAAGTCACAAGGTTGGCAGTAGTGATATCCTTGTGATATTGCGAGCGTCAACAGGCTGCAGTGACGCTTACTATCACGCGGACTATATACTAGTTTGTCGTGTGCTATATAATACGCGTGCGTGTTTGTGCAATTGTATATATTATCAAATGAGTTAATACAATGGTCTGGCATAAAAATCGTAAATTGTTGGCAAAATCAAAGATGTTCGCTAAATTTATCCCGACACGGTATCCCAAGGGTAATTACAAGCTATTCCGGGATACTGACTCGTTGCCTGAACGCTAGGTGAGTTAAACACACACTTGCCAGACTTGAATACCAAATAACAGAAGATAAATACGTTGATGCAAATAAATGGAAGCAATAACTTTACACGGTTTTCGTTAGAATAACACGACCAATCCGGAGATGAAACAGACCAAGATTTATTGTGAATTAATCTTTATACCACGAATGCTTAGCATTATACATTTTACCATTTATATATTCATTATCATCATTATTACAGCCATTGGAAGTTCACTGCTGGACATAGGCCTCCTCAAAAAAGGGGGAATTTTCCAATAATTGCCGCGCTGTGCAAACGTGTTGCCAATCGCAGAACGCAGCTTTTGCGACGGGGATGCTGCTGCCCATCCCCGCCTTGTACATTTGAACTGCACTGTTTTGGATGGATATAACGCCATCCGTCGGTTCTGGTACCTTAGTCGCCTCTTACGACACCTGGTACGGGGGGAGGTACTATTCTACTCTGCCGGTACCTTTCGGTTCATTAATATCATAGCTATAAAAGTAGTGTTCGCGTTGCTGTTTTCTGTTCTGCAGGATGAGAGGCAGTGAATTTACTGGGTAATATGGCATAATATCCTCAAGACACAAGGTTGGCAACGCGTTTATTAATAATAATAAACTCTTAGTTGTATTCCAATAAAAACAGCACAAGAACATCACAAAAAAATTAATATTAGGTACAAGAGGCGGCCTTATCGCTAAATGCAATTTCTTACAGGCAACCTTCGGGTAGAGATAATGTTATTTATTTATTTAACTTTATTGCACAAAATGTTACAAAATGCACAAATGGCGGACTTAATGCCAGATGGCAATATCTCCCAATCAACCATTACACAAAATAGAAATATATATATATATATAGTGGTGCAGACAATATATATACAAAATAGATAAACGTGGCATACATATTTGTATAAATAAACGCAATAAATGCATATGATATAAAAAAAAATTATATATATATAATAACGTACATCAGAAATAGGGTTATAAAGTTAGAGAAGCAGCATCAGTAAATAAAGTATGGAGACAGCGTTTCAGGATAAATTTGTTTGTTTGTAATGTTGAAGCTGGTGGAAGTTTAAAGTGTATTTAGTTATCCATATGATATTACGAGCGTGTGCAGGCTGCAGTGAAGCTTACTATCACGGACTGTATGCTTGTTTGTCGAACTGGTTTAATAAAAAACAGGTAAAATATTACTTAAGCTCGTTAGTGATATAACAAACAGTGATCACGAAGAGCAATAAATAAAAACATTTCTCATTCCTAACAATAACTTTGGATGATCAGAAATAAAATCCTTTAAGTCAGTTCGTAATAAGATTTATTTTATACGATAAAAATATAAAGACTTTTTTCTCCTTACAGTGTAGTTTGACGGGCCCGATGGCGCAGATGGTAGTGATCCTGTCTTGTGCGCCAAAGTTCGTGGGTTCGATCATCACCCAGGACAATTATATGATATTTATATTTGTTCTGTGTCTGGGTGATAAATGTGATTGGCACCACGTGTGCTTAGCGCGGCAATTATGAGCAAATTCCCTCTCTTGGGGATGGACATTTTTCGGCTAGTTTGATGATGATGATAAAAAAGCGTTTGAAATTAATTTCATCATACCAGCTATTATAAGTCTACTGAGGATATAAGTCTTCCCAACAAGGAGGGATTTACCCATAATTGCTGCGCTGGGCAAGCGTGTTGGCAATCACAGATCGTAGCTTTTACGATGGGTATGCTTCTGCCCATTCCTGCCCTGTGCCGCCTTGAGCTATACTGTTTCGGATGAATATACGCCAGCTGTCGGTTCCGGTACCTTAGTCACCTCTCACGACAACTGGTACAGGGGAGGTACTACTCTGCCGGTACCTCATCAAATTTGTAGTTATTTTTATATAACTATACATATATACATATATATATATATATATATATATATATATATATATATATATATATAGTATAATCACCATTGTGTCGTGCCGCGGATTGCCAGAATCAATTGAAACTGGTTCCGCAACCGGTTTTCACGACCCTTGCCGGGTGCTTAAGCCTTAAGCTTACTTTACTAAGTTATGTTATGATGGGCCCAATTGTGCAAATGGTCGTCAAACATTCATCTATATATACAAGAGAAGCTGACTGACTGACTGACATATCAACGCAGGACCCAATCTATAAGGGTCACAAACTTGAAATTTTCCACAAGGGTTGCTTTTATAACGTAGAGTAGCACTAAGAAAGTATTTAGAGAACTTTCTACTTCCTGAGGAGGTTAAAACGTGTTGCAAATTTAATGCTGGGCCACTTTTAGTACATACTATGAATATTTGTATTTGTACTGTGTGGATATTAAATATGTATTTAAGTATTATATCTGAGATTCCTCTGTTGTCTGATGTCCGTAACACAAATGCTTCAAGTGACTTATCTCGGAGTCAGGTCAAAGCATGAGATGTTGTGGGAATCACTAATCTGTACTAATATTATAATACTGATGAGTTTGTTTGTTTGTTTAAGCGCACTAATTTTAGGAACCGCTGATCTTATTTGATAAAATTCCATTCATCGAGAAAGGCTGTATAGGCTTTATTTTATTTTGAAATAATTCGGGATCCGTTTTAATAAACAACTAAACCCTGAAAGTCACTATACTTCTCAAAGTCACTTTTCTACGCGGACGATGACGCGGGCAAAGCTAGTATTAATAATAAACCAACTACAATAACAGAGGAAAATACTTAAATAGCTTGGAAAAATACCTACAACACTCATCTCTCACTTATTATAAGATTCTGACTTGGCTCCAACGGGGCCATATCGAAGTTATATCCGTTCCAATAAAAAAATATTTTTCAATGCTCAGTCGAATTGAGAATCTCCTTCTGTTTTTGAAGTTGGTTAAAATTAAAAAAAACACCGTACCAATGTCAACTAAGTTAGAAGCTAGCTAGCTAGTATTCGTATTAGTTATATAGATAGATTCGCTAACGCCCATGTCACGTCGGATATAGTTCAATTTATCTCTTTTTTTAAACCAGGTCAACAAACAAGCATTCAGCCCGCGTTATATGACTTAACGTATTGCCAACCTTGTGTCTTGAGGTTATTATGCCACATTACCCAGTAAATTCAGTGCCTCTCTCACCCTTCAGGCCGGAACAAAGCAATGCGTAACTGCTATTTGGCGGTAGAAATGGTGAGAATGAATTTCTAATGCAGACGACCTTTTGTATGAGGTCTACCTCAAGTATGTCTGAGTAAGCGTAGGCATTCTGGAAACGGTTTGTCTAGCTAGAACTTTACTAATTAAACTAGCGATGTTTCGTTCTACTTTAGCAACTATTACAAACTTGCTGAAAAGTAAACGCAGACATAAATTACTTTTTATATCGATAGTTTTCTATCTCAAGAACAATTCTTAAGAGTACGGTTTCTCAGCGCTAACGCTGATATAGCCATAAACCTTAGGAACAGTTGTGACAGGACAATTTCTGTCGGATCAGCTTGTATAGATATCAGCATCATCATTCATAATTGAAGCCATTGGAAGTCCACTGCTGGACATAGGCCTCGCCGAGAAATGGGGAATTTAGCCCATAATTGCCGCGCTGGGCAAGCGTGTTGGCAATCCCAGAGCGCAGCTTCCCCACCTTGTGCATTTGAGCTCACGGCTCCAGTATAGATATATATTATTTCATATATATTTTCGAGAAACCGCATCAAGCGATTTGTAATAAAATGTTGCACAAATTCTAGGTCTTGTTTTGTACATTTTAGTTTTGTTGCTACAATGTCGCAAGATGGTCAATGCCAGTGTCTGGTAATCGTTTACAAATTGACTAGTTATAAAAGTTCAATGCAATCGCGGCATTTTATAAAACAGCGTCGAAATTATTATATGGACGACGTGATTGATCAGGATTATAATAATGAAGTCTAGATTATTTAAGAAAGTGGGCGCAGTGATAATCTTCGCGACAGGAATTAGCATGCTTTTTCTGGCTCTCGGGAATGTTTTTTTTTTTCATTATAACAACACCCATAATTGCCGCGCTGGGCCAGCGTGTTGGCACTAAAAATTACTTGTCACGGTGTTTGTCGCGGATGGACTTCTAAACTACTGGAATTATTGTAATATTTTTTTGGTTAATGTGTACAGTTTGATCCAACTTGAGAGATGCGATAGTTTATATCTCAATTTGAGACAGGGCAACATCTGTCAGGTCAGCTAGTATTAATATATAGAGGACCTTTTCCAATACAAATATGAGAAGAATAGAGAAAAGAAGAGATCTACACGATGTGAAAATGACTAGTAGTTAAGAATAATATTATTATTATTATTTTCGTCTGTTTTGGTTAAGCTCTGAAACGAAGTTAAGCTTTGGATGTATTTCGTGAACTCACCTAATAATTACTTACGTTATAAAAAGTAACTTTGCACCTGAAACAGTTTCCAGTTTTTATCATTTCCCGTAAAAATATGTCGATGAAATATAGTTTATATTACTTAGTTGCTGATGAAATAACTTTTTAATCGTCAAAGTGTTTTGGAAATCAGTTGGGTAATTTTTAAGTTTATTCAATACATACAAATAGACAATTTATTAGGTTTGAAAGTAATTTACTAAGGGTTACAATGGATTTACAATTTAAAGAATTATGCACGCGCAAAGTTACAAAAGACATGATAGATCACAGCGGGAAAACTAGGGATGTGTATAAAATCAATTGAAAGTAAGGATGTAAATGGTTGGTTGATTTTCTCTTGGCTAATATATATATATATTCTTTGGTGTAAATTATTATAATTTCTTAGAATATCTGTAAACGTTTTATTCTAAACACTAAAACAATGAGATAAACAATGTCAACGACCGCACCATCCGCCGGCGAAACCGTGAAATCGACAATTAACAATTACCGTCAAACGCCAAAATATACTTTATTCCAACTGGGGCTCGACTGAAAATACAAAAAACTTACTTCAAGTACTGTCGATTCGTTATGAAACAAGGAGGCGATAAATCATGGGTAGAATCTGAGATATCATCCATCAACCGATACCGGACTCTAGACACTTAAAGATAAAAGCGAATATCACTTGCAGTTTTGAAGTTTCAGATGCCGCGGGGGTGGTGTCTGTTGTTAGCTGACAGAATCCCCCCATTTGTTCGCGGGATCTTTTCGGAATGATTATTGGGTGTCAGTGAAAGGATCATTGTATTTCTATGAATAGCATAAATCAATTTCAAATGTTTTTCATTTACATATTGTCACAACCATATACATGGTGTGGATCGGATTTATTTTTAAATATCTTTATATAAACGAAAGAAATTCTTACTTCTCTTAGCAAAGACATAATTGTATAGATTTCGCTAATTCTTAGCTAATATTTCTCAACGTTCATTATTATGAGGTGAAGGTTATTTTAAAAAAATTTATAAGTCTACGCAACCAGAACCGATAGATGGCGGTCTATCCATCCGAAGCTTGAGCGGCACTGTCAAATACACAGAACGGGGATTGTCAGCAGCATTCCCGTCGTGGAAACTACACTCTTTTCCCTTTTATAGGGGAGGCCTGGGCAAGGGCGTTGACAATCGCAGAGCGAAGCTTTCGTGACGAAGATGTTGCTGCCCACAATATGGAGTAACTTATGCAGCTTTTATTCATTATAATTCCCACGGAAACGACAACTATGCAAGTGCGACCGCGGGGCGATGCTAGTTAAATATATATATATATATAATATATATATATAAAAATAAAAGGAAATATTAGCTAATATATCCGT
>JACJUM010002525.1:17379812-17421497 GCA_020976665.1 Heortia vitessoides
CCCAACGATGGCCGCCCGAGCCTAGGTCGAGTCTCTAGAGGCGCCCTCGGGCGAACGTCGTCGCTCCCGCTCAGATCCCGAGCCTTGCGGGCGCGACAGATAACTACGGGCATCGGACCTCTCATCTATAAGAGGCCCCGCCTCTTTTTTTGGTGGCGCTGGAATTGAAGTCTGAGTAGTCATAGGTTTAGTCCGGAAAAAAATAACCAATTCAGATGGTGAATTGGTGTTTGACAGATCTGTCGGTCGTTTGGCAGTTGGCTCAATTGACAGATTAATTTAAAATATTATTGTAGGCTATGCCTAAGAGACAGGCATATGCCACCGAGCACATTTTTGTAGACCTTTTTAAGGTGCACAATCCTGTAGTACATTATTTTGATCTATATCGTCCGCTTTAGCCAGCGTCAAATATTTTTATTTACTACATCACATTAGAAACTTCTTAAATTATCAATGTTTCTCTACTTTAATCGTTATGTATTATATGTATAAATCTTCCTTTTAAATCAATCTATCTATTTAATTTAAAAAACCGCATCAAAATCCGTTGCGTAGTATTAAAGATCTAAGCATACATAGAGACAGACAGGCAGCGGAAATCGACTTGTTTTATACAGTATAGTGATTATACCAATACGAATCCAATGTTCATTGTACTTAACAACCTTCCATCTGTCGTAAACTTTATTGTTACTACCGGTCTGGTGCCGGCAGACTAGTTTTGAAGTAGGCCACTCGATGACCTGTTAATTCAAATGGTTCTTAGGGTTATCAAGTTCATTAATCTTTGAGCGATGTAGTATGTCTATTTAAATAAACATATTTAAAGTTGGAGTTTTCTCAGACTGTGTTCACGCTTATGACTAAGTTTTTTAATGGTATCTTCAATCATAGGCCTCCCATGGGTTTGTGCCCATAATTGCCGCGCTGGGCAGGCGTGGTGGCAATCGCAGAGCGCAACTTCGCGACTAGTATTCTCGGATATCTCGGATGGATATATCGCCATCTGTCGGTTCTGGTACCGTAGTCGTTTCTTTCGATACCTGGTATAGAGGGCGGTATTCTACTCTGCCGGTACCTCACAGTAATCATATAATCATCTTGATTTTGACAAATGGCAGTAATCCTATTTAATGCGCCCAAGATGTGTGTAGTGTAGGCTTCCATTGGCTTCTATGATGATACTACTATATCTAGTATGGACGCCCTACGTCTCGTTTGTGCGGTCGAGGCACGTCTCGCAGATAGTCTGGAAGCATCTAATACTATATGTGAACACGTGTATTGAGCGTGCCGTCACGTCCCACGTCCAGATTTTTATACGATCATGTATTATTTTCCCTGATTTCAACTAGATACAGGATAAGGAATCCTGACTTTAATATTACAGAACACTGCGAAAATGTACATAATAATAATTAATTACCACAACATCTCACACATTGACCTGACTCCGTGGTAAGTCGCTTGAAGCACTTGTGTTACGGACGGCAGCAAACAGAGGCATCACAAAAATATTACTTAAATACATATATTCAGCACCCAGACACAGAACAAACAAAAATATCATCATACAAATATTTGCTCCGGGTGGAAATCAAACTCACGCCCCTTGGCGCACAAGATAGGATCACTACCATCTGCGCCATCGGGCCCGTCTATTTCATCAAATCACCAAGTCATTGAAGAACAGTAAGAACATGTTGAAAATTCATTCCAATATCATTGAACAGTTGCAGTATGTAGTAATCTCAACACACATGTCGCAAAACCCGCACATTTTTATAATAATAATATTAATATACTCTTTATTGTACACCAATAAAAACAGTACAAGAACATCACAAAAACATGGAATAGTCGGTACAAGAGACGGCCTTATCGCTAAATACAATTTCGTACAGGCAACCTTCGGATAGAGATAATGTTGAAGCTGGTAGAAGTTTGAGGTGTGTTTAGGTTTTATCTAGTTCACGAGTAACTGAATCGTAAAATATACACTTTCACGCTTGGTTTATGACAATGAGAGAATCATCATCAAATCAGCCACAATACGTCCACAACTGGACATAGGCCTTCCCAAGTAATCTCCAATAGGAGTGAGTCCAGCGCGATCCTGTGGTTTTAGTCAGATCGTCTGTCCATCTTGCGGGTGGATTATCTACGCTGCGCTTGCCGGTATAACGAGAGAATATTAAATAAAAAAATATTAATATTATTTATTTCTCTTTATATAGGCAACAAAATACAATCAATTCAATGGATTTTGACATCATCATCATCATTACAGCCAATTGAAGTCCACCGGGGGACATAGGCCTCCCCTGAAAAGGAGGATATATGCCCATAATTGCCGCGCTGGGCTAGGCTGTTTGCAATCGCAGAGCGCAGCTTTCACGCTGCTGCCCATCCCCACCCTATGTATTTGATATCCATGTTTATTTACGATACCACATCAGAAACTTCTTGAATTTTCAGTGTTTCTCTAATATAATAAGTTATAATTTTTTTAAAACAGGCTCGATGGCGCAGTTGGTTGTGATCCTGTCTTGTACATAAAAATTCGTGGATTCGTTCCCACCCAGGACAAATATTTATATGATGATATTTATTATTTGTTTTGTGTGTTGGTGTTAAATATTTGTAACACAAGTGCTTTAAGCTATTTACCTCGGTGTCATGTCGATGCATGACATGTTGTGGGAACATTTCTAGTTTCATAAATGTACACAAAGCACGAAAAACAAAAATAAACTATATTCAATCTTAGCTTCCGGATAATAATATTATTGTAGTTTAATTATAATAATTAAATAAAACACAAGATTTACAATATTTTGAGAGTCATAATAAAAAACTATATTATAAGTAAAGTTTTTAAACGTAAAATTAACCGCATTCCCTTTCACTTCACGCTTATTTGTGTCCGAGTGAGTTTTATAACGCTCAACGAAATCGTAATTCTATTCATAAACAAGCAAATATAGCTCGTAAACACTCCAATGCGTTCCGAACAACTAGCCCAGTTGTTCTCAAACTGTTTTATCAACGGGACCCTTTTGAGCAGTAGTAAGTATTTCAGATACACTCAATTTGTATTTATTTTCATTAATCGAATTCACTCCTCCCTCTCGCCAATTAGAACATCGCCATCTGTTGGTTCCGATATCTCAATCCCCTCTTACTTTGCTCTGTACATTTACCGTGGGATACCGACCCTATGGTCATCATCATCATTACAGCCATTTGAAATTCCACCACTGGACTGGACATAGGACTCCCTAAGAAAGGCCCCCCTTTTTTATATATATATATTATGAAGTCAGCAAACGAGCATACCGCTCGCCTGATGGTAAACGTGACCGCAGCCTATAGACGCTCGTGGCATCACAAGGATATCACTAGCGTGTCGCCAACCTTGAGAACTGAAGATACTACGTCACATTTATCTAGGAATTTCACTGCCTCTGTCATCCTTCAAACCGGAACATAGCAATGCGAACATTGTTTTTTGGCAGTAAATATGTTAGAGTGAGGTACCAATGCAGACGAATTTTGAAAGGGGTCTACCTCATGTAATAAAAAGGCTGTATTAATTACGATCAGTGCCTATTTTTGTGGACTCAAAAGCTCCGCGCTGCCTCAGATGTCCGTAGAACACACTTTGAGTATAGCTGTACTAACAATTGTATTGTAGGCATTTGTCTTTTAACAGCTATTTCACACTATAAATTCTACAAGCAACAAACAAAAATAAAAATATTGTCTGCATAAATTATATATATAAAATAAATCAACAATAAAATTGTCTACATTATATATAATAATTCAACAATATATAATGACACGCATAACGTTAGAACGACTGCACCAAATTGGATACACAAGTTTTAAATTTCTTACATGAGGTAGACCTCATACAAAAGGTTGTCTGCATTAGTACCTCACTCTCATCTAAATCTACCGCCAAATAGCAGCGTTCGCATTGCTGTATTCCGGTCTAAAGGGTGAAAGAGGCAGTGAATTAACTGGGTAATGTAACATAATATTTTCTAAAAAAATATATATTCTCTATATTATCTACAACCGGTCCGTTTGTAAATATCTTACTCTATTTATGTCCAGCAGTGGACGTCCCATCGCTGGTACGAATTTATCAAAGCCTACGAGTATGATATTTAAGATAAATCTCATCATCAGGCATCAGGCCGGACAAAAAAAAATACTAGTCGCAAGTTTTTTGTAGTAAATATTACCTCAAAAATAATTAAACATTTTACTGTGCATGCTTGTGATATCTTTAAGAATCTCAAATTAAATCTGCGCTGGACTTCCCCGTGACTCAAAAAGGTGTGGACATGAGACACCATAAGTTTGGTGCTATACTATCCATTGAAGTGGCCAGGTCACTGGATATGGACCTATCCATCCATCATATGGACCCACAAACAGCTATCACTAAATAATAAAAATACTGCTGAATGTCGAAAAGACAGGTTGCAATAAACTATCCAAAAGAAATAATCAGTCGATCTGTAAAAATCCTATGGAAGTAGACAGGCTGCTGCCGTTGAAGAGTTATCGAGCTAATTGAGAGAGCTACTCAGTGCACGGTGGCGGACGGGCGTCACATACCGGTTTGACACCAACATCGATTGAGTCACCTCCACTTGGACATTGATTTGTCCACTATTTGTGACAGGTACGGGACATCCATTCATCTAGACTTCCTAGATATAAGTACAAGATAAAGACCTGACCATTGAACTTAAAAATAAATTGCGAGCTGAAACAGTACGCATAATTCCAATCTTTGTATCCTCAACACGTATATATAATTCCTAAAAATAACAGTTTAAAACTTTTAGACATACTAAGTTACGTTATTTTACCGAAGGCGGTTATTTTAAACACATGTCGAATAGTCTAAAAATGTTTCTCTTACGTAATTCATTCAACGCTTGGCCAAAAGTCCGCGTGATGTTCATTTTACCCCAATGAATATGGAGATATAAGTTATTATTTAAAATAATAATAATAAATTCACACGACGTCACATACGTTGACCTTACTCCGAGATAAGTAGCTTTAAGCACTTATGTTACAGATATCAGTTGACAGAGGAATTACAAATATAATACTTAAATACATATAATAACACCCAGACTCATAACTGATACAAATATTCATCATATAATTTTTTGTTCTGGCTGGGGATCGAACCCACAACCTTTGGCGCATAAGATAGGATTACTACCGTCTGCGCCATCAGGCCCGCCGTCATATCTTAATGTCACAGGTGATGCGCTAGTGATATCTTTGCGATCACACGAGCGTATGCTTCTATACCAACTTACTATATTAAAAATTAGCTATATATTGTCGATATCATAATAAATAATGACCAAAAACGCTCAGATCCAACACAACTGACCATTAATAAGAGAGACCCTATGGTCTCTAATTTGATACAACGTCAAGAGCATATTAAAATTTAAAATAGAGGGATATATATTCTAACATTTCTTATTTACGAGAGTGAACGAACAATACATAATATATACACATTCATACATATATTAAAACAACAACAGCATATATATATATACGTACAGGCAGGCATTGTATGTCTGCCTGACCGCTGTTCGATATAGGCGTCCCTAAGAAAGGGAGAATTTTACCCATAACCAACGCGCTGGGCAAGCGTGTTAGCAATCGCAGAGCGCAGCTTTCACGACGGGGATGCTGCTGCCCATCCCCGCCCTGTACATTTGAGCTGCACTGCATTTCGGATGGATACATCGCCATATATCTGCTTCGTTAATGAAGTCGCCTCTTACGACACCTGGTACAGAGTGAGGTACTACTCTCCTTTGCCGGTACCTCACGGCTTAAAGCAGGCATAATCATTCTCAATTATTTCGATAAAACTTTTTATTTCGATGTCCAGGATATACTGATAACTTCCATTAAGAATTCATTTAGAACTGCGTTGCTGAAGATAATGAATGAGACAATTTTAATGATTGTTATTAATTAATCCGGAAATCTTGGCCACCCTATAACTGAGCAACACGAGCGTTGCGCGCGCGCAGCCAGGTCACGTGCAACTACATTTACGAGATACTGAATGAACCTGAATGAATACCCGCACGAACCAATCTCTTATTAGAAAAATCCATTTACAATTTGAAATGTACAATATTTTAGCTGAAACTATTAGGTAATTACATAATACTGTAATTACAAAATCTTTACTAATATCATTAAAACGAAAATAACTTCGTCTGTCTGTTACGCTATCGCGTTCGATTCGACGAAATTTGGCAAGAAGATATTTTGAACCCTTAGCGAAGCCCGCGCGAGCGGCGTTCTTTTATATCGACAGACTCGACAATTCGATTGAGTCGCATCCTGATGCGCCAAGGTTCTTGGGTTCAGGACCCAGGGCAAATATTTATATAATTTTTTTTCTGTGCTTTAAGTGAGTTATCTTGGTGTTAATGTATGAGATGTTGTATTTATTATCATCAGTAACATCTGCATGTTTCAAAAACAATTTAATCTAAACCATGAACAGCCATACATAAAAAAATGTTACAAATAGGTACATGCATAGTAAATAACCAGCATAAAGCAGATCGGTTATGCCAAGTGGCATAATATGTTTGTCTAATGCATTATATTCAACCCTGGCTTATGCTGTTAAGTCAGTGTAGTCAAAAATAATAGTCTATATTAATATTATAAATGTGAAAGGAAATCTGTGTCTAGAATTTTTTTATTTTTAGTCAGAAACATAATTATCATTCAGGTTTTTTTAGTTAGTCTCCTAATTTCATAGCACATTATTTTCCATAAATAAGTTATTTCTTTCTTTTAAATGCTTATACTATCAGCTAGTGAAATTCCGGTCAAATCGGATTACCATATTCAGAGTCAGCCAATAGAGATAGACAGACAAAAATTCTATAATATTTCTAGAAGGTAGGGTAATAAGTTAGAAGTTTTAAATAAATATGTCAAACATTTAAATTTTATTTATATTTCTTTTACACAACAATTCGAAACACATTTTAAAAATTTTATTAATCCAACATGAATATTAAAATATATACTTGTTTTATTTACAAGTAGGCACACTGACCTTCATATTTTTTGCTTTGACAAAACAGGTAAGTAAATCAAATTTGATAACCTGAATAACTGAAGGCTGAATTTTGAAATCACCCATGTGGCAGAGACTGAAGCGACCCAAGGCCAAACATTGGCTGTGTTTGAATTACAATTCACTGAGCAAACAGCTGCTACACTGTTTACTAAATGTACTTTAAAACACACTAAACCAAGCCATTTTCATTTTAGATTTTTATGTTGAAGAAAAACTTAAAAAGAATGTGTAATCAAAATATTTATCTCAAAATTATTTAAAAATTGCTTTAAGAACAACATATAGAAAAGTAATTAGTTGCCCATTTGGTGTATGTAACAACTTCCTCATTCCAGTTTTACTGTTTACACAAGAATCAACTTCAGTTCATGTTTTAATTACGAAACTAAAATTGTTACCCAAATTTCAATTATTGCATTTCCATTTTCTATGTATTTTATAAATTGAATAATGCTAAACAGAAACTACACAGAAACTAAATAGTTTTAATAAGATTCTAAAAGATGTTTACTTTCAAAATGTTAGTGACCTTGCCAAAATACAGCAAACTCTACCATAATAAATAAAATGCTGCTTATGAGAGAAAAAGTTTTCAACTTTTTTGACAATATTAAGTGTGTACTTACAGCCATCACCATCTCGAAGGGATACTTGTGGACCCTGACGGGGGACACGTATTCCTGAACCATTTTTGTGAAGTCACTTGAATCGAAACGAGAAGTTAAAACAACAAAAGGATCTTTTAATCCTTTACGATCACCGTATCACACAATAGTCATACTGCACGAGCGCCTTTCACTACCAATTATGTACGACCAACAAGATACCCGACGTCAATAAATTGGACACGACGGCGACGTCGTGAACTTGAAACGAGATTGAAAATTGAAAAATCCACTTAAGGAAACAAAATGGATTGTTTGCTGTGAAGTTGGTTACGTTTGCGTGTCAAATGTCAGTGTACTTATTGACAGTACAATTTTTATGTTACTAGTATAACAAAAATTTTAATATTTTACTTTGAGTTGAATAATTAGTGCTTGTACTATACAATAAAAAATACTTGAGATCTTTTTTTCAAAGTTTCCTATTTATATACTGAGATAAACTATGTAAAATCATTAAGGTTTTGAAATAAATAAAATATGGCAGTTTATCTTGAAATAAACTTTACTTAAGATTTTAATGGAAATAAATATACTTTAGGAGTTTTAAGTTAATACAGTCTGTCCTTCTGCGTTATGATCATGTTGTTGCTATAGATTTAAAATAGGAATATTTTCTTGTTTTTAAACGTTTAAAAATGTTACCATATAAATAGTAAAAAAATCGTTCTTTTACAGACTCATATTACAGTTCTTATAACTTGATTAACTGTTTCTGGATGTTAAAATTGGACATTATATTTCAAAAATATAAACTTTCAACAATTACTTATAATTATAAAAACATTTATCATTTCTGCAGATACTTTTTCACGTCCACGTACGCGACCAACTTCAAGACAGTGAGTAAGCGGGCCTTGACGAAGCGCGAATGTCGCTTTTCATCATTATTTAAAGACTAATTTCTTGATTGTTCCGTTTGTAAGCGAAGCAAAATTCTGGCAAAATTGTGCGCGTTCGTGCCCGATGTCTAGTGCTGAAGTCGCCGATAATTCCGTTGACCCCCCGGCGAAAAAGCGGAAGCTAAATACAGGAGAATCCCGTTCCAATTCCTCAGCAATGGCGAACAATGGAACGCGTGTGGAAGATGAAATTGACGAGAGTCTGTATTCCAGACAACTTTACGTTCTTGGCCACGACGCTATGCGTCGCATGGCGAGTTCCGACGTCCTGATATCAGGGCTTGGGGGGCTCGGAGTAGAAATTGCAAAAAACGTGATTCTCGGCGGCGTCAAATCGGTGACTTTGCATGATGAACGAACTTGCACTGTTACTGATTTATCTTCTCAGTTTTACTTATCAGAGAGTTTAATTGGGCAAAACCGTGCCTTAGCATCTTGTGAACAACTGTCAGAGCTAAATCACTATGTACCGACTACTGCGTATACGGGACCACTAAATGAGGAATTTCTGCGTAAATTCAGAGTAGTTGTGTTAACTGGCGCTTCATGGGCTGAGCAGGAGCGCATATCGGCCATCACTCATGCAAACAACATAGCCTTAGTCATCGCAGACACGAGAGGACTGTTCTCGCAAGTGTTCTGTGACTTTGGACCAGAATTCACTGTGGTTGATGTGACTGGGGAGAATCCAGTGTCTGCTATGATAGCTGACATCAGTCATGAGTACGAATCTGTAGTTACCTGCTTGGATGACACACGTCATGGTTTAGAGGATGGAGACTATGTTACATTCAGTGAGGTTTGTATAAACCTTAAATGTATATTGTTTTGTAAAACTAGATATTATGTTATAATTTCAGCTTTCTATAATAGTCTGCCAAACACTGTGCCATGTTTATATTTGGGAATCTTAATTCTGTTGCTGACTCATTGATCATGCTATTAAACTATTTTGAATCACACTTGGTAAAGTACTATCAACAAATTAGCTTTTGTATCACGTTTATAAACTTAACATTACTTCCAGACTTATAATAATGCTAATAGAAAAGATGCTTAAATTTTTGAATAATCTATCATTTAGTGAAGCTAATATTCTATTGAAAGATCTTTAGTGATATATCCTGTCAAAATAACAATGTCTGACTATTGTATTCTGATTTTCAGATTCAAGGTATGACAGAGCTTAATGGTTGTGAACCACGTAAAATCAAAGTGCTGGGACCATATACATTCAGCATTGGAGACACTACAAACTTGACAAAATACTCCCGAGGTGGTATTGTTACACAAGTAAAGATGCCGAAGAAACTAAATTTCAAGCCTTTAAAAGAGTCATTTACGGAGCCAGAGTTTGTAATAACGGATTTTGGCAAGTTTGATTACCCGGAACAATTACATGCTGGTTTTGCTGCCCTTCACAAATATCAAGCTGCAGAAGGAAGCCTTCCTAAGCCTTGGTGTGCATCTGATGCCGCTAAGTTTATGGATTATGCCAAAGCCGTAATTAGTGACAAAAAAAATAGTGACTTCGAGCTTAATAGTGAATTATTGGAGACGTTTTGCAAGGTTTGTATGGATTTTAGAATTTACATTTGTAAATTATTGTTAACACAATCTAACCTCTATGTTACTGGGATCTGATTGCATAAATATGTATTCAAAATGTGTGTTGTGAATATATCTGATTTGTTTGTATAAAAAATGTGGTTGCTATGGTAATAATATGAAGCATTCATAATATGTATAAATTTAGTTAATATTTGTAAGAAATTTTGTATTAAATTATTTCAATTTTATCACCAGGTTTCTGCTGGTGACTTAAACCCAATGAATGCTGCAATTGGAGGTGTAGTTGCCCAAGAAGTAATGAAGGCTTGCTCTGGCAAGTTCCATCCAATTGTTCAGTGGCTCTACCTAGACGCTATTGAGTGTTTGCCAAAGGACCGCTCTACACTCACTGAGGAAAACTGCAAACCGATCGGCACAAGATATGATGGGCAGGTGGCTGTATTTGGCAAGGATTTCCAGAAGAGACTCGGAGAGCTCAAGTACTTTATTGTTGGTGAGTGCATTTACATTTGTATTTATTTATGAATAAGCTGAATTCTTAAAAAATGCTCCGAGGGATGTATGATCATTACAGTTTCTACTTTATGACCTTGATACAAGTAGTAAATTAATTAATTATTATGTGCAACTTTCTCTGTTATGTTAAGGAGTGAACTATGCTGCTAGAATACATTCTATCAGAGTAATTGCATAACATACAATAATCTATTTCTTTGATTAAAGTACATAGATGTAACAAATTTATATCAGTATGATTGGGAGTAGTTCAACATTTGGCCCTGAACCCTTTATATACTAATTAAAACCAAGTCTATTAATTTATTATGTATATATATATATATATATATATATATAATTTAATTGATGCTATAATTATTTATGATGGGATTTTCACACTATGACTAATAATCATTGAGGCTAAAAATAAATATGTAAAATCTATGCTACTCTATTAAAATTATTGTTATGCATGCTCCAATTATTAATATATTTTTATTATTGTGATATTTTTAGTATTTATGATTACTTTAGTTGTAATCTCATCATATATTTATTACTAGAATCCCACACCAGTATAATTTTATCTTTTCTTAAAGTTTTATCCCATTGGGCAACACACATTCATTCCATACAAACTTCCGAAGTAAAGTTGATCCCACACAAACTTGGTCCTGGCTATCACTATTTTGTGTAGTTACGGAAATTAGCTTAGCAGTAATTTTGGAGTTTGTAACACTTTTGTCTGACAAATTATCACATAAACTTGCATTCCCTATTTCCCCACTAATTGAGTGTGGTTTCAAAATTTAAAAATAGACCTATTTAATTTTAGTAAGCATTTTAAGTCAATTGGGTTAAAGACAACAGATTCCCATACTAACTTACACCCGTTGTTCCCCCTTAGATTTGAATTATGAAAAATGTTAAGACTATGTACCTAACACTGACTTAAGTCTGCTAGATGTATTAACAATTTCAAAGTGAGTGAGCAATCTTATTGCCTTTTTATTATAAAGTTTTGTATAAGATTTTTTTTATAATATTAAGTAGTTGTGAAAGAATTTTTGCAATTACTTGTTGGGTTTATTTTTTTTTTACATACAAAATAAATCTTAACTTTTTATTATAATAGTGCAAGTGTTGAATATAATTGAATTAATTATGCATTTATTTATCCATTTTATAAAATAATTCAGCCTGCCATTTTGTCTGTGCCCTTGTTTGTTCTTCCAGGATCAATTTGTGTCGTATGTCGGTCTCTGACCGCTAAACCATTGCACAAAGAATGATGTCGGTTCCTCCGAAAAAATTCAACTAATTCTTTCCCATGGGAACCGTACATTTTCCGGGATAAAAAGTAACTTATGTGTTATATATGTTAGATACAATCAATGTTAGAGCCAAATATTTGAGGTAGACCTCATAGAAGTCGTCTGGTAGTGTTCGCATGGCTGTGTCTAGGTCGGAAGCGTGAGAGAGGCAGTAAATTACTGGGTAATGTGACATAATAGCTTCAAGTCACAAGGTTGGCAACGCGCTAGTGATATCCATGAGATATTACGAGCGTGTGTAAGCTGCGGTAACGCGGTCCTTGTGCTTGTTTGTTGACTTGGTCTTATAAAAAATGCAGATCCGTTCACCCGTTCTGGCGTGAAGTAATAAGAAACATATACATACTATTATTATTAGTAAGTTAGGTCTATAAGGAAAAACTGGTGCCATTATAGTTGTCCTCGAGTCACTGGCTGACAAGACGTTTCTTTGTGGGCTTAGAATTTATTAAAACAAAGATAAACGCTTTTGTTTTTATACCGTTCATTGTTATATCAGTCTATGTAGATAAGGGTGAAAATGTTATGTTATTGATAAAAGAAAGGAAAAACACGCACAATGACCAACGAATAAAGATGCGCATTTTTATTACACTAGCAATGCCCGCGAGTCCGAGTGCAATAGAGCTTAAGGGGTTTAGTAACATTCCTCGATAAACGGACTATCAAAAACTAAAAAAATGAAAAAATCGGACCAGCGGTTCCTGAGATAAACGCGTTCAAACAAACAATAGATTTTATAAACAATAGATTTGCAGCATTTTTACGTTATATGAGATAGACAAATAGCAGTTCGCATAGCTTTGTTCCGATTTGAATGGTGATAAAGGCAGTGATATTATTGGGTAATGTGATATATTATTGGGTAATGTGTTTCTTGTTTTTTACTATTTTTTTCTCACTTGTACTTACACTAGAGGATATATGACGCTGTATGCCTAACACAGGCTTACGCCTAGTTCGGTTTCAGATGCAAGATTTAAAGGATAAGAATAGTAAAATAAACATTACACACAACACTTTCTATATAGGCTTTAATGATCGTATTCTCTATGGTCTTCATTAATTCGAAAATTAGTTAAAGCTTATGACGATAAAGAGGAATTAAAGAATTATGGTCGAATATCGACCAGCGGGCGACCAATAGACCAAAACAAACAGAAATATTCACCATATAAATGTTTGGTTTAGGGACACGGTAGGGATTGAACTCAAGATCCTTGGCGCACACGATAGTACCACCTGCGCCATCGGACAAGTCAAGTATGACTCGATCTGTACATACATGATACCATTATTGAAATGATCTCATGCAAGATTACTGACAGCTATTAATATTGAAGTCGTAGCAGAATATATAATTATTTTTATTGGTTACTAGTTAATTAGTTAGCTAATTTCTGCGACTTTGCGTATCGGATTTTTGTGGTGTTTTATTAAACCATATTTTTTATCTAAAATTATTACTTTATTTGCCTCTTATAACGTCCGCTACTTGCCAGTGAAGAAAACGTCAAAATTTAGTAAAATTGTGTTATTTTATTAGACTTTTAGATTGTATAGTAAAATTGTGTTATTTTATTAGACCAGGTCGATAAACAAGCATAAAGTTTGCGTGATAGTAAGCGTCACCGCAGCATAATATCACAAGATTATCATTAGCCCCACCATCCTTGTGACTAAAATGTTATACGTCCCATTACCGGGTAATATGTCTGCATTTCTCACCGTTCAAACCGACACACAATGGGAACACTGCTATTTGAACTTTGTATAAGATCTACCTTATGTTAAACCAAATTAAATTTTATTAATTTGTGTATTATTGTATCTATACTTTGATCATATAGCTGAACAGTTTGTTTGTTTAAACGCGCTAATCTCAGGAACCGCTGGTCCGATTGGAATAAATATTTCAGTGTTAGACAGTCCAATTGTCGGGGAAGGATTTATAGACTATATGACATCACGCTGGGATCAAGAACAACGTAGCATAAATTACACTGGGTGTGTTCTAAAACTTAACGCGAGCGAAACCGCGGGGCGCCGGTAGTAGATAGATAAAATTATGAAGGTGAAATAATTTTCATGTAATCTAAATAGTTTGAATTGTATCGAAGAATAGCGGAATCTAGTATTTCCATTTACAAACATTATCTATTTACAATATTTTCTAACATGTTTACTGGTCATGTAAAAACTACTTTTTTAAGGTTTTTGTACGCTTGGTGTATTTAACTTTTTACATTTGTCTGACTAACTCCTAATGACGTCTGTTCGTGTCGACGAATCGTATAAGATCGTAATCGAGTTTATTAAGCACCGCGTCGATGAACAAACCAATAATAATTTGACGGGCCCGATGGCGCAGATGGTAGTGATACAGTCTTGTGCGCCGAAGGTCGTGGGTTCGATACCCACCCACGACATATATTTGTGTGTACTGGGTGTCATACATATGCATTCCTCTGTTGTCTGATATCCGTAACACAAATGCTTAAAGCGACTTATCTCGGAATCAATATATATATTGACCAAAATACAATCTTTCCGGGTAACATTGAACTATCTGGGTAACTTTGATCTGTCCTTTCAGAAATATATTAATCTTTAACATATCGATTTAGATTCATCATAAAAACTTCTTGCGATCGATTGAAACCTTCATCTCAGCTGAATTCGTTTTATTGTCCACGAAAAAAGATAATTCAAAGTTTAATAGTTCATGCTACCCGATTTTACTGTACTACTTAAATTTATATGTGTATTATAAAGCTAAAGAGTTTGTTTGAACGCCATAATCTCATAAACCACTGGTTCCATTTGAAAAATTATTTCAGTGTTATGTAGTGGCATTTAGCAAAAAAGGCTTTAGGCTATATTATATTTAAAAAGAAAATAGGAATACATTTTAAAATAAATAACTCCTAAAAGTCACTTATCCCCCAATGTCACTATTCCACGCGGACGAAGTCGCTGATCTCGGAGTCAGGTCAATGATGACATTGACCTGACTCCGAGATAAGTCGCTTTAAACACTCGTTTTAAGGATATCAAACAACAGAGGGATCACTGAAGTAATACCTCCCATGATATAAATATTTGTCTTACTTTACGGCTAGAAAATATTTGATATTAAATGTTTTGAAAACGTTGCCAGTAGCAATGTGTCGTTAGACGCGACGACTTCCAATTGACTCCAACGATACAATTACAATACAATTGAATTGATGTAATTATATCGATTCTATTCAATTAAAGAGCGTGACGCGACGGGTCAAGTAATTACTCGATTCAAATTACATATATTGTTCAATTGCTTTCAGCACACTACTACGTCCATTGATTTTGTGATTTTAGACCTGTTTTTAAGCCGATTGTTCGGGATAGCCTTATAAAAAGTTTATTCAATATATACATTTGTATGTATGCCGTGGTGTAGCGGCAGAGTAGAATAGTACCTCCCCTGTACCAGGAGTCGTAAGCGACCAAGGTACTAGAACCGGCAGATCACGGTATATCAATACGCAACAGTGTATACAGCAGCATCTCGCGCACGCTTTGCCCAGTGCGGCAATTATGGGTAAACCTCCTGCTTCCTTGGGAAAGCCATGTCCAGTGGACTTCTAATGGCTGCAAGGAATATTCTTGAGGATATTCAAAATAAACCACAACTTGTTTTTCTAAAATTACAAAGAAACGACAGTTCAAGTTCACTTATATCGCCTCTTTAAATTCTTCATCATCATCCTATAGGCCATTGGAAGTCTACTGCGGACGTAAGCCTCCCCAAGAAAAGGGGAATTTTTACCGTAATTGCCGTGTGTTGGTAATTGCAGAGCGCAGCTTTCGCGACAGGGATGCTGCTGCCCATACCACCTTGTGTATTTCAGCTGCACGGTACCTCACGGGTATACCCATGCGCGAATATTGCGCTCTTCAATTGCTAACACGCTTGCTGAACGGCGAATATAGGCGTAATTTATCCTTTCCTATGTCCAGCAGCGGACTTCCAATGGCTGATATGATGATGATGTGGCGTACATAGGCCGCTAATACCGGGGTATGAGTATTGTGAGCAGGATATTGTTAAACACCACTCCGATTTCACGAGTGGATTGATGTAACCGATACTAAACGAGCGTGCAACGCTTGCTGCAACTATTGATTGATATTATCGGACACGATTGCAATTGTGCTGTACTGTATGGCTTTAGCATTATACTCTACCACAAATTATTACAAATCGTTATTTTCATTACATTTGCTTCAGTTGTATGGTCGTACCCGAATCACTCGAAGACGATCTTGACCCTCTTCATAAGGACAGATTTAATTGAAACTTTGTACACACATCAAGAATCGGTACCAATACAATATTTTGATAAGATTATTATTATCTCATTATCCTGATCAGGATACTTAGGCTGAAAGAAATGCCTTTGTGTACCAGCAAGTGAGACCACGCGGCCTGCACATGCGTACCGTCTACCTAATTTCCAGCTTAAGTACCTACCTAATTAATATTATTAAACAATAAATCGAACTAAAAACTGAATTAAGTGTGTGTACTGTGTCTGGTTGTAGTATAAGTATTAAGGAATTACATTTGTTATTTTCCTATTGTCTGATATCCTTAACACAATTGCTACTTATCTCGAAGTCAGATTAATTAACAAGATGTGAATTATAATTATCTATATTATTCATATTTGTATTTTTATCACTGTACATGTAAACAGAGCCGTGTGGTACCGCTAGAGTAGAATAGTACCTCCCTCTGTACCAGGTGTTGTAAGAGGTGGCTGAGGTAGCAGAACCGGCAGATGGCGGTACATCCATCCAAAACAGTGTAGCTCAAATGCTAAGGGCGGAGGTGGGCAGCAGTATCCCTGTCGTGAAAGCTGCGTTTCTGGTTTGCCAACACGCTTGCCCAGCGGCAATTTATGGGCATAATTTGCCCCTAACTTGGGGAGGCCAATGTCCAGCAGTGGACTTCCAATATAACTTGTAAAACGCAATTTGAACTCTCATGCCTGGATATTCACTCGAGGCATTAGATTCCCTGGTTTCCCAAACAGGTGCCAAAACTTGTAGTCATTGAACAGCTAATGTAATCGTGTGTATATTTTCATAGGCGCTGGCGCTATCGGCTGTGAGCTGCTGAAGAACTTCGCGATGATCGGCGTGGGTGCGGACGGCGGGCAGGTCACCGTCACCGACATGGACCTCATCGAGAAGTCCAACCTCAACAGGCAATTCCTCTTCAGACCCTATGATGTGCAGAAACCCAAGTCCAGTACTGCTGCTAAGGTGTGTATTAAAAACAATAATACTAGCACAGTTTCAAGGTGTCACCCGTTTAATGTACTTGCGTAAACGAATTTTGTATTTTTGTACTTTAGTAACCAAAGAGCTATAAGGTATTAACAGAAAAGAAGTGTCGTAAGGGGCGACTGAGGTACCGAAACTGACAGATGGCGATATATCGATTTGAAACTATATAGCTCAAATGCACAGGGCGGGGATGGTTAACCCCGTGTTGGCAATCGCTGAGCGCAGCTTTAGCCACGGGGATACTGCTGCCCATCCGGTTCTAGTACTAAGTCTTACGGCACCTGGTACTGAGGAAAGTACTATTCGACTCTGCTGTACCTCACGGCAAATATATTTTATATATATATATATATAAATTAAAAACTTTATAAATGTCTCTCACCAGGCCATAAAGCGTATGAACCCAGCTATGAACGTGGTAGCGCAAGAGAACCGCGTGTGTCCCGAAACCGAGTCTGTATACGACGACCAGTTCTTCGAAGAACTGGATGGAGTCGCCAACGCTCTCGACAACGTAGACGCCAGGATCTATATGGACCGCCGCTGCGTGTACTACAGAAAGCCTTTGCTGGAGAGCGGGACCCTCGGCACCAAGGGAAACACTCAGGTGAGTCGACTGGACACTGGCAACACTAACACTGGTGGTATACCTCTTACAAAGGTCGCCTGCATTGGTACCTCACTCTCATGTATTTCTACTGCCAAATAGCAGTGTTCGAATTGCTGTTCCGGTCTGAAGAGTGAGAGAGGCAGTGAATATCCTGGGTAATGTGACGTAATATCTTCAAGACAAAAATATTTCTTTACACGAAATTTTAAAGTATAGTCGCTTAAAGCTCTTGTTACAAATAAATCACAAAGAAATTAAAATAATAATACTGAGATACATATGAATAACAGTTTAGACATAGAACAAATACAAATTCGTCATTAAATATTTGCTACGGGTGGGTATCGAACTCATGACCTTTGGCGCGTAACATAGGATTATCTATCTGCGCCTTCGGCTAACACGCTAGTTATATCCTTGTGATGATACTGGCGTCTACAGGCGCTTGGACGCTTCCGTATGCTGGGACCGTATGTCTTAGAAAAAAAAATCTGGACACTCGTTGGTATGGTATCAACTGTTGACCTGATTCGATATGTCGTCACGTTAACTAAAGATCCCACACACAATATCTAGACCTCAGCCATAGCATAACAATAAATGAACCCGTCACCCCCAGGTGGTGGTCCCGTTCCTGACGGAGTCGTACAGCTCGTCCCAGGACCCGCCCGAGAAGAGCATCCCCATCTGCACGCTGAAGAACTTCCCCAACGCCATCGAGCACACGCTGCAGTGGGCGCGCGACGAGTTCGAGGGCCTGTTCCGGCAGGCCGCCGAGCACGCGGCGCAGTTCCTGCGCGACGCGCACTTCGTGGACCGCACCATGCGCCTGCCCGGCAGCCAGCCGCTCGACGCGCTGGAGAGCGTGCGGGTGAGTGCGCCGGGCGGCGGTGGGCAGCAGCGTCTCCGTGACAGAACTACATTCTGCGACTTGCACACACGCCTGCCCAGCGACCCAATTATGAGCAAAAATCCAACTTTTTGATAACCGTTTTTCCTAGCAGGAGACTTCCTACAATGTCCATAATTAACACGCAACTCGTATTGCAGTACGCGATCAACGAGCGGCCGCACAAGTTCGAGGACTGCGTGCGGTGGGCGCGCCTGCACTGGGAGGCGCAGTACCGCAACCAGATCAAGCAGCTGCTGTACAACTTCCCGCCCGACCAGCAGACCACCAGCGGCGCGCCCTTCTGGTCGGGCCCCAAGCGGTGTCCCGCGCCGCTGACCTTCGACGCGCGCGAGCCGCTGCACCTGGACTACGTGCTGGCCGCCGCCAACCTGCGCGCCGCCGTCTACGGCCTGCCCACCTGTTCGGACCGGGAGGCCGTCGCCGAGATGGCGGCCAGCATAGTGGTCGGTGTCTCCTCGTAGCTGATCTAGATTAAGCCTTCGTTGGCGAAGTAATTCACGTTTGAGTAGCATCAGATACATGTCGATATTCAAATTTCAACAAAAAAGATTCTAACGCTGCTTAGGATACCTTCAAACATCGTGTGCACAACCTTTGATCAATATGATAAAAGAATAGTCGGATGTGAGGTATCGGCAGAGTAGAATAGTACCTCCCTCTGTACCAGGTGACGTAAGAGGCGACTAGAACTGACAGATGGGGGTATATCAATCTGAGGCAGTGTAGCTCTCAAATGCCCAGGATGGCCAGCAGCATCCCTATCGCGAAAGTTGCGCTCTGCGGTTGCCGACACGCTTGCCCAGCGCAATTATGAGCAAAATTCCCCCTTTTCTTGGGGAGGCCTATATCCAGCTGTGAACTTCCAATGATATATATATATATCTCATTGCTCTACTTTCGTTTTGGTGTGTTTTCTCTATTGTAACGTCAGTTACTGGAACCGGAATATCTCGTATTTGTACCCATAGTATTGACCAATTGTGATGATATCTTCCAGGTTCCAGAGTTCAGTCCCAAGATGGGCATCAAGATCGCGGTGACGGACGCGCAGCTACAGCAGAACAACGACGAAATGGACCAGGATCGCGTGAAACACATCATCGCCGACCTGCCGCCGCCCTCCAAGCTGGCCGGCCTCACCATCACGCCGCTGGACTTCGAGAAGGACGACGACTCCAACTTCCACATGGACTTCATCGTGGCGGCGTCCAACCTGCGCGCCGCCAACTACAAGATCCCGCCCGCCGACCGCCACCGCTCCAAGCTCATCGCTGGCAAGATCATCCCCGCCATCGCCACCACCACGTCCGTGGTCGCCGGCCTGGTCTGCCTCGAACTGTACAAGTTGGCCCAGGGCTTCCGCGACCTGGCCCCCTTCAAGAACGGCTTCGTCAACCTCGCGCTGCCCTTCTTCGGCTTCTCGGAACCCATCGCCGCGCCCACCAACACCTACTACGACCAGAAGTGGACGCTCTGGGACCGGTTCGAGGTGAAGGGCGAGGTGACGCTGCAGCAGTTCCTCGACTACTTCAAGAACGACCACAAGCTGGAGATCACGATGCTGTCGCAGGGCGTGTGCATGCTTTACTCGTTCTTCATGCCGAAGGCCAAGCGCCAGGAGCGGCTGGGCCTGGTGATGTCGGAGGTGGTCACGAAGGTGTCCAAGAAGAAGCTGGAGCCGCACGTTCGCGCGCTCGTGTTCGAGCTGTGCTGCAACGACGAGGCTGGCAACGACGTAGAGGTGCCCTACGTCAAGTACACGCTGCCCTAGGGCTCCGGTCCCGACCCCCGGCCCCGGCCCGCCGCGCCGCCCGCGACGGAGCATTTGACGCATTTACGCATAATAGTTCCCGCTCCCGGCGACGCGAAATTCATGATGAGGGTATTTTTAAAAGGAATCGTCGAGAGTATAGATATATTATAGATGTGAGTGACCCGCGCCGGTGTGCGGGCGGGCGCGGACGCGGGCGCGGGCGCGGGCGCGGACGGCGCCGACGGCCGCGACTTTCGTTTTCTTTGTGCTTCGGAGCACGCTTGCCGCCGCGGTCGCGAACGTATTTATAATAAACTAGTATGATAATTTTATCGTTTGCTCACTCATCAAAACGCGCTAGTATTTTATTTTGTGGAGTTCGTTGATTTTTACACCAAAATTTATCGGATATTTTTTAATTTTCAAATCAGATGGGTCTGTATATGAAAAGAAAAATAAATAAAATTTGAGCAATGTGTTGTTTTCATTTATTGCATTATAATTTAGTGTACACTGAACGGTACATGTGTCGCCGGGGAGATAATTTATACCTATCATAGTAATTACAACATTTATATATAACTAGCTGTGCCCGCGAACTCGTCCGCGTGGTAGTTTTTTGGGTACCATACCTCTACCTTAACTTTAAATGTCATATTTATTTATTTAATGTAAACAATGGCCTGAAAAATAAAGTTTCAAGTTTCTAGCTCTAAAAATAGCGATACTTCCATATAATTTTTTATCCCCCTTTTCGACCTCTTACAACCCTTATTTCTTTATGTCTATTTAACAAAAAAAAATAGCCTATGTCTATTTTCAGGGTCTAAAGATTGTGCCAAATTTCATCAAAATCGGCTGAGAGGTTTAAGCGGGAAAACGTAACAGACACAAAGTTACTTTCGCATTTATAATATTAGTAAGGATTATAAATCACACCCGTGGATGAAAACTGCAACAATTCAAAGCTAATTTTCTTTAGAATTTTCGAAATTGATGTAAATAGTCGCATTGGTGTACACGAAGCATGCATTGACATTTGATTCTAATTTCAAATAACCTAATTTTATTATTGCCGCCAATTAATGAAAAGGCCAAATGCGCCGATACACTGATAATTTATAAAAATCTGTTAAATATTTACTATATTACATAAAGATGTATGTGTAAACATTATATAAATAACCTTACCAATATTATAAACAGTTTCTATTTAATTATCATCATCATCAGTCATTTAATTATTTCGCGCCATACCGGTCGAACATGTCAGGTTTAAATTTCGTAGAGATTATGTATGGTCTGGATTATGACATATACATACTTCTCTTTATCCTAAAATCATGTTTCCTTGGGATAGCAGTCACCTTATTTTTACTTTCCTGCTATAAAAGAGTTCTTCGGCAGCTACTTTCGCAGATAATTAAGTATACTACTGATGTGACGAATTGTATATTTAGAGAAACCTAGTTAGTTTTTTTTAAACACATGCATTACATATTAGTAGAATAAAAAAGGAAACACTAGAACAATTACATATTTATTAAGCATATTACGAGAAGAATACAATATTTTGGCGTCATCGAGTTAATAAATACAAAAAATATTTTTAACACAAGCTTATTAGTGCGGATAGATTTTCATTAAAACTTATATCGATTACAATGAAGGATCACGATTTTTGTGACTAGTATTAAGATTATTACAGAGGTGCAACTTAAATTAGAACTAAGTTAGTAATTTTAAATTGTACAAAACGTTCTCTAAAAATACCAAGGAAGTAATCTATAGTCTCAAAAAAGATAATTTAAAGAAGACTAACTAGAAAAATCACTGGAATGACTCACCTAAATCTATTAACTAAAATATTTGACAATTATGATCGTCCCATCAAACAGATTTGTGAAAATAATCTCAGCGTAACGAAATTGAATTCTACCTGGTATTTTGAACTATCCTAAAATCCTACTGCTACGTCATTATTGTAATAAAAAGTCTTGTGACGATTATTGACAAGTTCCGTGAGTTACACTAGGCACTTTTGCTTCGGAAGCAAATGGATTAATTTTTAAATACAACCTTATATCACTTAAAATTACCAATACACAATCGTTCGTTAAATACTTACTTGTGCAACATTTTTTAATCACTAGAATATTCGTATTAAATATTAATTATGTATAAAGATTACTATTTGATACAATTGATGGATATTGTTATAGCTTTATAAACACGAGACTAAATACAGTGTCAAAAAGCAATACTCGGTGACAGTATTTTTTATTTGCTAAGATTTTTTACAAATATTTGTAATAAAACTACTCTTTGAACGGCTTTACCACGCAGCCAATAACTTTATTTCAATTTTTACACTTATTAATCCACATTTTGATTACCTTGCGGCCACCATTCTCAAGAGTAGATTTATTATTCGTAGTGGACGTACAAATGTAAGAAAATATTAAATTTGAATATTTATTCGTTATTCTAGAAAAAAAACGTCGTGTTTGGAAATTTGCATAAAATATTAAATTAAATAAAAACAATTGGTATTTTAATTTAGAGGGTTTCAAGGTTTAGAAAGTACATTTTCGATCACACTCTTCGTTTTGAAATCATTTCATTCCTTCATTCTTTTTTTGTTTTACTATTCGCTTGTTGACAGACTTCAAAAAAGGTGGATGCTCTCAATTCGCCTGATTTTTTTACGGCTTTAATGTCAGTAGTAGTTAAAAAATATCAGTGTAATTATTCTTTAATCTTCAAGTTATCGAGTCCTATAATTAAATCTCACATTGTAGCTATAAGAATATACATTATGAGCCAAATTTAAATTTTTACACTCCGGACTAGGAATAGGTCCAGGTCAGAAGTCAGCTGATCCACTGCACTGAAATGAGTAAACAAATCCTTCAAACATACATTCACCATCACATAACATATTTAGTGATTAAACTTCAAAACAAATGTAACCCTAAACAAATCAATTAACACACAATAGAATATTTGTAAAATACATCTGTTTGTACTCACAGACAAATGTCTGCAATAATTTGAGGTATAGTTTTAATACTACAGATAATATATTGTAACTTTTTTTGTGACTTGTGTTTCAATATTAACAAACACAAAGATAAATTAACATTTAATGTTTCTAGCGAACGTCTAATAAATGACCAACGAAATGCAGTAAATATTACCATAATTACACATACAGCTGTAGGGTACCGGCAGAGTAGAATAGTACCTCTCCCTGTAGCAAGTGACGTAAGAGGCGACTGAGGTACCGGAACCAACAGATGGCGGTATTCATCCGAAACAGCGCAGGTCAAACGCAAAAAGCGGGGTTGGACTGCAGTATCATTATCGCAAAGCTATGCTCTGCGATTGTCCCCTTTTCGAGGAGGTCTATGTCTAACAGTGGACGTCCACAGCTGATACAATTGAATTACACATGATGTTTAAATAAATTTCTATATCATACAATGAATGTCATGGACTTGTTACACTAACGTTATAAATAGCACCCAAAACATTTGTCAGAAATAAAATATAGAGCAAACCACGAAGAACCTGAAACTTAGGCGGTCTTATTTTATATTACGTATATCTTGTCTTGTGTCTATTAGTAGAAACTAGAAAGAAAACATAAATTATTTCATGATTTCCATAGTAACAATTAAGTTATTATAAAAAACAAAGGCAGGCGTTGCGAATAACAAGGATAGGCGATTAAGCACAACCACTGGGGCAGGCATAAGGCTAGAACAGTATAGTCGCGACCTGATGGGCGGTGTGATCCATCGGAAGCCTCACTCTTAGAGACACCTTAGGCCTCAAGTTGTCATCAGAAATACCTAGTTTTAAATAACATAAACAAAAGGATAGAAATTGACTTTTTGCATAATTCAGACACATTGATTAAATCGTAGTGATCAACAGTTCTCGAAGTGGTAACGCCTACCCCCGAGGGTTGCCTCTATATTGACAAAACTGTATTTACATAATATAAAAAAACAGCGAAGCTTTCTTCAGAAATGCGTATTATATCTAATTAATATTCAGTCGTCGTTTATTGTATCATAACATCACCCACTCAGTCTTAACATCACTATTTGACTTGAAATTTCACGATCACATGACACCCCGACACCCGGAATTTAATACCGAAAGCACGGGAACAGGCTTGGCAGGCAAGCGACAGCGGACACGGGCGCGGGCGCTGTAGCGAGAGCGGGGGCGGTAGCGGGAGCGGGGGTGGACACGCGGGCAGAAGCGGGCGCGGGGAATGGCCCGTGTCAGCGCCACGGCCGACGGTGCGGGCTGGCCGGGTAGCGGCGAGCGGGCACCACACTCTTTTCCATACTAAATGTCTCTGTGAACACCAATATAGCGGGTTATTTTATAAAATATAATACTACATTTTTTATTATTACATGTTATAATAAGTATGATAAAAAAAAATAACAAGGCATTTTTTTAATACCAGCACCAAATTAATTTACCTCAGTCTTATTCGATACTATCAAGCAAATGTTACATGAACTATTCTTTGATGGGTACTTCTACTTTAGAGACAATCAATACTTAGTCTATATTAACTCCCAACGTAATTACTAATTCTAAAATAAAAAAAACTATCCTAATAACGATCTATGATCATAAACTTGCGTAAATAATGCATTTTTATTAGTAAACACATGCCATGCATTGACACATCGTCAAACATCCCACATGTAATTAATTATAAAAAAGTAACCGAAAAAAAATAATGATATTTCATTCCAAAACATACATATAATGCTCAGCTAAGAAAAATTAGTATAATCTATGGAAACCAATCATAATTAAATGACAACACAAAATAAGCTAAAGTAGCAACACTGATCAATACAAAATCTAATAATGCGACGCTAATTGCAACACACGATTGAAGCTGGCAACATTCCCAAGCTCGGCGTTACCATAGTTAGACTGAGTCATGAGGCCCGGCGCCGGCGTCCGGCGGGGGCGAGCCGGAAACGCGCCGCTGTGGCTTTGCGACATTATGTCCCTGTTCCATTATTAGCTATTATTTTCTATAAAGTGCGAGCTTACACTTATTAATTGAAATGGCTTATGGTGGATTAAAAGTTTTGGGGGATTACGTTTTGCTTTAAAGCTTATAGTAAATATATGATCTTGCGGAATTATATTACTATATATAGGTGTATCCTTTTTGCCTAACCAATGGACAAAAATAATTTAATTAGTAAGAAGCTTTGGTCATCAGATCAGGATATGATGTTGGAATCACAGAGAAATCATGGTCACCTCGAAAGTTGTAGGCAAGTATACTCTGGTCACCAGAAAATAATGGAAGCTCTGAGGTGATATAATAATGGAGATGACAAAGAGACGACAGAACTTTATATAGCGACTTCATCGTGTTTAATTTTATTTTTTTTGACTGACTGACTTCAACCTTTTTTAAATTCAAGTAATCGGACTTCCATTGGCAGATAGCAATCGTTATAAGAAGTAACATACTACTTTTATTGTATTTATTAGCTCTAACGTACAGGGCGGGGATGGGCGCGAAAGATGCGCTCTTCCTTGGTAAGTTTTACGACTGTTATGAAAATGATGGTGAAGGGTTGTCTTCCATTGCTGGTATGGTAATGGAATCAGAAGTAAGAACAGAAGTTAAGTACAAAACTTGCAAAAAGAGCATGTGCTAGGTTATATCACGACATTGTATAAAAAAATGTAGTTTCCCGCTGTCTGTCTGTCCCTATGATGCAATTTCATATAAATATATCTAGTCATTCTACGACTGCATATATACATAGAACGGAAGCGAATGGAAGAGTTGGTATAGGACGACCAAGGCGAAGATACCGTAACCAGGTAGAGAGATATTGAAGAAGGGCAGGTCAGAAGTACTAAGAATAAATGAGCGTGTATGAAAGGAAGCCAAGATACCGAAAAGATACCCTGATGGGACACGGGCGTGATGTATGCACGTAATGGATTATTAATATATTAGTGAAAATTTAGTTCTTCTCGAGTTGAGATCTCAATGTACGTCTAAAAATACGGGAGGGTTCTAGATTTTTCAATTTTTCTAAATCTCACAATATCTCATAGAGATAAGTTGCCTAATTCATTTGTTACAGACATCAGACAACAGAAGAATTACAAAAATCATCATATAAATATTTGTCCTTGGTGGGGATAGAACCCACGACCTGTGGCGCACAAGGATCACTACTATATGTACCAACGGGCCCGTCAAGTTTATTTTCAGATTTTCTTGATTGTACTCACGTGGCGCGCGACGGGCGAGGCGGCGGGCGCGCGGCGAGCGAGCGGCGCCGGCCGCGGTCCGCAGCGATCATGGCGCACCGCTCCGCCGGCGAGCTGGCGATGAACGTGTCGTGCAGTGAGTAGCACGCAGCCGTGATCTACGGACCACGGGAGTAGACACGTACAAGACAATATATAGACAATCGATAACAATATATTATATTACTTTGAGAAGTTTTATGCATAGAAAATGCTAGATTATATTTAACATGATATTTACTAGAACGCAGCTTCCTGACGGGGATGCTGCTGCCCATCCCCGCTCTGTGCGCTTAAGCTGCACCGTTTCGTTTGGATATACCGTTATCTGTCGGTCCTGATACTTTAGTTGCCTCGTACAACACCTGAGACAAGTTGATTTTCTTTTTTCTAGTAAACATATATTTTTTTAATTTTATGAATTCAGCAAACAAACATACGGTCCGCTTGATGGTAAACGTGACCGCAGCCTGTAGACGTTCGTGTCATCACAAAGATATCACCAGCGTGTCGCCAACTCTGTGATCTGAAGATACTATGTCACAGTAATTTCACTGCCTCTCTAACCCGTCAAACCGGAACACAGCAATGGAAAGACTGCTTTGGCGGTAAATAGGTGAGAATTGGTACCTCAAGGCGACCTTTGTAAGAGGTCTTAAGTAGACTTCTCTTTAATATTTTTTTAATTAGGCCTAATCATGGTCCCTTTTGAATAGTAAAAAAAAGTCATACTTCTGACTTTACAATCCTACGATGCTCAGTCACATAGTACTAGACTGCCATCACTGGACGGGTCCTACAACTAAACTTACTGCAGGTTCATTACTCCATGATCCATCCATAGATGGCTCCATTCGAAAAGAGCTTGCAAGAAAAACTGATGGTGATGAAGACCCCGCGTCACCTTGGTCAGGTTGAGGAAACCTCTGATAAATACGGGTATTTCTAGTATGAGATAATATACAAAGGATATGAGACTTTATAAAAATGAACATTAAAAAGGAAGAAAATACCTTTTTAATACTTACATTTGAATAATTGTATTTTTTTACTTTTTATTATTTAATCATTTTTATTATATCATATATGAGCCGTAAGGTACCGGCAGGGTAGAATAGTACCTCCCACTGCACCAGGTGTCGTAAGAGGCGACTAAGACTACTGCATGTTTAAGTTTCAAGAATCGGTGCCAATACAATATTTCGATAACATTATCTCATCATCCTGATCAGGATCCCCAGGATGAAAGAAATTTCTCTGTGTAAGAGCAAGTGAGACCACGCAGCCTGCGCATGCGTACCGTCTACTTGATATCTAGCGTAAGTACTCATCAAGTTAATACTATTTAATAATAAATCTACTAAAAAGTGAAAAATTAATTTGATAGCAAAGTGAAAATGTTGAAAAACAAAAAATACTAGTTGTATTCCGAACAAAGCTTGGGTGCCAAATTGTTCGTAGATCTAGCAACAATCTTGTTAAAAAGATATTTTTTACATTTTAGTTTGATGTACTCAAAAGCGTGTTTTTTAGATGTTCTAAAATTATATTTTATTATTTACACGTATAAATAAGCCACCACAGACAAGAACCGGACCCAGACGAGGAGAAGCAGACAGCGGTGCTCACATTGCCATGTTCCCGTTCAAAGTGCGGGGTGGAGTCAGCACAAAGTGCACCCGCGGCCGCGAGCCATCACCTGTTGGATAAGGCGGCGGTGCAGGTCGACGTCGGCGCCGCGGATGCCGGCGCGGTCCTGGTGCAGCTGCAGCGCGCACACCAGCGCGTCCCGGATGGTCTGCACCGTGGCGCGCACGCGCTCCGTGCGCAGCAGCCGCCGCACCAGGTAGCCGCGCGCGCACGCCACGATGCGGCTAGCCGCCGACCGCTATAACGCACGACAGGGCGGTTGAGGGCCGGGCGGGACATCGTTCGCCAGGAGAGGAGGAAGATAGGACGAGCGAGGGAAGAATAGGAAACCAGGACTAAACGAAGAAACCGGAAAAATCAAGATCCACTCGTTTATTGTAGAGGGATCAAGGTTTTTGGATTATCCCAAGGAAGAAATGGGAAACCAGAACCTTAAGATTCAGAGACAGCTTTAGCTGGACCAATTGTGATTGGATACAAAATATGAGGATTCAATAGGACAGATTTGAATGGAAACCCCAGCAGACCAAAATTATAATTAACAAAAGCACAGGCGACAAACACCCTTAACCGTGTAAAACTTTGATCGCTGCGTGCAATAGATATATGTAGGTGGAGTAGTAGTTTTAAGAGGATGTACTCACCTCTTCAGGAGTGGGCTGTCTGGGTTGCGGCTTCACTGGCTGTCTGATCAAGCTGTCGATTGAAGCTTGCAAAGACTCCGACATAGGAACGATCTGCGCCGGAGTCTTGCAAGACGCCGCGGGATTTTGTGGAGGCACACCGAACACATCCTTAACTTGTTTCACCAGGCTTTTGTTAGACGAACGGGTGTGGTGATGCTCGCTCGAGTCGGAAGGGAAGGACACGTTGATGTCGGCCATGGTGTCGTTAGTTCGGTCGGTCAACATTGGCTCGTATTCGCGGTCGGAAGACGCGCTGGTGTCGTAGTTGAGCCGTCGGGAAGTATTCCTGCTCATAGGTGACGCGGTTCTACTTATACTTTCGATTTTCTTCGGAGACCCTCGAGTCTGCGAAGCTACTCGTACGTTAGACTGCTGCTTCTTCAAGCTGCAAGTTATATCCTTGCTCTTCTTCAGCACATCCTCGCAGTGGTTTATGTAGTTCTTGGTTTCGGTCAGAGTGGCGCTCACTGGACTCTCGATTTCACATTTCTCTGGGGTTCGATTATTGATCAACTCGCTTAAACTCACAGGACCCCGCTCTGGGTCGTCGTTGGCCGACTCTCCCCACGCTTTCTTCACCTCAATCGATGAGGTGGGACAAATCGTTTTAAGTTGTTTGTACAGCAGGTTGTTCTGCTCCTCGAAGACTTGCTGTAATAAGAGTTGTTCCTTTTTCTGCTTATCAACTAGATTTGCCATTTGAATGAGTTGCTGTTTTTGTATTTTTTCATACAGTTCCCTCACTCGCGCCGCCGGGTCTTCAGACTCTGAGATTAGTACTGGAGTTTTATGGGGATTGTTGTATGTCTTTGGGCTGGTTTCTTGAGTTATAGGTTCTTTAGCAAGTGTTCTGTTCGAAGTGGATGGAAGTGCTGGATTGAAGGGTGTCTTAGTTATTTGGATGGGTTCAGATTTTGGCAATGCTTTATTAATCAAGGCATTTGGTCTCCGAGCCTTTTCTGCGCTAAGGGATTTGGCTTTCTGCAGTGCTGGCTGTGAGCTTTTCTTCGGCGTTAGTTTGGACACACCATTTTTATATGCACCATTGACTTTTGGAACAACCTTTATAGTTTTTTGGTTTAATTCCAATGCCATTGAGGACCATTTCTCTTTAGCAGACTCTAAATCCCAGCTGCGACGTTTCTTGTGCGGGTAGCTCAAGTTGGAGAGAGACTCGCTCATAGAAATACAGTTGACATCTACACCAGTGCTCAGTGACTGTATTTCCAGATGCGCTTGGAGCTGCGGGCCCGGTTTAAGCAGGGTGTAAGATCTTTGTCTTATTAACTTTGGTGCCTTCTGTGACTCTTTATGACTCTCAGTGTGGATATCGATAAGGGATCCAGTGAAGCTTTTGGAGCCGAGTGATGATGGCCCATCTGAATTAGCAGACAAATCATGAAATGGATGAGTTAATACATCCTTATTGACACTGAAACTTAAACTCACTGCATTTTCAAAACCATTCTGTTTCTTGTTCTTGTGGGGAGACTCTACATCAGAATTGACTTTTCTTTGTGACAGCGGTTTCGAACAATTATAATCTCGTTCGGGTAAATCAACTGCATTTAAAGTGCTATGTGAATTTTTTACAGAGTCCAGGAGATTTCGACCAGTTTCATTTATACTTAAATTTAAGTCAAAAACCAATTTTGAAGACCCTGTTAACGCAGATGTGGTTGGTGCATTTGTGACAGTAGTTAAGTTAGTGTAATAATCTGTTACTTGCGATTTTGGTGAGCTCATAAAAGAGTTTTCATATGAATCTTTTGGGATTGCTGTAATTTTTTCAATATTTACATCAAAACCGGCTCTAATCTCCTCTTGTGGCAGTTCATAGCACTCCTCATTTTCGGGTAGCTCAGGAGCATAAGTCTTGTCTTCACTGGAGTCTGAGTCACTACCAACAATTGATTTTAATATTGACAATTTTTTCTCAACTTCTCTAGCAAGTAGTTTGTAGTGTTGCATTTCTTTGCGGCATTCTTTTGATAGCTGAAAAATATATTAACATAGAACCGTCCAATTAGCTTGCAAATTTATGTTATTTTTGATGAAATAATAAATTATATCTCATATTAACATTGCAAATTTATATTTAAATATAATTACACAAAATAAATAATTGTATAAATTAAATAATAATTAAACATAACTTCTAACATTCACAATGAAATTAAAAAGTTGCTTTGTTATGTGCCTCTAATCTGTACTTTCATTTGAAGAGAAGACCTATAAATACTAAATATATGTATGTATTTGGTTTTGATGAATATATGGTCAAAGAACACCTAGTATAGTATTGCGGTTCCAGAGATTATAATGACAGATAGAAACCTTATTTTACTAGCATAGACATATAAATACATATCATACAAAAATATTGAACAATAGACCCGAGACAGCTATTCAACCAGCATATGGCTCAAATTTATAGTTCATCTTCAGTGAAGCACAACAACAATAAAAATAGGCACGGTAGCTGGAGTAAATGGTAATAAATCAACTCACAACTGGCGGCAGCAAAGGCATTCCATTTATCTTCATACAGGACACGTACTGCCATGAGTGTCGAACGCATTTAACGTCCCACGGATCGTTCATTTTGGAGCTTACATCAGCGGAGCCCGGCGACACCGCTCTCCGCTCTAGAGACAGAAGAACTGAAACTTTATGACGCACGCAATAATCTTCACCCTACTCTTATTACTAAAGAGATTACACAGCAGTTTTGAAAGTTCCCCAGACCAGTGTAGCACTACTTTACACCTTATTCGAAGGGGAAATTAATTTGTTTGAAAGCCGCCTGCACGATAATCAAGCAGATGTTGTCACGGCCTGATTACGTCAGATAATAAAAATTTGCGGCCTTCTAAGTAATTACTAACTGAGATTGGCAGTGTCCTCCTATCTTAGCACCAGATCATTATTATACACTTGATGATTAGAGCCAGTATTCTAGGTTTATTAGAGAGTCAAACTGTGCTTAAAAATTTGAAAACAAAGGTAATGTTGACATTAGTTGAAATATTATTCAACTTGGAAAATATTATTTACATTAACCAATCGCTTCAATTGTCTTTAACGAATGATCCAACTAGAACGATAACGTTGGTATATTTTTAAGAAATATAAAACAAACTGATTTGTAACTGTCAAGCAGTATGTGTTGCCATGGTTACAGTAATTAATATGTAGAGTAGTCCACTAGCTTGGTTGTTATTTTTAAACGTTTTGGTACAGACAGTTACAACTTACAAGAAAAAAAGCAAGTGTCAGTGTCAATATGACGTATTTTTGTTTTGTGGGAGAAATTTCGTTAATCTGCTTTTAATCGACTAAAGTAACGTATATTTTTCAACGTTATTAGTGACTTAATGTCGATTAATAGAGAGTTGGGTTAGAAAAAATTATATTTCTGCTCAAGATGGTCTTTAATTTATGGAAAAATATGTGTCCGGCAGCAAGGCAGGCTATGGGGTGTTTTATGCTCTCTTTAATAATATTTATCACATCCTTCTTTTCTGGTACCGCTCTGGGATTCACCTCGGAGCTCTGGGCGCTCACGTACTGGGGCCCTGCACTGTATTTCTGTTTGTTTAACTTCATTTTGAGATACTGTTACAAAGGCTTCATATATGAGGTTAGTGTTGTTATCCAATTAGTTGAAACTCATTTTACAAAGACAAACTATTCATAGCCACCATGAGGTAGATCAATATACTTTGAAGTATTTTACAATCAAAAAATCAGATAGTATCATTGGCATAATTTCAAATATTTCAGGTTTCAGTCAGATCAGCATTCCTTGGTGCAGCTTTTGCTACTGGGTTATACCTTGCAACGTTAGAAGATGGCTGGCGTGTGTTCGGCTTTTATGCCATGGCGCTATCCATGTTCCATTTCTCAGAGTTTATGGCGGTTGCATTAACTAACCCAAGAATGGTGACCATAGATTCATTCATATTAAACCACAGTGTTCAATATGGTGTTGCAGCTGCTACCAGTTGGGTTGAGTGGGCTGTGGAGTATTACTTCTTCCCAGGTTAGACAAGTGCAATATTTTTTAATAACTTTTTGAAAAAAATTTAATGAATAAAAAAATTTTTAATGGTAATAAAAGTATTTGGAAAAAAAAACAGCAGAGCTTAAATATGAGGCTTTCATTATCTAAAGATTATTCCTTCCAAATGCTTTCTATCCATTTGTACAGGACAGTGCAATTGAATCTGTAAGTAATTGAAAACTTTCTTTTGAGGTCCGTAATTGTGTGCGGCTTGTTGGCATACAATCTTGATGTTAGGTAGCCATATAACAAATAATCACACTGGGTGAGGTCAGGTAACCTGGAGGACCAGGCCATGTGTCCAAAGCAGGATATTTATTTTTAATGAAACATTCCTGGACAGTGGTCATAGCATCCCTTGCAGAACGATTGATGGTGCCAACTTGTTGAAACTATGAGTCATTTTCCACAATAGGACGAAAATAAGTTTGTATCAAGTATATATATCATCATCAGAATTCACAATATGGCCCAATAACCCCATATCGAAAAGTCACATACCATACAGTCTTTCCAATTTAAGATTCTTCTGTATATTATAATTACTGATATTGGGCCCCAGTTAACCCAAAGGTTAACTTAGGCCCAATATCTGTAATTTTGATTGTTAACCTATAACATTCCAAAAAACATTTTTTTTTAGAGATTGCTCTATTTGGATCTTGTGAGGGTGGAAAGACATTGTTTTTTCATAATATTGAGCATTGTTCACTTATTAAATCGCAAAGCTGTTGCGTGCTTACGGATAGAACGTCGTGGGTTTGCGAAAACTGCATCACTAACTTGTTGCACTTTTTCTTGTGTCGATACTGAAGGAATTGGTCCTTTTCTTTTTATGTTCATTACAGACCCTGTTTCTCTAAACTTTGTTATCCATTTTTTTATCAAATTTATACGCAGACGACGCAGCGAGCGTCTTTGATACGATTTCCTCGTCAAATATGCCTCGATAGCGAAAGCGCGATGCAGTCCGCTCCAAAGCTCAAACGAGACTGACATTTCCTCACGTTTGGCGCGTAAAACAAGCCCCCTCCCCGCTCTCTTGCCTCAGCCCCCAGCCACCACCTTACTAAAGAGTATTCAAACATGAACTTTCTCAGTGGACACCTGTATAAAAACATTATTTGTAATAATCATAATCCTAATAGGAATTTATTATGATTATATAATGAGTCTCATACAGTATATGGCTGTATAATGTTTTTAGAGCAACCTGATTATTTTGGTGAAATAATCAGTCAAGGCAATAAAATTATATAAAGTTATATAAAGTTAAAAAAATACTTATATAAAGTTGATAAAAATTTTAAACTAATGTGTTGCTGTACAACTATCCGTCATTATAAGCCGCTATGTCAATTATTAAATTAAAGATATTTTTTTAAAGCATAAAACCACTGAAGTAATAATGGCAACTTCTTGAATTTCAATTAATCCTAAAGTCTCCAGTCCCCCCAAATAATGTACTGTGTGCCATGAGGTATCGACAGAGAAGAATAGTACCTACCCCTGTACCAGGTATCGTAAGAGGTGACTGAGGTATCAAAGCCGACAGATGGCGGTATATCCATCAGATATAGTGCAGCTCGAATGCACAGGGTGGGGATGGGCAGCAGCATCTCCGTCGCGAGAGCAGCGCTCTGCGTTTGCCAACCCGCTTGCCCAGCGCGGCAATTATGAGCATAATTACCCCGTTCTTGGGGAGGCCTATGTCCAGCAGTGGACTTCCAATGGCTGGAATGATGATAATGAAGTACTGTGTGACCATTAATTTGGTGGAAAAAATCAATTTTCATTTTATTGTTAATAAGGATGATCCTACAAGTTTATTTATTCAGCCGTGCGGTACCGGCAGAGTACTACCTCCCCTTGTACCATGTGTCGTTAAAGGCGACTAAGATACCAGAACCGACAGATGGCGGTATATCTATCCAAGACAGTGTAGCTCATGTACACAGGGCGGAGATGGGCAGCAGCATTCTTGTCGCGAAAGCTGCGATCTGCGATTGCCAACACGCTTGCCCAGCGCGGCAATGGACTTCCAATGGCTGATATGATGATGATAATGACAAGGTTATTAAGTCAATTGTTTCACTTCACTGCTCATACCGCTACTGTGTCATTTTATTTCAGAGATGAAGAAACACTTTTGGATATCCAGCATAGGATTTGTGATGTGCATTGGTGGAGAAATATTGAGGAAATCTGCAATGTTTACTGCCAGGACTAATTTTACTCATACTGTGAGTACATAAAACATGTTTAATACGTATTTACGATAGTACATTACTGTGGCTAAAGTATATGAAATTGCACTATAGTATAATTATATTCAGTAGTTAAAATCTTATGGAACTTTGAGATTTCATCAATTTGTTACTCTTTTAAGCCAGATTGGATCTGGATGTCGATGGAATTTGGCACAAAGAATATTGATAGCCTGGTGTAACTGGGCTGTTCCTGAGGGATAGAACGGTTTTTTATTCTATAGAAGTCGCACGACTTTTGGCATAGTTTTGCTGTCAGAGAGTGACTAAATTATTTTTGGAATAACAAAGTGCTCTACGGTCCAATACCGACCTCAAGCATCCTCTGTCCAGATTTTACAGTATCGAACTACAGCCACTCAAACCGTGGCCCGGCCTCAGAGGCGCCCTCGAGGGAAAGTCGTTGGTCCCGCTTCGGTCTTGCGAACCTGGGCTGGGCACGCGGAAACAATCAGACAAAGGATAGTTCATTAATGAATGCCCTCGCCCGACTTGGCTGCTGAAATTGACGTCTAAGGAGTTCAGCCTTTAGCCCAAAACCATAAGTTGCTCTTAAAATAATGCCATTGTGTGGAAAACTAAAAATGAAAATTAAAATAAGATCTCTGTCAAGTATCTCTCATTAAATTAAATTTTTGCGAACCTATAAAAAATCCTTTATAAGTCTCTATTCAGATTTATAAATAGTTTTTGACCTGCTGGATTATACTTCAGTTTTAAGGATTCCTTGTTTTATTTAAATGATTTTTTTATTTATTATAAGTCTAAGGCAAAAAACAAGCTTACGGTGCTCGTGATAATGAACGTCACCGCAGCCTGTACACGCTCGTAATATCACAAGGATATCAATAGCGCATTGCCAACCTGTGACTTGAAAATATTACATTACCTAGTAATTTCAATGCCTCTCCTACCCTTCAAACTGGAACATAGCAAAGCGAACACTGCTGTTCGGCGTTAGAAATAGGTGAGAGAGGTGCTGATGCAGACGACCTTATTGACGTCTACCTCTAGTAATATTATATTTATGGAGTTTCTGATGACCTGCACGTCAAATGCCTTGTTGTTCATCAGGTACAGTTCGTGAAGCGCGCCGACCACCAGCTGGTGACGCACGGCGTGTACGCGCTGTGCCGGCACCCCAGCTACGTGGGCTGGTTCTACTGGTCGGTCGGCACGCAGGTATATTCCAACCAGTTTCATAATGTAGCGATCGCCTCCTGTCCGAGAACATTCTAATTTTAGTCAAAGTACTGATTTAAAACAGTTTCAAGTTTGTAATATTAAAAAGATCTAGCCTATGCAATTGCTAGTAATTTTTATAGTATGTTTGTTATTATTTCACGCAAGGAGTACTGAAATGATTTTAATGAACCTTTATAATACTATATCTTGTTAGCTGTGCCCGCGACGTTGTTTGCGTCGAATTGTGACTGGGCACCATATTTTCTTTCGAACTAAAAACTTGCACTCAGCGCACGCAACGAATGTAAATTCTCCGTCCGTTTTTGCTACATTTTTAATCAATGCTCCGCTCCTTTAGGACGTAGCGTGATGTTATATTACATTGCCTAAGTTACTACTTGTTACGTAAACTATCTGCCAGTGAAAGTCACGTCCAAATCGGTCCAGCTGTTAGCCATAACTAACAAAAAGACAGACAAAAATTGTGAAAAAATAAATTAATAATTTTGTTATGTGTACCGTATATACATTCATATGCATGTAGTAGAAAGCGGTTATTTTAATATTACAAACAGATACTCCAATGTTATTTATATGTATGTGTAGATATATCAAAGTCAAGTCAAATATACTTTATTCGTGTTGGCCCATTACAAGCACTCTTTAATCGTCAATAAAATAATAACAAAATAAGTAATAATAAAAACATTAATAAGGAAGTGATTTTATGCATATTTATATATAATACAGGCGACCCTGATGACCCGAGGGATCATAAGTCATCTAACACAGATAATTTCATTAGGCCCACCTTAAACTAGTCTGCCGGCACCAGACGAGTCTTACAACTAAATTTACTGCAGGTTCGTTACGCGACTCATCAGAAAGGAACCTGTTAGAAAAACTGGTGGTGATTAGGGTTCTGCCAACACCATCTATGTAGTAGTTGGCGCTAATAAAACCGGCGTCGGCGCTAACATACCATTGTCTTAAAGCTAGTGGTTAAAGTAGTTCAATGCCAAGCTGTTTTATCGTTGACACAACCTTTAACGCAATAGTAAGCTTTGAAAATAAGCTTATTTTCAACATATTTCTTGAATTTGTTCAAAGGCAAGGCTGTTATTCTTCTTGGTCTTTTTTTGTAAAATCAGTGTAACATATAGGCTATATAAGGGTCGTGGGTTCGATTCTCATCCAGAGCAAATGTTAATATGATATTATTTGTGTTTGCTCTGTGTCTGGGTGTAAAATATATGTATTTGAGTAGTATATTTGTGATTCCTCTGTTGTCTGGCTTCCCTAACACCAGTACTTTAACTAACCACGGAGTCGCTTAAACTTAATTACCTTATTTATTGAGATTATTATTATAATATTATTATATTTTTTATTCTTTATAAATAAAATTTAAATATTAATATCAATATAACACATTTTCGAAATAGGCATATTAAAGTATGTACAGTACTTATTTGTAGCCGTGAGATACTGGCAGTGGAGAATAGTACCTCTCGCTGTACCAGGTGTCGTAAGAGGCGACTTAGGTTCCAGAACCGATAGATGGCGGTATATCTATGCAAAAAAGCCAGCTCAAATGTACCTGGCTGGGATGGGCAGCAGTTTCCCCGTCGCCCAGCGCGGCCATTATGGGCAACATACTTCCACTCTTGGGGAGGCCTATGTCCAACAGTGAACTTTAGATAGCTGGTATGATGATGATGACAGTACTTATAACAAATACGAGATTTTTGAGGTAAACTGCTAAATGGCTAGAATAGTTCTCTAACGTTGTTATGTCCCAAGAAGTACCTTCATCATCATATCAGCCAGAGAAAGTTTACTGTTGCACATTGGCCTCCTGGAAGATAGATATAGGGATTTTTACCTATGATTAGCAATCGTACTGCGCAAAATCGCGACGAGGATGCTGCTGCTCATCCCCACCCCGTATTTAAGTTTTGCTGTTTTGGATGGATATACCGCGATCTGTCGGTTCCGGTACCTCAGTCACCTTCTATGACACCTGTTACAATGAGAGGTACTATTCTACTCCGCTGGTATCCTACAGCTGAGTAACTTAGTGAGACCGCAGGGCAATGCTAGTAGACATCAAGAATGATAATTTTTCTGTGTGTGGTCCCCAGATAACTCTCCTGAACCCGTTTTGCCTGCTGGTATACGCGTTGGTGTCCTGGACGTTCTTCCGCGAGAGAATTTACGCTGAGGAGCTGACGCTGCTCACCTTTTTCGGGAAGGAGTATGTGGCGTACCAGGCTAAGGTCGGCACCGGCCTGCCCTGGATACTGGGGTATGTGCCAGGGAACATGGCGCAGAATCTGCAGGATGACCACTGGAGTTACTGAGGAAGGAGAAAATTATGTAATAGATAGGCAAATTTTAACTTACAAATATCTAAGATGGTCCCGATGGCGCAGATAGTGGTAATCCTGTCTTGTGCGCCAACGGTCGTGGGTTCAATCCCCACCCAAGACAAAATTTATATGATGAAAATTTGTGTTTATTCTGTTTGAGCGTATGATTATTATTATCAATGTATTAGTATATATACAAATTCCGACATCTCATACATTGACCTGCTCGAAGATAAGTCGCTGAAGTACTTGTCTTATGGCATCCGATAACAGAGGTGTTGCTAATATAATACTTAAATATATATTTTTAACACCCAGACACAGAAAAAACACGAGTATCCATCATACAAATGGACATAATATATAAGATAGGGACACTACTGAATGCGTCATCGAGTCATTAATGTCACAAATGGTTATAATTAATGGAAAATCCAATGATAATGCCTACTATATCATTCTACGACATGTACTTAATATTATAATTAATAATAATATACTCTTTATTGTACACCAATAAAAACAACACAAGAACATCACAAAAACATGGAATCGTCGGTACAAGAGGCGGCCTTATCGCTAAATGCAATTTCGTACAGGCATCCTAATTAGTAGGTCAAATTGAACTTAGGGTTTGTGCACACGAGACACCGGTGGCTAGCCACCGATTAGCATTACCTACATACTTTTTAATATATATTCACACAACATCTCATACATGGACCTGACTCCGTGGTAAGTCGCTTAAAGCACTTGTGTTATGGACATCAGATAACTGAGGAATTACAAATATAATACGTAAAAACAAATTTCTAACACCCAGACGCAGGTCAAACACAAATAGCATCATATTAATGTTTGTCCTGGGTGGGGATCGAACCCACGACCACTGGTGCATAAGACGCTACGCGCCATCCGGCCCGTCGATTATATATAATATTTTTCGTTCACAATTATCAATAAAATTGTTTTGACGGAACTATTAGCAAGATTGACACAAAAGCTCAGGTGACTAAACCTAGATAAACTCATACGACCTGGTCCTAATCGTTTTTAATATACTTCTAGCACCTTTACATCTTGGGTGTGGCTTAGCTACTGGTATCTCGCGATGTTTTGCCTGCGTATTGCTTATTATAATAAAATTTAGCCTAACTAGAACATTAACCGTTTTACATAAGGTAGACCTCATTTGTCGTCGTTATGCATTGGTACCTCACTCTCACCTATTTCTACCGACAAATAGCAGTGTTTGTATTGCTGTTTCCGGTCTGAAGGGTGAGAGATTTAGTGAAATTACTGGCTACTGTGACACAATAACTTCAAGTCACAGAGAAAGTATTCTTTTTTTTAATTAACAGCCTTCATGGCTCGTTAGTGTTAGAAGATGGTTGTGATGGATTGGGTATTGTTTGAAGAAGATGCGTGTTGATATATTGTAGAATATTATTCGAGTCAGAACAGAGCCCTGGTTCAAATACAAACCTATTATTTGATTATGACAGAAATATTTTGTTAGTACAGATTTAATCGTAAACAGTTATATGTTATATAGCAGTGTTGAAAATTATAGATGTGAAATATAATTATTTTACAAGCATAGCGGTTTTACTCGTGCAGCCCCGTTACCGTTCACGGTACTAAAGCCTATATTGAAGGGGGGGGGGGTGAATTATTATTTGCCCCTATGTTAATCTGTCATTAATGTTATTGACACCGACGTCTCTTATAGGCGAATAAACGACGCGGTCTATTTCGGATTGATGTATTGGCCCTATATCAGAGACTAATAAAATTATTTATATAGTTGTTAAGTTAGAACAAGTTTACACTGTAAAATAATAATAAAAAGAGGAACGTTTACTGTATGTAGATGTCTATTTACTAAAATATTCGATGTATTACAACTATATCTATATATGTACACCTCTTGCTACCTCTTTGTTACATTCACTCTTTTCAATCCACAGGCCCCCCCATTTACTTAGTAATTATGTAATTAGAATGATAATTATAATAACACCATTATCATTCTAAATATTCTAGCAAAATTATTATACCCTATTTAGTTATTAATACTACATGCATATTATAAATGTGCGAAAGTATATCTGTCCCTTTGTGATGCTTTTACGGCTCAACTGATGGTCAGATTTTGATAAAATTTACAGGCTTTCTTTGATTAGCAGGCTGCTATATCGATTCCGGTTATCATACTTGAGGATGCTACGATATAACATGAAGTTTATTCAGACCTAGTTGCAGACAGATAGATAGCTAGTAGTAAAATATCACTATGTCTCGTATTTTTATTATAATAAACAGATATAAAAATAGGTAAAAAACTTTTTAAGTTAAACGGTTTTATGTTAAA
>JACJUM010002525.1:17421897-17524619 GCA_020976665.1 Heortia vitessoides
CTTGTTGAGCCCTTTCATTTGATACCCATATTGATGGGATTAATAAAACATAAATTATCCGCCATTTTGTAGCGGCGGCCATTTTGAATTTATAATGATAATGAATAAACATAACTGTATTGTCACCAAAATCCAAAGTGTATACAAAATTTCAGATTAATCGGTTGACAGGAAGAGGGTGAAATTTGAATTACTAAATTTGACCCAAGAATAAAACAAACAGGTTGAGCTAAATAAAACCGTTTAAAAATAGTTTTGGAGTGGGGATGTGTTGCTATTTCACTCGCTCGCACAACACCGTATAGGAGTGACGTCACTGTTTATATATTGCATCTCTTTTTGTGTGTTAAACAAAAATCTTTTTTTTATTAATTGAAATTTGAATGTACTGTAAGAGATTTATGATTTTTTGATGATTTTGAAGGCGTTAACCATAAATTAAGTAATTTTTGCAAAAAACATACGCGTGTGATGTGTATATTTTTTGAATGGTCTGTGTTTTTTTTGCATTTATGTAAATTTTTATACCTGCTAGTCATATAAAGATAATTGTAAATATGTACTATCTCACTTTTAATATAGAGAGATTAGACATAAGATTAGAAAAAAAGAACTTTGTATAAACCTCTTAAATTTTATAAAACTGTACATTTTAAAATATAGACTAACAAAGTTATGGCATGAATATCCAGAAGATGTTTTTAATTATTTACTTTTGTTATTAATTGTGTATTTATTGTAAGATCCGGTCTCTAAATAAACTTTCCGTGTTATGTAACTAGAAGAATTTTATTTTGTCATTTTGTAAACTTAAATAAGTTATTATCGTTACCATATACTCTTGTATAACAAAATAGCTTTCTTATGATTACAATTACAGATCGTTTATTATGTCTCCAGTTATGTATACCAAATAAGATAAATACCTTTAACTATTTCTTTTAAAAATCAAATGAAATGGTACGCTTGCTATTTGTAAACAAACCAATGTATTTTGATATAAGTCTAGCACGTGTTTTGCATGCATAGGTCGCTAAGTTTGCGGAAAGGGAAGATTTTCCGCGGACCGGACTAAAGACTTTCCTACGTCATTAAATTTGTGCTAGAATTGTATTATAAACGTTATTTACTTGTGCAAAAGAATATCAACTAATAAATTTATTTGATTAAAATTCGTTTTTGTTTCATTCTCAACTCAATATTAATATGTAGCTTTAACTATGTACTCGTATTTGGATCTTAAAAATAAAATAAATGATTTAAATTAAATCCATTTGTGCAACATATATCATCATCATCTCTTACTAGCCATTGGAAGTCCACTGATGGACTTAAGCCTCTCCAAGAAAGGAGGTTTTTAGCCCTTAATTGCCAAATAATTGTCCTTAATTGTCTAGAAGCAGAGTACATTTTTAACTTAATTAATTCCTCGCAATTAAAGGCTAATATTGATTTCGAAATATCGATAGATTTGTGTAAATAGATCTGTTGGTTGTGTACCTGGTTGTCATTATTAGAAGAGCAAATTTAGAATACAATTTTCATATTAATCATATGTACCTATAGTTGTAGGAAAATTATTTCAGTGTGTTTAATTAACTAGATGAGTGAGAAATGGGGGCTTAGGAGACCCTGTGTGTATCTACCTATTCCTAGGTTAAGAATTACTGGCGCAATGGAACAGATTTAGGCATTAGGTAGATTTCCATTCACGTATAGATAGGCGAAAGATCATTTTTTGCTTCATCATCAGCGGCAAGACGTCCACTGCTGGACATGGGCCTCTCCAAGTGATTTCCAATAGACCGATCGTATGCGGCTCGCGTCCAGCGCGATCCTGCTATCTTACGCTGCGCTTGCCGGTACGTGGTTTCCTTACGACCACTCCTTACAACCTTACAACTTCATCGGCCATCGGTTCTGCGTGCTAAGTGCTCTGCCCACTAACACTCCAACTTGTTTTATTAGTGCTGAAAAGAAGGGCTTAAGGTGATATCGTGATATGTACTACCGTCTATTCATAAAATTGCGTCAGGTACGTCACTGCTTGCATGTATTTCCCATAAACTAGCAAATCTATCCCATTACAACTAGAACTATCACAATAAATTGACGGGCTCGATGGCACAGATGGTAGTGATCCTGTCTTGTGCGCCAGAGGTCGTGGATTCGATCTCCATTATATGATGATATTTATGTTCGTTCTGTGTCTGGGTGTTAAATATATGTATTCAAGTAGTATATTTGTGATTCCTCTGTTTTCTGATGTCCGATACACAAGTGCTTTTAATGACTTATCAGGGAATCAGGGCAATGTATGAGATGTGGGTATTTCATTTAGTTCCTTCTTACGGAGCGAGAATCTTACTTTACCTGTCAATCTTATTTATCTGTATACCGGCAATTATTTTTTTATTTTGAATCGTTGTACACTTTCTGAGTGAACAAATAGTTTAGCTATTAATGCTTAAAATTTTAGTGTGAAAATTAAAGATACTGTTAGTAGGTAAATTGTATTAGTTTATATAAAGTTTTCAAGGTGGCCTTGTTTCAGTTTTAAATAGTTTATGTTGGTGTTCTTTGTAAATTTCTTTGTTATAAACATTTCTGTTTCTAGTGTAATCTCAAGTAATAGTGACTTCTTTGAAAGAGGCTGTAAATCTTAATCATTATGATATCAACCATTGGGAGTCCACTGCTGGAAATAGGCCTCCCCAAAAAAGAGGGAATTAGCCCACAATTGCCGCGCTGGGCAAGCGTCGTGGCAATCGCAGTGCGCAGCTTTCGCGATGAGAATGCTGTTGGGTATCCCCGCCTTGTGCATTTGAGCTGTAGTGTTTTGGAAAGATATACAGCCAACTATCGGTTCTGGTACCTTATTCGCCTCTTACGTCACTTGGTGCAGATGGAGTATATTCTACTCTGCCGGTAACTCAAGGCTTCAGAGAACCTGACGCTCGACTTCTCAAACGCCAATTCCAGCGTTACCGGAGGTGAAGACGTGATACGAGGTTGGGCGAGACTGCTCTTTATAGAGCGATCCTATTCCAATTTTACTGAGGCTGAGGCTCCAGCCCGGCTGCATTGGTGTGGTTGGTTATCGCCCGAGGGGCAGGGAGTGCTTGATCAGGTGAACGGGGTATAGCTTAACAAAGACAATATGTTCTAATATTGGAGTGCCAGAAAGAGGGTGACGGAGGGACTTTATAAAAGTAAGGGCGGAGATATTACAGTGTTGTCCAGTCGTAGGTATATAAATCATATCCCCCCCCTTTCACCCCCAAGCCCAAGCAAATGTCATCGTACTAAAATGTAATGACATTTCGATGTCCGCTCGTGTTTATAATGTATTTCTATTATGCCGATAATGATCTCAGGGTGAGCAATTTGTGTTGTCTCTTTGTGTCGTCGGGCGCTGCCATAGACAATGCCCATTATGGATTGCGTCATACAAACATAATTATTACTGTTCAGATTGCGGTACACTAAATATGTGGATTTAATACAAACTGTGGCAAAAACAGCGAATCTATTAAATGCATGAAACTGATTGGTTTTTACACGCTTCAGTTGTATGTATTTTTGACCCACTTTAGAAGGACAGATTTAATTGAAACATTGTGCACATATCAAGAATCGGTGCCAATACAATATTTCGATAAGGTTATCTCATCTGATCAGGACCCTCAGGATGAAAGAAATTCCTATGTGTTAGAGCAAGTTAATTTCCAGCCTAAGTACTCATCTCGTTGATATTATTTAACAATAAATCGAACTAAAAAGTGAAATACGATATAGTTGAAAAATACTAAAAAAACAACGCTTTTAAATTACATACATCAAACTAAAAAGTGAAAATATTTTTATAACAAAAAGAAATACTGGTAGTATTTTAAATAAAGCGTAGGGTGCGTTGTGCCATAATTTTCGTAACAACCCGCGTTCCTTTTAACTAGTAATTTTTTTTCATCATTATATGCAATTTGTTATAAAAAATATTTTTTACTTACTTTACTTTGGTGTATTTTAAAAGCACGTATTTTAGTTATTTTAGACTATATTTTATTTCTGATTAGACAAGGTCAGCAAACAAGCATACGTGATAGTATCACTGGAGTTTATAGACGCTCGTAATATCACAAGGATATCACTAGCGTGTTGCCGACCTTGTGACTTGAAGATATTATGTCACATTAGCAATAAATTCACTGCCTCTCTCACCCTTTAGACCGGAACAGCTATTTGGCAGTAGAAATAGGTGAGAGTGAAGTCTCAATGCAGACGAAATTTTGTATAAGGTCTACCTCATGTAGGTAGGCAGGTACTGTTCTTACATAAAATGTTGGTCTATCCATCTATTATTTTGTTTTATCCTAGAAACGGACTAATTTTAACGGGTGAAGTTTTAATTTTGCCAGACTTTTTGACTACTTTGATGAACATAAATAAAACTTTAGAAGAAACTTTATTATTCAGATAGTTAATAATATATGTTAATACATAAAGCGAAAAATGTCGAGGTACCCGTTGTTTTGGGAAATTTCGAAATTATTAACGCAAAATTTGACACAGCTATAGTTAGTAGTGAAGAATAAGTGACTGAAGGTATTTCTTATACAAAATGCGCTGTATTTACATTAAATTGATTCAAATTACCATTTCATAGGTACTGTTCGTATGACACATTGGCATACTTAAATAAAGTAAACAATAAACAATAATCGTCTATTGAATGTCAAGCAAGTGATGAAAGAGTTTTTACAAAATTTAATTCTTTATGGTCGAATTTCAACCACCGTCCGCTGCTAAATAGTAAAATATATATTTATATCATAATATCAGCCATCTAAAGTCCACTATTAGTCATGGATATGGACGTGGTCTCCCCAACATACGGGGATTTTTGTCCATAATTGCTGCGCTGAACAGGTGTGGTTGCAATTGGAGAACCCTGCTTTCGCGGCGCGGATGCTGCTGCCCATCATCGCCATGTAGTATATAAGCAACGCTGTTTCGGATGAATATACCATCTGTTGGTTCCGGTACCTCAGTCGCCTTAAACGACGATCTATGTTCATCCATCACATTCTCTATTGTTGTCACAAGATCATCTTTTACAACACAACGAGCTCTTATCACACCATTCTTCAATCTATCTCTCTAACTCACACCATATATACTTCGAAGTGCTCTCATTTCAACAGCATTTATTATACTGGCGTGCTTCTTCTGCCATACCCAACATTCACTACCATATGTCCGTGTTAGGACCAACACACTACTTGAAAAATCTCAATTGTTGTCACATCATTTTTTACACCGCTATTCTTTAAGCTATCTCTCAAACTCACACCACACATACTTCGAAGTACTCTCAGAAGACTTTAACTTCATAATTAGTTAGGTGACGTATATATATGCTATGTAGTCTACGTTTGGTCGTTATTCTAAATAGCCAGGTGAACGCACCGATGATAAGCCGCAAGCAGCGAACACGTGGCACTATGGCATAACAGCTAATATTGGATAGTATATACTTGTGTGGCTTCTACGGAAAAAGACATCCAAGGCGATACCGCGCATGTAACATGAAGAACTGCTTTTTATACACATTGTATAGGCATTTTCTTTTTTCATACACATTGAGACATCCAACTTGTTTCTTTACAAGCACTTTTAAATCGTAAAAAAATGAGTAATGATAATAACATCAATATTATCAATAAGGAAGTGATTTTATACATATTTTTATATAATACAGACGAACCTGATGATCCTAGGGATCATAAAAGTGATCTAACACATAGATCATTAGGCCCACCTTAAACTAGTCTGCCGGCACCAGACGAGTCTTAAAACTAAGTTTACTGCAGGTACATTACGCGAATCAACAGAAAAGAACCTGTAAGAAAAACTGGTGGTGGTAAGAGTTCTGTTAACACCATCTATGTAGTAGTAGACGCTAACAAACCATTGTCTTAAAGCTAGTGAAGTAAACATGGCCTCTTACCATTGGCCTTATTAGCCAACGGAAAGTAGCTCAACGTGATATGAAGAGGGCAATGCTCGGAGTTTCTTTGCGCGAATCAGGAATGAGGAGATTCGTAACTACCTACTACTAACTACTAAACCAAAGTTACCTACATTGCCCGGCGGATTAGTAAGTTGAAGTGGCAGTGGGCAGGGCATTTGGCACGCAGAACCGATGGCCGATGGAGTCGTAAGGTTCTGGAATGGAAACCACGTACCGGCAAGCACAGCGTAGGGCTTCCACCCGCAAGATGGACCGACGAACCGACTAAAACCGCAGGATCGCGCTGGACACAGGCCGCATACAACCGGTCCTATTGGAGATTACTTGGGGGTGGGAGGGCTATGTCCAGCAGTGGACGTCTTATGTCTGATATGGTGATGATGATGGTAATAAAGTAAAAAATTAATCTAGTTTTATCCATATCTATCCTAATGTTATAAATCTTAAGAGTTTGTTTGTTTGTTGGAACGCGTTAATTTCCGGAACCGATATCTGATTTGAATTTTTTTCAGTGTTATATAGACAATTAACAGCGTAGCATAAATGATACTAAGATCGGTCTACATCTTAACGCGGGTGAAACCGTTGTCCATAATTACCGCGCTAGGCAAGCGTGTTGGCAATCGCAGAGCGTAACTTCCGCGACGGGGATACAGCTGCTCGTCCCCGCCCTGTGCATTTGCGCTGCACTGTCTCGGATGGATATACCGCATCTGTCGGTTCTGGTAACTAAGTCGCCTCTTACGACACCTGTTTCTTAAGGAGGTACTATTCTACTCTGCCGGTACCTCACTCCATGTTTGTATGTAAATAGGTAAATAGTTTGTGCTAGATTTACCTGAACGGGATTAAAACTCCCACGGAATCATCAATGTGTTCAGATACCTTTACAAATGCGAAATGTTTAAACCCAACACAAAAATGAGATATATAACTAATTCAATAATAATATGTCCGTAAAAACAAAACATAACTTATCGTTGGCGCAGCGGAAAGAAATATCTCCACCATTCGATTTCTATAACTTAATACCAGCACACATCTAGTATGTGCTGTGGGGTACCGTGAGAGTGGAAAAGTACCCCTGTATACCCCCGTCTGCAGTACCGGAACCGGCGAATTGCAGTTCATCAAATAGAAATAGCATAATAGAAGACGCTCGGCGATTGCCAGAACAATTACAAAACGTAACATCGCATCTTAGCACTGAATAAAGAGCCTGTTGGTAATCTCTTGTGGCCTATGTCTAGCAGTAGACGCCTTGATGTGATGTAAAGAAGAAGCTAAGACAACTGTGCGCGTGGTCCTCTCCGTAGAGCCTCCCTCTCCCTCCTTGTTACATTCCACTTTGTTTATTGAGAACAATTAAAAGCAAAGACTTGTATCTAATTACTGATTTATTTGGTCGTAAACATGCAAAATGTGCACGATAGCACGCCATCGGAAATCTCTATTTTGTGGAACGGAACAAGTGGAAATAGTGTGCCTGAACAGGTTCCTTATTTATGTAACCGACGAGAAATGGGTGCGTTCGTGAGACGTATACCATGTTAATTATGAAAAAGTTAATAAATAAATATACATTTCTATTATATGTTAATCGTTATTCTTTTAATAAATGTATAAATCGGTTTGAAAATAAGTTACTCTAGCATAGATAATTATTTTTATGCAATTATTTTTTTATAGATTGTTCTTTTTTTATTACCCTATCGTGATAGTAATCGACACAGCTTGCGCGTTGTAAACTTTGTGACTTGAAGATATAATTTCACACTAGCGGTACCCGCGACTTCGTCCACGAGTAATAAGGAATTTTCAAATCGGACCAGCGGTTCCTGAGATTAGCGCGTTCAAACAAACAAACGTACAAACTCTTCAGCTTTATAATACCGTATACATAGTATATTGTATAGATTACCCAGTAATTTCACAGCCTCACTCATCCTTCAAACGTAAATACAGCAATACGAACACTGCTATGTGGCTGTAGAAATAGGTGAGAGTGAGGTACCAATGCAGACGACTCTACCTCATGTAGTTTTATTTATAACAACAGATAAAAAGGATTTGAACTCTCGAAAGTGCGTACACCGCGGCGCAACGAGCCATCTGCATTACGCGCGCATTCCCAATCGATAACACCTAATTACTTAAGACGTCCCAACGAATCCCGCCCTACTGACCCACTTCCCATGTCCTCCGTCCAACACCAGAGGTTCCAGTTCCGCGGAACCCAGGGCGGGCGAGTCCGGAAGCAGGGGCAAGTGAAACCGGTGTCGTGTTACGTCACGCTGAAGAAAGTGGCGGCTCTCGCCGGCCGCGGAGTCAGTCCTCGAGCGACTGCCGCGGGGCTCGGACGCGGTATGCAATAGAAAAAAATGTCATTTCGAAGATTGGTGAGCGCGGTGCGGTCGGCGCGGGATGCGTTGGCGCGAGGAGCGCCGATGGCCGACGGCCTATTAAAATCCTTAGTATCTGTGATGGTTATATTCTGTATTGCTGCATCATCGCCGCCAGCGGCGTCAGCGAAGCCGTTCGCCTTCAGTTTTCCCGCGGGATGGTCGCTGGCGGGGCTGGTGGGCGGCGTGGGCGCCAGGTCCGACGAGCCGGAGAGGCGGGAGCCGGCGGCCGGCGTGAAGCCGTACACGGGCCGGCGGGTCGGGAACGACACGCTGCGCATGATCTACTACCACGACCAGACTGTGGCGGTGGTGGAACTGGGTCCTGGGAAATTGTTGCTCAACTGCGAACTCATCGAGACTTAGTAAGTACCCTAATGAATACGATTTTGTGTTATGATTTTAATGTAATTTTGAAAAAATTACTGATATTTTGAGCGGTTAATTGAATTACTAATGGCCTTGGATTTGCTACAAAAATTGTAATGGCTAAAAGAGTGCACTAAAAATTGTATATTTTGATTCGATAAACATTCATATTTCTGCAGGAATCTGTAGCTCCTGTTTTGTTTTGTAACTCAGGAAGTACGTACTCCGTTCAGTTATTAAATAAATAAGAGGATTCAGGATTGAAAAATTTACTTAATCGCTTTTTGAATATTTTTTATTGACCTCTTTCAACAATTCACACATACACACAGTGTTTTTAAACGTTTAATAAATGACGATGAATAACCAGATGCAAAACCTTCATATATAATAAATACTTTTTGTCCGGCATAAAACTAAACATCTAAACTACAGAACTAATTTTAATAATTGAGAGATAGGATAGTTATATCAATTTAAAGTTGCAATATTTATTAATCACGCCTGTATCCTACATACACGCCTAGTCCGATGTAGGCAAAGGCTATGGATCTCCACTTACGATCTTGGCATATCTCTCTCGCTTCCTTTATTCGCATTAGTCCTTTCATATACATAATGATTAACAAACGTATATTGTTAAGACAGGACAACGTCTATCGGGTTAGCTAGTCATATAATTCAAAATATTTAGAATGAATATTCTATAATCGTTTTATCGGCGCTTTTCTTTTCACGTAGTTCGATTAAAATAAATAAAATTATTTTTCATACCTTTTTTTTCGGTGGACAGCGTATTTAGTAAGGTCTGTAGACTAAGTAAGTGCACACACAGAAACAGATCAACTTACCCAACTCTGACAAAACTTCGCAATTAATATTAATATGTAACAGCGAGGCATTGAGTTCAAAATTGACTAAACATTTTACAGATTTTAGTAGGCTGATTTGTTACTTACCGCACCAAAGCTTATTGGTTGAAATATAAAGAAGATTGGAGCCGTCACTTATCGTCATTATCATATCAGCCATTAGAAGTCCACTGCTGAACATAAGCCCCATGAAAGAGGGAATTTTCCTATAATTGCAGCCATACCGCAGCTTTCGCAACGGGGATGCTGCTGCTCATCCCCGCCCTGTGCATATCAGTTACATTGTTTCGGATGGATATACCACCATCATCAGGTTCTGGTACCTTAATCGCCTCTAACGACACCTGGCATAGGGGGAGATACTATTCTACTCTGTCGGTACCTCACGGAGCCGTCACTCTAGGCGAGGCAAAAGCCGTGAAGGTTTTTAAATTATTACTGAAAGTTCTTGCGTCTAATTTTATTATTAAATTACCAATTGCATCATCAACTAATTGACCGTTAAATAGAAAACAGGTTTTAGTGTTTTTACACACTTATTTCGCTTGTATTACACGTTTCGTTTCTTGTATACTAATATTATAAAAGTTTGTTTGATTAAACGCGCTAGTCTCAGGAACCGCTAGTACTATTTGAAAAATACTTTCAGAGTCGGATAGTCCGTTTATTAAGGAAGCCTATATAGCCTATAGCTATACAGCCTATAGCCTTCTTTAATGCCTGAGGTACCGGCTGAGTGAATAGTACCTCCTACTGTACCAGGTATAGTAAGAGGCGACAAAGGTACCAGAACCGACATATTCTTAATAGTGTAGTTCAAATGCACAAGGTGGGGATGGGCAGCAGCATCCCGCCGCGAAGGCTGCACTCTGCGCTTGCGAACACGCTTGCCCAGCGCGGCAATTATGTGCAAAACTCTGCCTTATTTGGGGAGGCTTATAGCAAAAGACTTCCAGTGGCTGAAATGATGATAATGATGATGATGACATATTAATATCAATAACAGCGTAGCATAAATGATACCAGGTTTGTAGGTCTTAACGCGGGTAACACCGCGCTAGGAAGAGATAATAGCGCAATTTTAAATATGGTCATTGATGTTAAGCAACAGTCGCAATGGTTGGTATTCGGTGGTGACCTCAAGCACATCTAATCATCATTAACAGTGAAAAAAACACTCATGTGGATTGAATTTGTTAGATATGACAGACGTCTACTGCTGGACTATGTCTATATTCCCCAAAAAGGGTGGTCTGTTTGAATAACGCTGTTTCAAATGGATATACCGCCATCTGTCGATTCCGGTAACTTAGTCGCGTTACAACGCAAGGGGAGGTACAATTCCCTGCCGGTACTCCACGGCATATTACAGATAACTCCTTCCATTTTCTTATATCACCCATTGTTGTCTTATTCGCGGAAATTGTTTCGATTGTCAACCGCATATGATTATTAAAGTGTCATGGCGTCGTATATGTGCCGATGAACGCATTGTTTTTCTAAACATCTTTATTCATTTATCTATACCTACATACAAATAATATTGGTGTGTCTGTTTGTAAAATTAAAATATCCGCTTTCTACTACACGCTCTATATAAGACAATTAATTGTAAATTAATCTCAGAAGTAAAATAAAACTCCAATTTGTTTCTCTGTAAATAAAGATAGCAATTTTATTTGAGTATATCGAGTAGATATCACACAATCATATAATATTTACACAAATAACCAAAAAGCTTACCTGTAAATAAAGAATCGACAATTAAATTGTATAATTATCACCTCTCGATTTATACAACTTAATATTAATTAATTAAACTAAAAGAAATTTATAATTACATTTTATGAACAGAACATATTTGACTTTGACAATGACAGCTCGATTGACGCGACACGCCAACGGTGCGCGCACATATACAAATTAAAGAAATATATTTCTTTGCATGTATATACGGTATACATACTAAAATATATTTTTTACAATTTTCGTCTGTCTATCTGTTTTTTCCGGCAAATCTCTGAAACGGCTGGATCGACTTGGACGGGACTTTCACTGGAAAATAGTTGATATAGTAAGGAGTAACTTAGGCTATATAACATTACGCTACGACTAATAGGATCGAAGGATCAATAAAATTGACTCTTTACGCCTAAAATATGTAAGAACGCGATCGAAGTCGCGGGCACAGCTAGTTCTTTATAAAAACGTTTTGTAGGCTAACAGGTGAATACACCCAAATAGCCTACAAGACTAGGTCTTAAACATAATCATTAGTAATTAAAGAATCAATTAACAATGAAAAATAGGAAACTTATTACTTCTCCAGAACCCGTATTTAGTTGCGTGTGTCGATTATTGCTAAATGCCGAGGTTGAAAGTTGAGTGAACGTTTCATACATCTCAAGTTCATCCCGGCCGAGTATTTTAAACGAGCTAGACACCAGTTCATCATCATGTATAGCTGGTATTGGAAGTCAACGGTTGGACATAGGTCTCCGTAAGTAAGGGGATATTTTGCCCATAATTGCCGCACTGGGCAATCGTGTTGGCAATCGCAGAGCGCAGCTCTCGCGACGGAGATGCTGCTGCCCATCGCCATCCTATGCAATTGATATCTCGTATAGATTATACTGACATCTGTCGGTTCTGGTACCTTAGTTGCCTCTTACGACACCTGGTTCAGGGGGAGGTACCATTCTACTCTGCCGGTAGTGTTATATTTATATAGTCTTTTGATCGCATATTGTACTTGCCAAAATGTTTCCAATTGGATCAATCATCAGGGGATTTGCCCATAGTGGCTGCCCTGGGCGGGCGTAGTCATTGCAGGGAGTTGCTCCGAATCGGGCGAGTTACTTCCCACTCCTGCCCCATTTAATTTGAATTACGCTACCTCGGATGGATACGACGCCATCTGTCGGTTCTTGTACCTTAGTCGCCTCTTACGACACCTGGTAAAGGGCCTCCCCCTTTACTACTATTCTACTCTAGCTGTACCCCACGACATTTATTATACTTCATAGAGTAAAGGGAATAACACAGCTAATATTACATTCTATTAGTGAAGGACTTTATAAAATCTGTCAGGTGGTTCTTGAGATAATTCGTTTCTAATGTGCAAACATACAAAATTTGTTAGCATAATTTAAATTTTGGCAGACGATTGCAGATTTATATTAGTAAAATAATTTTTTAAATCGGTTCCCTAGTCTTTGAGGCTATTTGTTACAAACAAAATAACTTTAGTTCTCTGTGTACTATAAGAATCTACAAAGCTGGACATTTTATATTGTCTCATTGAAATTGTGTACGTTTTTCTGTCTTCAAAAAGAAGTTTCATTAATATATACGATAATACGGGCAAACGATAAAAAATCACCAATAAACGAAGTGATTTATGTTATAAGTAAGGTTCATCATTACCATATCAGCCATAGAAAGTCCACTGTTGAACACAGGCCTTCCCAAGATAGGGGGAATTTTGCCCATAATTGCCGCGCTGAGCAAACGTGGTAGCAATCGCAGAGCACAACTTTCGCGGCGGAAATGCTGCTTCCCATCCCCACCCTCACCCTTTGCTGTTTCGTGTGATTATACCGCCATCTGTCTGTCCCGGTACCTCAGTCGCCTCTTACGACACCTAGTACAGACGGAGATACTATTATACTCCATCGGTACCCCACGGCTATAAACGCGCTAATCTCAAGAACCGCTGGTCCGATTTGAAAGTATCTTTCAGTGTTATATAGTCCATTTATCAAGGAAGGTTATAGACTATATAACATTACGCTAAGACCAATAACAGTGTAGCAAAAATGACATTAGGTTTGTTCTACAACTTAACGCGAGTGGGTTATTCTATAAGAATGACTGTTGCAATGTTGTACACATTCACATCCACAGCTAATCCCTATTTCGGATTAGCTGTGAAACAGTTCAAGGCCGCTGCCCTCTGCCACGCCGGGCCTTGACATCAATGGTTAATGCATGCGGCCCGGTAAATGCTAAATAATTGTGTAGTAGTGTTCACCCGCGACTTAGCTTGCATTCAAATTTAAACTAGCTTCTTCTTTACTTTGTATCTTATACCCCAGAAACTCTGGTTATCTGTTATTTGACCCGTGTGGATACACTATTGTATATCAGGTGCCGCTGTCAGCATCAGATACCCAAATGCCTCCTCTTAGTCTCCACAGTAGACACACCACAATCATAAAAATCTCACACATTTTCTTTGTAGAGCAAAACAACACACAATGCCCTCTTCTTTTGCAAATCACTTTATTTCTATGTTTATTTAGCCACAATATCAAATACATTTCGGGTTCTCCCACTCTATTAAATGGCGGACCATTTGTCTTAGAGTGATGAGACCATGGCAATCCCTGAGTGCAGCTTTCGCGACGGGGATGCTCTTGAGCTGCACTGTTTCGGATGGATATACCGCCATCAGTCGGTTCTGGTACCTTAGTCGCCTCTTACGACACCTGGTGCTGGGAGGTACTATTCTACTCTGCCAGTACCTCACGGCAATGTAATATTTATCTGATAGAAAATATCGTATCAGTGACGCGCGCCATGTTCTGCTCGGCTGATCAATGATAATTACAAATTGTAACAATAAAATTTGCAATTGTAATATTATCAGGCTGTAATGATCACGCATTTTCTTCACTGAGCGATTATTTTATCGACTTATTATGTAATGAATGGGGGTAAGGTACGAGTTGTTAGGTTCTGGAATGGAGACCACATATCGGCAAGCGCAACGCAGGGCATTCATCCACTAGCTAGATGTACATCATACGATCTGACTTAAACCGCAGGATCCTATTGGAGATTACTTGGGGAGACCTATGTCCAGCACAAGAGATGGATCGATCGATAGATAGATCCAGCGTGATCCTGCAGTTCTAGTCACTTCGCCTGTCCACCATGCATGAACGTATTACGCTGGACTTGCCGATGTGTGTTCTCCATTCCAAAGCCATACCGCTCCATCGGCTGTTGATTCTGCGAACCATGTGCCCTGCCCATTACCACGTTACTACGATCTAATCATTCAAAGACACTCTTTTGCAGTCATCTTTTCAGCTGTCTCATAAGGGCTAGTAAGAGAGAGAGAGGGAGAGAGAGATTGGTACGTCTCTCACTCTCATCTGATTCTACCGTGAAATAGCAGTGTTCGCATTGCTGTTTTTCGGGTTAGAGAGTGAAAGAGGCAGTGAAATTAATGTGACATAATATCTTCAAATCACGTTAGTAATATTCTTTTGATATTGGGGTGACGCTAACTATCACGCGGACTATATTTGTTCACGCGGCTTGTTTTTCGACCTGGTCTAAGCTGTAACTCGTCGCACATTGATCGAAATCTTCCGTCTTGAAACACTGAGTATTTTGGACCATTTTATATTTCGATCTATGCATCAGACAAATCTGAGACATTACAGAAACTTGGCCATGAATAATTGAGGAGACTGCGGCCGCGCCGGCCTTCACGTCACACCGAGGTCCCATCTCACTGTTACTTAACTCTTGCGTCGTGGTTGCGTAAAGAGGATGCAGTATATCGTGTCAACAGTTCCCGCGGGTGAGGTGTACTGTGTAGTTATCACTTGGCAGTGTGCAACATGCTTAGAGTTGGCGACGCGTGGTTCCTTTTGACTGTCAACTTCATTTATGGATGTGAATATTCCCGAAATCTGTTAGTGTTTTATTAAGAAAATGATAAAGAATAAAATAAAGAATATCATAGCATCCGTAAAACGTCCTCTGCTAGACATTTGCCTCTCCAAAGAAGGAGGAGGGGAAGTAAAAGGTAATTTGCCATAAATTGCCATGCTGGGCAAGCACGCTGGCAATCGCTGAGCATAGTTTCGCAACAAGAATTCTGCTGCCCATTCCCACTCTTTTGTATTTGAGCTACACTGCTCTGGATGGATATACCGCCATCTGTCGGTTCCGGTACCTCAGTCACAGCTTACAACACCTGGTATAGGTGGAGGTACTATTCTACTCCGCTGGTACCACACGGCTAAAATAAAGAATAAATGAATAATAAACTTTACCCATCTCTCACTACAAATGAGATTGTCATTTCAAATATACATATTTTAAAGTATACATAAAAAGATAACAATATGTATATATATATTTTGTCTGTCGGTTTGTACCGGCTAGTCTATAAATAAGTCAGACTGATTTAATAATTAAATGGAGTAACTTAGGTGGCTTTTTTCGTAAATTATCGCAGATGAAACCGCGGGAACACAATACGATATTTAACAATACACAGCGGTCAATAAATGTTTTGTCAGGCATCGTGTGGTTACACCTTGCCATTTAAGTTTGAACTTGTTATCAATAATAGAAGGTCATAGGGTTTCCGAACCTTTATCCAGATTACTGTAACCGCGTTGTAACAACACAAGCGACGACCATAATTATCTCATGTTAGTGTAGCATAGTTATGACAAAGTGATTTGTGTTGCAGTCTGTTGTTTGCATATTTAAAACTGCCTGCGTATACGGGTTTGGCCGACCTGTTATGTTACAAATAGTCACAGGCTTTTCCAATTGCCGTGATAATCTCTGAGCGAAGTAGATATATTGTAAAAAATTTTAATAATCATAAATAACGCATGTCCTCTTTGACTTGATTACGAGAAGAGTAGTTTAAAGCGCTCGTGTTACGGATTTCAGCTAATAAAAGAATTATTATTGAGGATATTTAAAATAAACATTAAATTGTTATTCTGAAAATACAAAGATGTTACATTTAAAGTTCACTTATACGAAATTTATAGTTAAATAAAGAAAACGTTTTATATAATATCAAAATACACAAATAAATGTAAACGTCAATCCGCCATTGAATCTTGTATTGCTTTTCGATGCGCCCTATATCAACTTTCATTTAAAGCCTTTTCTACTTAAAATAATACAAATGTTTTGATTGAATTAAACCCACGACCCTTAGCACTCAAAACTCGCACTCGGAATCCGCCATTAGGGCGATCAGTCACCAGTTTCCTTAATTTTTTATATTACCTATTATGTAGATTCCCCGGAGTGCTGCAATACGCCAATGATTTTTTAAATAAAAGAAAAATATAAAAATCTGTCGTGTTATCATTTCGCTGATTTAACAAAACTATTATAATAAAAAAAAGACTTGACGCTAATTATTCAATGTCCACTGTTGGACATAGGTTTCCCAATAAAGTGTGATTTTTGCCCATAATTGCCGCGCTGTGCATTCGTGGCAATCGCAAATGTCTATCGGTTCCTCAGTCGCCTCTTACGACACCTGGTACAGGGGGAAGTACTTTTATTTTCACATGACATCTGTTGATCTGATACCTAGATAAGTAGCTTAGAACACTTGTGTTACGGACATCAGACAATAGAGGCATCACAAATATACTATGTACTTAAATACATATTAAATATCCAGAAACAGAACAAACATAAATATCATCGTAAAAATATTTGTGCTGGGTGGGGATCGAACCCACGACCTTTGGCGCACAAGACAGGATCACTACCTTCTGCACCGTTGGGCCGTCATTTTTGATTTCCGATTGAATTGCTATATCTTTTTTAGGTTATTAAACGAAATCAGTAGCCACGTTATTTACACACGAGAAGGCGTTTTAACCACATGATATTTATTCTTGTAAGGTGAAAGGGCTTTTGTACCTGGGAAGGGATATCTTGGAGTGTAGCGTGCGTCAGAGACCCGGCGTGTCATGTTTAGTCCATACATCACCGACGCTAATGGCTGGTTTAGTCTGACAACTGCTGTTACTTAATCAATAATAGAACAGTAGTGACATGACCTTTGGATAATGGTCAATCGTGAGACATCGATCTAATGTATACTTGTTTGTTAAAGGCAGAAAAATTACAGGTAAGTAGTCTTTAAATTTTAGTAAAGGTCGATATTTACTGTGGGATACCGGCGGAGAAGAATAGTACCTCCTTAAGAACCAGGTGTCGTAAGAGGCGACTAAGTTACCAGAACCGACAGATGCGGTATATCCATCCGAGACAGTGTAGCTCATATACATAGGGTAGGGGAGCAGCATCCTCGTTGCGAGAGCTGCGCTCTGCGATTGCCAACACGCTTGCCCAGCGCGGCAATTACGGGCAAAATTCTCCTTTCTTGGGGAGACCTATGTCCAGCAGTGGACTTCCAATGGCTGTAATGATGATACAAACATAAGTTAAAACATTTTTTCTCATACAATTCCTGATCAACATGACCCTGAAAATTCCAAACACAATCATAGAAAAAATATCTAATTCGATGCAGTCGTTCTAGAGTTATGCACATTATGAAGATTATTTTTTATTTATATATAAAATAATGTTTACTTTAAAGAATTAAAAATAATTGTTGACACATGACAGCCGTAGGACCTCCACCGTTAGAAATATATGTTCCAAGAGATTTCGTTGATATTCTGTCATTATATACACATCATATCAGCCATGCAAGTCTATTGCAGGGCATATGCCTCCCCAAGAAAGGGGTAATTTTGCCGCACTGGGCAAGCGTGATGGAGATGGCAGAGCGCAGCTTTCGCGACGAGGATGCTGCTGGCCATCTCTGCCCTGTGCATTTGGGCTACATGGTCGTACACAGGTGGATATACCTGGTCTGTATCAGGGGAGGTAGTTCTCAACTCTTTTACAGTGTAGACGAGTTTATAGACGGTAGCGGGCGGTGCTTTCGAAGTAATAAATCACATTATCAAATTGAATTGCTTTTAATGTAAGATTTTTGACATGTACTTGTATTCTGAAACTATGCTCTGTTTTTATTGTCATTTTTTTTAAATTATCATTATTAATAATGTAATTACAATTCTATTTTTTATATATCTGTGTAAAATATTGTATCCGTTTTTATGTATTTTTGTTCTTTTAATATGTTCTGAAATAATTGGATTGAATTGGATTGGATCTGCCGGTACCTCACGGCCGAGTAGAATTGTATAATATCAACACACAATCACCTCATAATTCTATTTCATCATTATTACTACATTAGATACTCGATTATTCAGTAATTACGGACCTTCTGATTGACGAATGCCGCGGTATTTGACCATTAGCGGCTGCACATGACGACCTAACTCGGTCAGCAGCTGTCAAGCGCGAGTTGGTATCAGGGTTAAAATTAATGCATAAAATATATGTGTACTTTTTAGTTAAATAAGCAAGTATGTTGTGACTTTAAAAACTAACTGTATCATATTATTTAAAAATAAGATTTACTAATCTACACCTGCCCCGGGGTTCACACCTTGGAACTTACAATTTTCCTTTGCCGTAAGATCATCATTCATCATCCAATCAAAATATACTTTATTCAAGCAGGCACATTGCAAGCACCTTAGAATCAAAAAAAAAAGTTTTATTTCAGAAATACTAAGTACAAAATTGTATTTTCATTTTCATAATACTGACCCTGATGACCCGACGGGATCATAAGAGTCATTTAATTACGCCTACTTTAGTCTGACGGCACCAGGCGGGTCTTAAAACTAAGTTTAATGCAGGTTCATTACACGAGCCATCAGAAAGGAACAACTATATATAAAAAAAACTGGTAGTGATAAAGGTTCCGTCAATACTAAATAGTTAGTGTTAATGGAACAGCGATTTGCATCGGAGCTAACAAACCGTTGTCTTAAAATTTAGGAAACATCGTATCATATTTTGTAATATGAAAATCCAGCCAGTTTCGGTTACATCACTGTTTCACATACATTAGCAGAATCTACTGATGTAACCAAATATTTTGTTAACTAGGTTAGACTCTGTTCGAAATGCTAAAGATACTGTTTTTTTTTATATATACTTATAGATTAAGCGAACTAACTTGATACGAGTATTAAAGCGTCAACGCATCCTATACTCGTATTATCGTAAGCACATCACTAGCACACTGCCAACCTTGTAACTTCTAGGTATTATGTCACATCACCCAATAATTTCACTGGTTCTCTGACCCTTAAAATCGGAATACAGCAATGCGAACACTAATGTTTGGCGGCAGAAATAGGTGAGTGAGGTACCGGCGCATACCTTTGTATGAGGTATCTACTTGCTTGTTTATTCGATGATGGCTAAATTATGCCTGTACCTTAGTGTTCAATGTTATGAGACGCATAAATATAACGTAACGAAAAATAAACGAGTGTCTTGTATGTAACGACAAATGTGAGTAATGGAAACGACAGACGTATGCCAAGATCGTAACAAGTGGATCCATAGTCTCTGCCTTCCCCGATCAGACAGGCGTGATGTATATGTGTATGTAAATACACCAATCATGATATTTTTACTCCAATTTTTTTTTCTATACTAGATAAGGTACGAGATTAGGGTAGAAAGTGACTACCGCGCCAGTGTTCTGATGTTCTATTATTCTGGAGGTAGACGATTGCGATAGGGCCTATGTTTTTAGTAGTAGTAGTAATTTTGAGTATTGCCCTCTCCATAGCTCGTTGAGCTACTTTCAGTTGGCCAATAAAGCCAATGGTAAGAAACCACGTTTCGCTGATAGATAATAAAACCATTCAACACCTTCCAAAGGCTCTCAGTAAGAGGTCATAGAATCTGAATCCTCTACAAAACTGGTTATATACACCAGCATTTCGCATTTCGCATTTAGAATAATGATAGCTCAGTCCCCTTAAAATAGTAGGCCCTATCGCAATCGTCTACCTCCAGAATAATAGATCATCAAAACACTGGCGCGGTAGTCACTTTCTACCCTAATCTCGTACCTTATCTAGTATGCTTTAACTAGCATTCCAATTAATGCCGGTTGCATTTATTACGCGGCTCCTAAATACAAACAATGGGTGCCGACTTTCTAACTTAGACCTGTACGTGGACTAGGTGTTATTTAAGACTTGCTACGATCTTGACATACATCACTTGCATTAGTGCTTTCATGTACGCTCGTTTATTCTTGGTACTTCTGACTTAGTCCTTCTTTAAAATCTCTTCTACCTGGTTAAGGTATGTTCCCCTAGATCGTCCTATACCAACTCTTCCATTTACTTCCGCTCTATAGATTTGTGCAGTCAATCTACTTTTTATTTAGTCACTCTAATCTACACTGCACCAGGTGTCGTAAGAGGCGACTAAGGTATGATAATGATGATGGTAAAATAATTATTTAAATTGGTCGAGTTGTTCTATATTTAAATCGAGCCAAACAACCAAGTATTTCTTAATTATAAAATAAACGCGAAGTAACAGGAAATCTACGTGTTCACTGACTTAACTTTAACCAATTTGAATTAATTTCTGGCACGTAATAAATTATTTATTTGATTGATTTATTTGATTTTTTTTCATTGAGAACAATTATTGTTCTCAATGAAAAAAATCGAGAATAAGACAATCAACGAGTTTGGGAACTTCAAGGTAACCGAGAGCTGCATAAATTGAGAACTTTAGAAAATGCTTGTTTAGTGGTAGCGAGGTTTAGTGGAACCTGCATGGGTGAAACTCTTTCTTGATGGGCTCGATGACGGAGATGGTAGCATATAATCCTGTCTTGTTCGCCAAGGTTCGTTGACTCTATGTCCAAACACAACAATTTATATGTTGAATATTTGTGTTTGTTCTGTGTTAAAATGTTTTTAGGTACTAGATGTGCCCGCGACTTCGTCTGCGTGAAATAGTGACTTTGGGCATATTCTCGTTCATACGACAAACTTTTCAAATCGTATGTTTGTCGCTATAACCACATTTTTTATTGATACCCTGCTCTTTTTAGACGTAGCATGGTGTTATATAACCTAATTTACTCAGCTATTTACCAGTGACATTCTCATCAAAATCGGTCCAGCTGTTTGAGATTAGATTACAAACAGAAAGACATTTTTTTTAAATTTTATTTTGGTGTTATTATGTACCGTGTTTACATCCATATGTATTCAGTTAGTACATATTAAGTAAACTATCTGCATGTGAAAGTCCCGTCTAAATCGGTCTAGCCGTTCCAGAGATTAGCCGGAACAAACAGACAGACAAACAGACAAAAATTTAAAAATATATTTGTTGGTACGTGTTCCATATATACATTCATGTGCATATAGGAGAAAGCGGTTATTTTAATATAAGACACAGACACTAATTATATGTAATCCGACATGGTCTTCAAGTATGATTTGTACTTCAGAGTACATATATGTATATATGTATATATAATATGTATAAAGAATCTTATCATTGGATCTGTAATTTGTCGGATTACAAGGTATTATTTTGTAAACAATTCCGGACTATAGGCAGTACTCTCTAACCCGAAGAATTCGATAGTTCGACACTGCCTTAAAAAATGTTTGTCGGACTACCGGGGGTCCACTATATATGCATTTTATAATAAAAAAATATAAACTTATTATTATAGATAGTCACTTTATATAAATTGTTCCACATAGATATAACTGGTAAAGAGAATCGATTTGCGTGTTGAATTGAATGTCCAGTCATGGCCTAAAGTCTAGGTCGTAGGAACCGGCAGCGTCACACCAGGTGTAGGTTCCCATCGACTCAATTATGCATGGCAGCGCCAATCGATAGCTCCGATGACACGAACTTGCTACTCAAGGACGACATTCAAAGTACAGCCTTTTTTATTATTAATTTCCATCGATATCGATCTGTTACTTTCGATAATATGTATATATAACTATGTATATCACTGTAAATTATATAACTGTAACTTAATTAGAAAAATAATCAAGAAATACAATTCGCTAAACTAAACCATGGTTCTTAGTCAATATGACATACATTTATGTGAAAGGTTTAGTATCTTCCATATTACGATTTTAATTGCCCTATCTTATGGTCTGACTGAATGTAGATCTACGAAGGCAGCTTTCATTTTGACACACCAATGTCTACCGCGTGGGGTACTGCCACAGTAGTACCTCCCTCAGTATCAGTTAGAGGCGACTGAGGTACCGGAACCGACAGATGGCGGTATATCCACCCGAAACAGCATAGCTCAAATGCATCAGGGCGGGAATGGAGCATTTCCCTCTGCGACGCCCGCCTGCCTAGCGCGGGAATTATGGGCAAACCTCACCCTTTCTTATGAGGCCTGTGTCCAGCAGAAAACATCTAATGACTGCTGCTATGATGATAATGATGATGAACATCTACCGCCAAATAGCAGTGTTCCGGTTTAAGAGCGAAAGTTGCGAAAAACGGTAAAATTTTTGGGGAATATGAAAATGACGTCAGGTCACATAGATGGCTATGCGTCTATAGACTGAGAGCGGTGACAGTATGCCTCTGATATAAAAATAAGTAGAAGGGTTTCTTAAAATAGCTTTTCGTACACCAATAATATTTTTATTAGTTAAAAGAATGAAGTGAAACCTTAATAATTATTGTTAAAAACCTTAAAACTCAAATAAGGTAATTCATGATTTTTTTTTATTTTACTTGCATAAAAGTTGCTAAGATTTTCTATGCTGAATTGCAAAACTATTAAAACCAAACTATATTCTTCTTAAGACATACAGATACTACGTATGGGTTTGGGGTTATACTTTAGTTTCTTTTTTATCTATAATACGGAGTCTGCTATCAACTATACGGCTTGGTTGATGGTAAACGTGACCGCAGCCTATAGACGCTAGTGTCATCACAAAGATATCACTAGCGTGGCGCTAACCTTGTGAACTGAAGATACCGTGACGCATTTACTCAGTAAATTTCTTTGTCTCTCTCAGCCTTCAAACTGGAACAGAGCCTTGCGAATACTGCTATTTGGCGGTCGAAATAGATGAGAGTGAGGTAACAACGCACACGACCTTTGTAAAAGGTCTACCTAGATTAATTATACATATAATTATATTATATATAATAAATAACTAAATAAAAATGGCACGACACACCTTTGTTCTCGGATTAAGATCATAAAAATATTATTGGATAGGTGCCGAATAACCAAAGAGAATAGAATATACGAGTATGTATAGCAAATGGTCTTTAAGAACATCACGTATCTCAGCAGTATCTAGCTCTTGTATGAAACAATGTCGCTTTCCCCTGTCTATGCCCCTATGAATGCTTAGATCTTTGAAATTTTTATAGATATTATTAAAGAGGATGGTTCATATGCCAAATACATATCTACATAATTTAATAGAGTAACACTGATAATTTCAAACATTTTCAATTCGATTCAATTTATTTAAATATTCGGTACAATTTAATTTTATTGAACTGTACGAATTCGGAGTAAAACATGTTTTAAAACAATACCTACACCGCATCTGTTTTGAGCGTATGGAACACTTTTCTTCTTTTAAAATTATACGATGATAAAAAGTTCCCGCCTTTTACTTGACTAAATACAAAATGAAGATCTATTCTACAGTTCGTATACAAAACAATTTCAAACAACCGGAAGGGTAAAACATAGAATACATAATCTTCGCCGTTAGCACGGATGACATTGACTTTGGCTGAGAAATTGTAATGCTATGCAATATGGCGCGGCAGTCACGCGACGATATTGTCAGTTAATATTATCTGTTGTTTTATTACGTCGGTAGTGAATTCGCTATACTGGAATATAACATAAATTTTTCTGTATCATAAATCTGTCAATATTTTATAAACCTTTCTCTTCATTTGGGCGGCTCGATTTTCTTTTTTTGTTTCGTTTAAAAACTATGTATGCATTTATGACTATAATATAATGACGCTATTGAGTCTATGGCTTTCGAAAATATAAGCAATTAGAAATTGCCAAAACAATTATTAATAGTCTAGAATAAAGCATTTCAAAGCGTTTCACGATCACGTACAAAAGCCAGTAGTTAAATCGACAGATAGATTTTTTCTTAACTAGTAAAACGGACATCTTTTGTTCGTTGTTCAACATCATTCCCTCTTTCAAGATGTTTTTTCTCATGATAGAAAAACGTAGCTGTGGTGTATATATAAAGATATTCAAACGTTCGTCTTTGCTACATAATTGAAATAAATACATACATAAACTACAATCAAATGTATCACTAACAGATAAGGTAGATATTTATGTGAGGTAGACCTTATACAAAGGTCGTCTGCATAGGTACCTTACTCCTTACCCTACACCTATTTATACCGCCAAACATTATTGCTGTGTTTCCGGTTTAAAGGGTAGTGATAGCAGCGAAATTACTGGGTAATGCGACATAATGTCTTTTAGTCACAAGTTTGGTTTGTAAAGCTGCGCTCCGAAATTGGCGTGGCAATTGTAGACAAAAATACCCCAAATTGACAATCTCTCTCGAGTCTTCTGCTAGGCATGACGTCCAGCAGTAGACGCCGTGCGGTTGATATGTAGGAATGTAAAAAATAATAATACTAGTGTGTAAAAATATTGCAATAATTGTTGTCCAATGCTCGCCAACATCGAGCGGTCACGACCGCTGTCGCTGCTTTCGCGGCGTTATCTCGCGCTCCATCGACAATCACCACTATGATCGTCGTATCTACGCGCCATACCCAACATTCACTCACGCTTTTTAAACATGTTTATGATACAACTTTTTAAGTGGGTCTAATGTAAGAGGTTTTAAATTGGTAACTAATTTATATGGTAAAAATTGGTAAATTTAATACTTTTCTGCATCCTCGTCGCGAAGTTGCACTCTGCGATTGCCACCACAACTGCCCACTGCGGCAATTATGGGCAAAAATCTCCCCATCTTGGGGAGACTTATGTCCAATAGTGGACGCTTGTTTCTCCTCCTTGTGCTATTTGTCGTAAGTAGTGTCCGAGGTATCGGAACACCGACAGATAGCGGTAACTCCATCCGAAGCATTATAGTTTAAATGAACAGGATGGGGATGACCAGCAGATTCCCCGTCGCCTAAGCTGCGCTCTGCGATTGCTAACACGCCTGCCCAGCGCGGAAATTATGGGCAGAATTTCTCCTTTTCTTGGGAAGGCCTGAAGTGAACTTTCAATGAGTGGTATGATGTATGATGATACAACAACATACATGTACAACAGTCAAAAATGTTGTTAAAGATTCTCGTTGCTGTTCTACTCCTGTTTACTTGAAGTTTATTTCGAAGTATATTTATAGCTATTAAGTTTTATTAATTGTGATTTAATTATATAATCGCACGACCTTTAGTCGGTGAACGTAGTCCCCAGGCATTGGTCTGTTATTGAACTCGTGGGTTGATCTACCAACTGTATCTGCTCATTTTATTTTCCATCGTCCAATAATAGAACAACACCTGCATTTTAAAAGTACAAACAAACATACATACATTCGTGATATTAGTACGTGACTGTTGAGCATGTTATGGTCTTCAAACAATGGTCAATTTGTAGAATGATCATGTGGTTCTAGTTATGTCAAAGTGGTTATACATGATGGTTATTTGATGATCTTTGAGTATTCTACATGTTCTCTATACATAATAGATTATTTATTTACTACAAATAATTCAAGGATATAATGATAAGGTTCATAATTTATATGATTTTTTTTTATTAAATAGTCTATTCATTTCTTCAGGCATGTTTTAAAAAAAGCCAAGAAACTACATTATTTAATAAATGGAAACAATCATTCTGTTTTATTAATAAAAGCCGAAGAAGAACTGCTTTAAAAAAACATTTTTTAAAAGGCAAAAATATCATTTTTTGTGACAATGAAAATATGCTAGTATATCTGATATTCAGAATGATCTGAAGGCAAATATCACTACTTGTTGAAAAACATGCCAGAATAAAAAATTTAAAATATGATTCGGCCATATTTAGTTCATAGATATTGTAAAGTATTTGTATAAACTAAAATTAACAGAATATCATGATGAATCTACCTACTAAGTACTGTATTGCTAGATTAAGAAAACACCTTGTATTAAGTAAACTAGAAGACTAATAAAAACGTGATTATCTAAACAGTGAACTGTATTTGATGTATTGTCATCCTCTTGGCACGTAAATAACATTAATGAATTATCTAGCTAATTAAAATGATATAAATTATAATGCACCGTCGAAATTTGTATAATGAATGTCATTATGTCAAATTAAATGTTACAAAACTAAATTACTCATGTCAAATGCTAATGTTATTACTTGTTACATGAAATATATCAGCATTTATAATAATTAATACAAATAATTATGAAGCTAATTATAATCAATCAAAAACAAATCACATGATGGATTCCCGATTCGAATATACACAAAAGTAAAGGTCCCAGTGTTAGTCCTTGAGGCCCGCCAAAGCTAATATTTCTATGGCTAAAATACCTATTGAGCAAATGTCCAACGGCCGTGCCAGGCCGAGTCTCTCGTGTAGCCACAATAGGGTCTCGTGTGTCGGTGATTACGGCAACTGGATCACAATGGAGTGCCGGTTGCCATCTCGTTGTGCCTGCCTTCATTCATCTAGATTCTAGACTTATGTTCCAGTCAGTTTTGGGCGTGGAAAAATTTGTGTGTCATCGACATTGGCCGTGATGTAGGCCGGTATATATTTTGTTAATAATCAATTGCTTTCTAAATGGTCATCATTTTATATCTGGCGTTAGATGTTCTGATGGGCTTGGATAGATGTGTAATTTTCAATAGGCAAGTGTGATGTATAGTTTGCACTATGAGGGTTGCTTCTGCCCAACCCTGCCCGATTTAGATAAATATACCATCTCCCTTAAGTATTGTAAGAGATAACATTGAATAAATACAAAATAGTAAAATACGACATGCTTCATCGGTACAATTTAAAATAAAATATTCTTGACTTGACGATGAACATCGATTAGATTTATTAATAATCAAAACTAAAAACTATAATGACGCATTAATTACAATTTGAAATTGTCAAGTCGATAACAATCTGACGTAGGTATGTTTGTTTATCGAAAAGTAAAAATAGTGTTATAGTAATATTTTTTTAATGTAAAACAAAAAATTTAATACAAGGACATGAAGCTGGTTTGAACTGGGAAATTGCTTCATAAGAGCGTTGGAAAGGCGATTGGTGGACCAGGGATTGGGTCGCTACTCCAGGGCTTAACTGATGCAGAGGACCTCGCTTGCGACAGCGTGGTAATGCTGCTAGCATTCTGTGATCTTTTGAGTCAGACATGTCTCGAAACAGCCTAGTTTAAAATGGACTCTCTTTGTAAAAAAAAATGAATAAGTAGTGTTAATAATTGTAATGTTGATACATGTCGCCAGGTGGTGTGGGTTCAGTTCTCCACCCAGGACAAATATTTATATGATGATATGCGTGTTTGTTCTGTGTCTGAGTGTTAAATATATGTATTTAAGTAGTATATTTGTAATTCCTCTATTGTCTGGCATCCGTAACACAAGTGATTTAAGCGACTTACCACGGGTTCAGGTCAATGTAGGAGATTTTATTATTATTGTATATGTTTATGGAAAGATTTAATTAATATGCAAAATAATTGTGCAGATGTGTATAACTTAGCTGTAAAATAGTGTTATAATAAACACTTTATTAATTACTTGGTTCAAATGTAAGTAAAATAATTGGATTTGTAAATCAGCACAATTTATGTCTTCCTCTCTTTAGTTTTCACAAAAGTAGGCCTCATTATGGAAAAAATAAGCATTAATGGCTCGTTGAATTATTTTCACATTCGCGCTATCAACATTATTTCCGCTACATTAATTTAGTATGCAAATTATGTTATTTTTTCATGATATTAGCTGATATATTTTATATATGGACATAGAGTTTGTATGTCGAGGTACTGGAGGAAGTGAGAGCTTAGTAAGACATACCTTAAAAGTATATAGTACACAAATGCCCATATCTATTATATTTGACCATAGTTAACGTAAAGATTCTCTGAACTTCCATCATTACAGCCATTGGAAGTCTACCACTGGTCATAGGACTTTCTGATCCCTTTCCCGAAATGGAAAATTATGCTTATAATTGCCGCGCTGGTCAAGTGAGCTGGTTCAGAGGGAGGGATTATACTCTGCCGGTACCTCACGCATGCTGCCATGCATATGTGTTCTACCATATCACTGATATAAAATAATTATATTACAAAAACAATTATTAAAAATAGTTGTTTAAAATAAATAGGGTTAGACAATCCTTATTACTTAGGGGTACGGGAAATAGATGGTAGACGATTCTCAGACCTACAGAATATGCATATAAAATTTCATAAGAATCGGTCTAGCCGTTTCGGACGAGTATGGTAACGAGCTCTGCTACACGAGAATTTTATATACCTATCTATGCTATACTAAACCCCAAAAATTACTTCAGTAGAGGTTTCATTGTTACCAACCACTTGGTGTTACCAACACTTAGTATCTGTATCAAACAACAATAATATAATAATATATAATAATATAATATATAACACTGTATTGAAGCAAACAGTCTGTTTAAAAATTCATTAAACGCCTCCACCACACAAATTTTCTTTTAGAATTATGCGCGTCACAATGGTTGGCCGGAGTAACACACGTACCAAGAGAGAGCGGACAGTTAACATGTGAATACGCATTGTCGAGCGCTCGCTAACTAGACTATATAGAACGCTTTCCCGTCTGTCTGTCCGTGTAACAGTTTCTTTGTAATCCAATATGAACCGAACACAAGTGTTGAAGTACATGCTGACTTACAAGGAGATTGAACAAATGAAATAATTAATATAGTTAGTACAGATTATGTGTTCACACAACATCTCATACATTGACCTGACTCCGTGGTAAGTTGCTTAAAGCACTTGTGTTACGGACATCAGACAACAGAGGAATCACAGATATAATACTTAGATACATATTTTTAAAACCTAGACACAGGACAAATAAAGATATTCGTCAATAAAAAAATCCTGAGTAGGGTTCCAACAGATTACTTCTATAATTACCTTGTTTTCTGAGATCCATAACACGGGAACTTTAAGCTACATAACAATTAAAGTCTTCAAAAAAGGTAATAGGTAATTTAAAAAGATCTAGATTTTTATTAAGGTCATTTATCAAACCAGAGTTTACTCACGAATACCACTAATAAGGAAACCTAAGCAATATTTGGTCTACATATATGTTTAAGAATTGGATGTGGACATAAAATGTATAAATGGATACAAAAAGAAAATTAAGACAGGACAATGGGCTTTATTGCATAGAGCGTTTTGTTCGAGAGAATGTAAAAAAAAATACAGTTGAATCCGCTTATAATGACATCGAAAGGAAGTGACAAACTGGTCATATAAAGCGGAGGTCATACAAAGACTTAAAACATATGTAAGAGCAACTTTGTATATTTGTTAGGTATTTAGTTTATAAACACATCACAAAGCGTATGTGAATAATGAAAAATAAATCGACAAACTGGAGACGCGTTCGTCCAACGTAGTCGCAAAGAGAGAGGTGGGTGTGATCACGCAAATAAGAGATATTATGAATCAAGTCAGTCACTACAACGGAGATCGTTTCTTAAAAAAGATCATAACAAGCGACGTGTCCATAAATCCGGCACAAGTGAACTTATTATATCCGAAAATTGAACTTTACACATAGGTACTTACTATATACGGATGAACGGATATCTACTTTAACTTTATGGTATGCGTAAGACAAAAAAAAATAATTCAACGACAAAACGATAAACTACACATAAATAACACATTAAAGAATAAATCAAAAACTACTTACTTTGATACTGCGTTTGCGTACCTAGTTACGAGTTGTACAAGGTCTCATCTCATAGAGTTTCACTTCATGTCATGTATTTTGTTCAGTTTACATTTACGTAACTGCATAAATCTTTTGTTGATGTTTGTGCATAGACATCTGTACCAAAAGACAGATTAAATGCACAACAGTTTCTCGTGTTGAGAAAGACTTGAGCAAATAAAGTTTTCTTTTTATTAGACCATGTTGACAAAAAAGCATAAGTCCACGTAGAGGTTTGTAATATCAAAAGATATCACAAGCGCGTTGTCAACTTTGCGACTTGATGATATTATGTCCAATCACCCAGTTACTTTACTCTCACTCTTCAAAACGTAACACAGCAATGCGATAACTGGTATTTGGCGGTAGAAATGGTGAGAGTGAGGTACCAATTTAGACGACCTTTTTTATGGGTCTGCCTCATGTGAAAACGTTTTCGTGTATCTGGTGAAATTAGTAGATTTTGAACGACAATAACACTACAAAATCCATCAGTTCTTTATTCATCCACCACTGTGGGGTACCGGTAGAGTAGAATACCACCTACCCTTGGTACCAATAGTCGTAAGAGGGGAGTGAGGTACCTGAACAGATAAAAGGCGGAATATCTACATGAGACAGCGCAGCATAAATGTAGCAGCAACGTTCCCGTTGCGAAGCTACATTCTGCGATTGCCTCCAAGCCCAGTGCGGCAATTAAAAGCAAAATTTCCCCTGCCTTGGGGAGGTCTGTGTCCAGCAGTGGATGTTCTACAGCTGGTGTGATGTTGATGATCCGTTTTAGGATGTATATCGTAAATTATTATCGAGCCATCAAGTACCGGCGAAGTATAATAGTACCTCCCTCTATACTAGGTGTCGTAAGAGGCGACAAAAGTCAGGAACCAACAGACGGCGGTATACCTGAAACAGAGCAGCTTAAATACTAAAGGGTGAAGATAAGCAGCATCCTCGTCGCGAAGTAGAGCTCTGCGATTGCCAGGCCACAGAACATTGATAGGTCTATGTTCAACAGTGAACTTTATATTGTGTGATCGAATTATCGTCTGCACTTCTTCTAGCAGATGGCAGTGAGTCATCGGCAGGCAAAGGCCCGTAGAGTTTGGAGCGAGCCGTTTATAATGTTCTAGAATCAAGCCCCGTCTAGAGCCCAGAGGGGGCTCGCCACTGATTGGTTCATTGAGCAATTGCGGGCGACGGCGTCATGCAATATGTCACACTTGGCCCTTCAACAATGAAGTTATCTCTCATATTCCTAGTAAACAGTCAGGTACAATTTCAATATGTAATTTCGCAATATTGGTTTTAGTTCTAGATTATATCTTTATTAACATAATAATATTGCAGGTCAGTCGCAGGGTCTCTGCTTTTTAATCTTTAATATCTTCTCTACATCTTAATAGTATTCTGTAAAAGCGAATTAGTATGTAATGCTTTTTATTGGATCAAAAGATAATTCTGTATTGTATAAAATGGCTTGGTGACAAATGTTTTTATTAGAAATAAAAGATAATACTAGTTACTTTGGCATATTTACTAGTATTTGGCATAGTTACGAGTATTTAGCATAGTTACGAGTATTTGGCATAGTTACGAGTATTTGGCAATGCGTAATGAACCTGCATTAAACTTAGTTTTAAGTTAATTTTATTTTAATGATACCTTGTGATATTATGTGGCTGCAACGACGCTTACTATCTTGCGGACTGTATGCTTGTTTGTCGACCTGGTCTAATAAAAAAGAAGAATACGGGTACAGAGTCGCTCATAAATAAGCAACCTCGCCCTCTATCCCGGTGGCGCTGGAATCAATGTAGTCCAGCAATAAAATTATCCCAAAAGAAAATTAGCATCATCAGATATGCGGATCTGGTCGCGTCACGTGCGGGCCGGCGGCCTGGTTCCGTGTCGCACGCCGCGCGCCGCAATTGACTCGCGCGCACCGGGATCAAACACGTGACAGACGCTCGCGCACTCACACCTTCCTAGCTAAAGTATTACATTTCTTGCTTTCTCCCGTCACTGCTGTTACAAGAACATGTTAGGACCAGTATTGCTTGACCTAATTCCGGTGAAAATACCTTATGTTTATTTTTTCAAGCGTTGATATCGGCTCTGAGGTACCGGCAGAGTAGAATAGCACCTCCCATTGTATCGGGTGTCGTAAGAGGCGACTAAGGTACTAGAACATACTTGCTCAACACCACAATTATGGCGAACATACCCCCTTAGTTGGAGATGCCTATATCTATCAGTAACCAGCCAATGGTAGATATGATGATGAAATGACTCCGATAAGACTCCGCATACACTATGAATATAACACTTAGACACATATTTAATCTTATCTAACTTAATAGATAGTTAAATTTTACTATCATCACTTCATAATGACTTTAACTGGCCCGATAGCACAGATGGTAATAATCTTATCTTGTGGACCAACGGTCATGGGTTCTATACCCACCCAGAAAAAATATTTATAGGTTAATGATTGTGTTTGTTCTGTGTCTGGGTGTTGAGTATATGTATTTAAATATTATAATTGTGAATCCTCTATTATCTGATGCCTGTAACACATGTGCTTTAAGCGACTTACCTCAGAGTCAGGTTATAAACTGAACTTAATTTATTTATTTTTATTTTTTTGTACATAAGGCACTTTAATTTAAATACATGCATACTATTTGATAGCTATAAAAATCCAGAAAATAAATCCTTACATAGTTATTTTATGACCGAATGAGACTTCTGTGTCAAATTGTAGCTCGGCAAAAATAGAGATTCTGGTTATCACGCGAAATTGTCTATGGTTTGTCAGTGGTCAGGCGCCGGTGTGGTGGCGAAATATGGAAAACGAGCACAAGGATGGCGGGTTCAATTCACCGCTGTTAAATTATGATCATTTGAAATTTCAATTGATGTCTGATGATTATCGAATTCCATTTAAGATATATTTAGTGAATTTCAGGATTTATTTATTTTGCAATGGATCCTTAATTTTTTCAAATATATTATAGCTTACAGCCTTCCTCAATAAATGGGCTATCCAACACTGAAAGAATTTTTCAAATTAGACCAGCGAATCCTGAGATTAACGCGTTTAAACAAACAAACTGTATATTTGTGATTTCTCCATTGTCGTATTAAAGACATATTTAACAACAAGACACAGAACAATCACGCATATAATCATATAAATATTTGTCTTGGGTTAGGATCGAAGCAATGACCTTTGGCGCTGAAGACAAGATCACTACAATCTGCGCCATCAAGCCCGTCGTAAACCGCCATCTATCGGTTACTATTCGACTCTGCCAGTACCCCACTGCGTACTTCTCATCATACCAGCCATTGGAAATCAATTGCTGGACATAGGCTTCCCCAAGAGATCTATTAACAAACAGTAATCATGTTTCGGAAGTGCTATCGTTGTCTCGTATTTGTTGTGTAACTTGTTTAGAGTGAGTTGTAGCACGAACATAAATATATATTGAAAGTAATCGTGTCATGTAAACGACCGGAACGTAGAAACTAGTATGATTTTTAAACCAGCCGGCGCCTGCAATTTCCTCCGCGTGAAAGTAGCTCTCGTTATTATTTCCTTATGGCAATCAGATTTCGTTCACAATCTATGCTTGCATATTTTTATTATTTACTTATATTTCGATTTATATGTATGTAAAGCGTGATGTGTCTTTTTAGTTTGTTTATTAATATTAAATGCTTATATATTCTTAAATATTATATAAATAGTTTATACCTAAATATAAACAGCTATAATTTTTAATTTTATATTCGCCTAATGGTAGGCAGCTGACATTAGGTCCGCCATTTTGTATTACTAATATGTACACTAACTTTGCACATCAAATATCTACCAGCGAAAGTCCTGTCAATAACGATCAGGCGCAAAAAGAATAGACACAGATTAAATAAAATTATGTATTGACCGTTTCCAATCGTGCGTCTAGTTTCCTATGAGGTTCTAGCAGACGAGAACATTACCTTCTACTTTACCAAGTGTCATAAGCGGTGACTGGGGACACAACGTATTGTATACGCCACAATTGCAACAGGTTGGGAATGAGCAGCAGCATCCTCGTGGAATTGTCACCACGACTGTCTAACGGAACTATTATGACAAAATAACCCCCGATGTTTACCTGACTGATTAAATAGAGCATTTAGTTAGTCATTTAATATTAAACACAGACTTGCCAATTATATTAATTTTAATAAATATAAATTTACTAATTAACCCGACAAACGTTTTCCTGTCTTAAATATACAAATATGTTTATAAATTTAACGACAGTAAATTGAGATATAAACTATCCTTCCTCTCAACTGTACACAGTAAGCAAAATTTATTCAAAATCATCAGTAGTTTAGAAATCTCAGTGTCCGGTCAAAAAATCGGTGTCACGGAGACACCGATTTTTATATTTATACTAATATTATAAAATTTGTTTGGATGCGCTATACTCAGGAACCGCTAGTCAATAACAACGAAAAAATACTATCAGTAACATAACAAAGAAATACTAATAAAAATACTAGCTCTGAACAGAGCGTGGGGTGCGTTACGTGCACGATTTTTTCACAACACTACTAGTTTTTTTGTTCATCATTATTTTACTTTTGTTACAAAAAATACTTTTTTGTATTTGATGTATTTTAAAAGCGTGTTTTTTATATTTTCTTGATTATAAATACCTATATTATTAATATAAATATCTAATAAGTTATATTTATGTGTAATAAAACACAATGTAAACATAATCAATTAAATTATAACCTTCACATATACTAGAATCATCTAGATTTTGAATTCTTTATACCGACAGTTAATTTAGGTAGGTACATTTAATAGTTGCCAATTTAAACGGTGACCTGGTCAATGACTCTTCTTATATTTTTATTAGTGTATAACATTCGAAGCGGTCATGTCGATATTGTTGCATGGCAACATATAAATGATGCGTTAAAATATAAGAGCATATCGGTTCTAATCCCAGCCTTTAAGACAGCCAAAAGTAACTATAATGGCTAATTGATAATTTAATTCGAACAAAAATCGACCAAAAGCGAAGGTGTAAACGTTATTGTGCCGTAAAAAACTTAGTTCATTCGAATTTTTAAAAACGGTTTTAAACCGTGAACCACATAACCCATAGACACGTTTTATAATCTTTGAAAGCACGCAACTTAAGAAAATCGCATGTATTTTTGAGCTACTTTAATGACATGCTCACAAGAAATCACGGGAAGTTTGGTAAAACTGTGCTAATTGATCTTAGTGGCGGGATCTCACTCGGTGCAGGCATAGCATTCTTTGCACGTGACCTAGTACTCTGAATAGCTTCATTTGTTATTGGATTAGTTCGCCTTCGTTCCTTGCATGCAGGTGTTAGGTGATAACTTAGTTATCTTTAATGTACGTGTCATTGAAATGTGTAAGACTTTTTTCATAAAAATATATTTAATTGAAAGAGGTATTTTATTGACAAAATACATGAAGACTCAAAATAAAAAGCCTAATTTTTGTAGCAGATATTTATTATAAGCTGCAATACCTACATAAACACATATATTTATATATATGTATACAAAGATTGGCTGCATTGGTATCTCGTTTTCATCTTGCTTTTAACAAGCAGCAGTACATACTCGTATTGTTGTGTTCCTATTTAAAGAGGCACCAATTTCACTAGCGGGTATGTGACATAACATTGTAAAATTAAAGTCTTGGTGAAACTACGAACTAGTGATATATTTGTGATAACACTTGTTTTTTTAAACTATTTATAATCTGCAGCACCACTCGGATCTCACGGGTTTTGCTAACATAATCAAATAAAATAGATATTATATATTAAAAAACACAAGTTACTTACTTGCATGTATTCTTTGACAAAAAATACGATTGTGAACTGAAATTAAGTCAAAAGATATTTACTACCTACACTGACATTGGTTAATTACCTACATAGGATGTTAGTTGGTCCCTAGTGGTTGATAAACAATTTTAAATTATATTCTAGTACTAAGCATTACCTATTCACGTAATTCAAGTACATATCAATATGTTAAAGAACTAAAATGTGTCTTTAATTAGAGTAAATGCATAAAACCGCAATAATGTGGTGTGTTTGCAATTGCGTGACCCAGCGGCCCTAGCCCAGTGATCCGGTTGTAAGGTCAGCTGACATAACAGCGGTCAATGACCGTGCACTTTCTCCCGCGCTCCCCGCCATTAAATCAAGATGGCGCGACTGGCCTTAGGAGAGTAAACAAACACTTTGTATTAGTAAACAAAACAAGCAATCCGGTTGCAGTAACATTAGACGTTTTGAAATCTTACACCGTAGTGTGTCATGTAAAGTGTGCTAAAGTGTTCTTGCCTGTTGCATCAAGGAATTCTAAACTTTTCGCTGCTTATTAAAGAAGGTGGATTTTTCAACTTTTGATCTTCAAAAATCAGCCTTTCAAGTTTTGTCTTAAATGTATCTATCTAAAATAAGGCGACAGAATCCAGAAGACAATTAACTCGAAATGTATGTTAGAGTCTAAACATGTCTACAAATCTGCTAGGTGTAGTTCCGTTTTCGAAATCTTTTTTGTAGTTTCACTCATATCCACCGACTGCTATTGCTTATTAAGATTTTTTATGTAAACTAAATTAGTGTTTTATTGTTCCAGTGACGAAGAGGATACAGGCCGACTACTGAAACAGCTGGGCCGTATAAACAAGCCGCTTGGCGTCACCTTCCAGCAGATGATCAAGCTCATGGGGCAGTGCCAGCAGGTAACATTACGATTCATTGAAGAACAAGACAATATAATTATATTAAATTAACATGACCTGAATCTGAGGTAAGTCGCGTACGCACTTGTCTTACGGACACTGAACATATACAAATACCTATTCACAATTAATTAATTAGAATATATTTGCCCTGGGTGTGGATCGAACTCACGACTCTTAATGCTCAAAATAGGATCAATATCATCTGCGCTATCGGGCCCGTCAAATTAATCCATTGGTTGTCAACTAGAAACAACAATAAATAGTTGTCAGAATCGATTTTATTTTTATTATTACACTAAGTCGACTAACAAGCATACAGTCCGCATGATAGTTGCTTACTACGAGTATCATGCGACTGTATGTTGACTCGTTTTTTTTATTAGACCAGGTCTACAAACAAGCATACAGTTCGCGTGATAGTATGCGTCACCGGAGCCCATAGACGCTCGTAATATCACAAGGACATCACTAGCGCGTTCCAAACTTTGTGACTTGAAGATATTATGTCATATTTCCTAGTAATTTTACATCCTCTCTTATCCTTAAGACTGGAAGACAGTAATGCAAACACTGCTGTTTGGCGGTGGAAATAGGTATAAGTGCCAATGCAGACGAGGTGCGATGAGGTCTACCTCACGTCAAAATCAATTCCGACCACAATTAGTACATGTTATCATTTGAAAGAGTTATAGCATATTAACAAATATATTCAATACTTCGGCCCCAGTTAGTTTATTTTCTGAGTTTTATTATCAGTTGGCAGACCGTTCAATGTAGAGATAAAAAAAAATAAGTGCCAAAGTGAAAAATTTACAGCGATTGGTACCAATAGTTGCCGCACTTCTCAACCGAGAACTGAGACGACAATTAATTTGTCCTTCTCATAAGTGTTCTTGCTTGCGTATATTTTTAGTTCGGAGGATAAATATAGTACTTTTAAGGATATTGAGGACTTTCAAAATAAATCACGAACTGTTGTTCTGTAAATACAAAGATATGATTTTATTTACCACTTTTACAATTTTACAATAAGTGTCATTTCATAAAGGCAATAATTTATCCTCTCTAAAAATACAAAGAAACGACATTTGAAGTTGACCAATATCGTCACTGCAATATATCCTTTATTTTAAAACATTAATGTACACAAATGAATGTAAACGTCAATCCGCCATTGATCACGTAAAGCTCAATGATTTTAAACGGCTATAGAACGCGGTTTATTTACTTAAAACGTCAAAGTTAAAATGTAAAACGTTTAATAGAAGCCGTTAAAAAGTAAAAGTATTATGAGTAGTTTTACGCGTAAATGTTAGAAGATATTATTATACAGAAATCCTTAATAAAAAATATAAACCACTCCTCTCTTCATCCGCGTACGTATCTTACGAAATGATTTTTTCTTTCACAAAAAGTAATGATTTTCAAATGATTTGAAAATCATTGCTTTTTGTAAAAGTGTACCACAAGCATCCTGAAAAACGTTTCCAATTATAATATTAGCAGGACAAATAACAAAATCGAAACACACATATCGCTTAACATACGAAATTTTTTCGCAATGTTAGATCGGACGATCCGCGCCTATATCCTTGTTGCGTATCGCCACATAACGTAACGTAATCACTGTGTTTCTCCAAATTGCACGTTTCTCAACGCCCTAGCAGCCGGCCATTAAGACAGATCAACCAAAAAAGAAAAGAAACACGCTTTTGCCTTAACGCAGTTTCTCTCGTTTTAACAGTGACATAATAGACACCACTTTCTTTACCATGCTAAAGATTTCTATTGTTAACCACCAAACGTATTGTTATATAAAATAATAGCTTCATTTCGGGATCTCTCTTGCCGGGTAAGTACGAGTATTTCGAAGAATTATGTCGTGATTTATCCACTCCAATCCAAAAAAAAACAATTATCATAATTACAGTAATTGGAAGTCCACTACTGGTCAGACCTCCTAACAAAGGGGGAATTTTACCCATAATTGCCGCACCAAGCGAGTTGGCAATCGCAGAGCGTAGCTTTCGCGACGAAGATGCTGCTGCTCATCCCCACCCTGTGCTTTTAAACTACGGATGGATATACCGCCATCTACCGGTTCTGGTACCTTAGTCTCCACTTCCGGCACCTGGTACAAAGGGGGTACTATTCTACTCTGGAAGTACGGCCAATTTTGTCAATTACACTCCAATTTAGGTATTTATAGTTAAATTTTATGTTAAATAGTATGCAGTCTATAAAGATATAGCTTTCTAATGGTGAAATATTTTTTATTGATCCAGAAGATTTTGAATTAAATCGCACCAATCGAACTAACAACCAAATATTTCCTTTATAATATTAGTATTTAGAGATTTTTATAAGTGCAAAGGATATTTACGACCTATAATTCGGTAGTCATGCGAGGTAATCGCAGAGCGAAGGATTGCAACGGAGATGTTACCCGTCTGTGTCCGAGACCATACCGTCACCTGTGGTTCTAATACCTTAACCACAGCCTTACAGTACCCAGCAGAGGGAGGCACTATTCTACTTATTCTACTATATTGTTATTATTATTTTATATAAGGCCCGGTCGACAATCAAGCATACAATCCGCGTGATAATAAGCATCACTGTGACAAATATCACAATATGACTTGAAGATGTGACATCCGATTACCCACTATAATTTCAATGCTTTACTCTTCAAACCTGAACATAGCCATGCATACACTGCTGTTTGGCGGTAGACATAAATGAGAGTGAGATACCAATCCTGACTACCTTTTATGAAGTCTACCTCATTTAGATTTACATTATATGCTATAAAACTTATATATCTCGACAGTCATATATTTAATTATCGTGAGGGACAATAAGCAGGTTTACAGGACGAACAAACAAGAAAATAAAAACAATTATCTACTATGTAAAAACTTAGTTATTTGAAAAGCTATGTTTAATTAGTTTTTGCAAGCCGTGAGATACCGGCAGAATAGAAAGTATCTCAAACTAAACCAGGTGTCGTAAGTGGCGACTACGGTACCAGAACCAGAGTGTAGCTCAAATGCACAAGACGGGGATGGGCAGCAGCATCCCTGTCGCGATAGTTGCGCTCTGCGATTGCCAATACGCTTGCCCAGCGCGGCAATTATGGGCAAACCATATCCTTTCTTGGTGACGCTTATGTCCTGCTGTGGATTTCAATGGCTGGTATGATGATTGAAAATGAATCCTCTTTTACTTGAAACTATAAACAGAAGTCAAAAATAAATAAATACAAAATCTTTTGCTTATATATATCCCTTACGCCAATCAAATTTCTGACGGTCGTTGTGTCAGGAAATATTTCAAAGGACATTTTATCCTAAAAGTCTACCGCGTTTTAATTATATAACTTATTTACGTTCTGCTATGTACTCAGAGCAAGGTTTCTTGCCCGAACTCAGCTTTGCCTTGAAACGAATTGTGACTAGGAACGCGAGTCGAATGGAAATCACCGCTTGCGTTACATATGGTCACTGGGTACTATTTAAATTGACCATATGTATGAACATGCCGTGAGGTACCGGCACAGTAGAATACTACCTCCCTCTGTACCATGTGTCGTAAGAGGCGACTTAGTAACAGAACCGACAGATGACAGTATATCCATCCGAAACAGTGCAGCTCAAATGCACAAGGTGGGGATGGGCAGTAGCATCCCCGTCGCGAAAGCTGCGCTCTGCGATTGCCAACACGCTTGTCTAGCATTTTACTTCCAATGATGATGAAGTTGGACAGACGATTTGACTAGTATTTTAGGCTCGCGCTAGATGCCAGCCACATAACGCCATATGCATGAAATTAACAAGAAATATGCATGAAATTAACAAGAGATACGCATGAAATTAACAAGCAGTTACAAACATCGGACAACAGAGGAATCTTTGCAATTCCTCTGTTGTCCGATGTTTGTAAATGCCGACCGTCGCTATAGCCTTCATTATCACGTGTACTTTAACATTATATGCAATGAAGGCCATATCGACGGTCATAAATTCTATTGTCGTAAGGGACAATGTGTGTAGGTTTACAGGACAAACAAATAAGAAAATAAAAATAATTATGTTATAACTTTACATATTACATGAAAAGATATTTTTTATTATGTGTAAGCTGTTTTTAACAAATATGATTTAAATTGAATCTTTTTTTACTAGATGTTTGCCCATATTTTCCTTACGCCAATGGAATTTCTGACTGTCGAATTATATTTTACACCCAGACACAGAACAAATATAATCAATATTCATCACAAAATATTTTCCCTGGGTGGGAATCGAGTCTACAACCCTTAGCGCACAAGATTAGTACACCACCACCTGCGCCCATCTAGCCTCACCAGTCTGTACAGAGCGAATTCTGTACATTTTATATTCATTTTATATTCAACCGGAACTCAATTCTTTGTATTATAAAGATTATATCTAGATTACTCTTATACTTGACCACAGTCGTAGCGGAGGGGGGGGGGGGGGGGGTACAGTACAGTCGTCACTTATGCGAAACCATAAGCGCGTTTACCAAATGTGCATGCAAACAGTGCTAGTAAATTCTTGTAATCCGTGTCTTGCATTGCATTTTTTTTAATTTAGTTTTGCATTCCAACGCAACGGAACGCAATTGTATACAAATAAATTATATGGAGATGTCCGTTTGTCTGTCATAACAACATGTTTGAGGTAAATGCATACGAATGTGTACTCGGTAAGTATTTTTTTACGCTTCTGCAACACGTTCACTAATAGATAGATAACGTTATAAAAAGAAGCTCGTGAAAAATTAACACGAGCAATACAACAGCTTAACATAACAAATAAAAAATATCCTCAAATTAAAATATATATATAAATTATATATATATATAATTTTTTTAATTTCAATATATCGACGGTCAATAGCTTTCTAAACAATAAAGTAATAACAAATAAATTGTTTTTATTTTATTTTTGTTCTTCCTGTAAACTTGGACATAGTCCAAGTAGTATATGACAATTGAATATATGACCGTCGATATGCTATATTCTTTTCTTTTTTCTTTTATAGGCTTTTTGTATAACAGCATTTTCCAATGCATAAACATTGTAAAATGCATTAGAGTTATATTAAATATATTTTTTCTTTTAAATATTACCATTAGTATGTTTAATACTTTCCTTTATGAAATACGGAAGTATATTTTAAACTCGATCATTTACGAAATTAAAAGTTATCCCCCTGATGACGGGATTTTTAAATTTTAAAGTAAATTATTGTACTATGTTAGGATCCTTTTAAAACAAAGGGGAAAATTACAAATATTAAAAAAAATCGAAAAAACTTCTATCTTCACAGCTATTCTAGGCTCAACGAAGAGAAGTTAATTGATTATGGACTATGGTCAAACCTCGGGGATCACTAGCAGAACTAGTAATTTCCAAGGTAAACATCTAGCGACTTGCCCATTACTTTTACACATTTTAATAATCATTCTTTAGCCATTAGTCACAAATTTATAAAGAAATATTCGTTCAGACAACTCGATCAAGGTTAAACCTGGTGTGTGCCGTGAAAGGGAATGTATGTTACTCATGACTTTTAATTTGATTTGAGTTCAAGCTTTCGGGGAAGTGGCGATAAAAAAACTTCTTTCTCAAGGATTCACATTTATTCATTTGACCAAAATAAGCGAAACCATTGATACTTCCTCCGGAAGAACAATTTAATTGACTACTTGAGCCGAGGTCCGCCAACAGGGGCGCCCACGAGTCATCATACCAGCCATTGAAAGTCCACTGCTGGACAAAGGCCTCCCCAAGAAAAAATTTTGCCCATAATTGCCGCGATGGGCAAGCGTGTTGACAATCGCAGAGTGCGGTTTCATGACAGGGATGCTGCTGCCCATCCTTGCCTTGTGCACTATTTCGTATGGATATACTGCTATCTGTCGGTTCCGATATCTCAGTTGCCTCTTACGACACCTGGTACACGGGGAGGTACTACCTCCTACCTACTATTCTACTCTGCCGGTACCTCACGGCTTAGTGATCGCCGTCAATCTCGTGAACCCACAGAGGTGCAAAGCTTATCTTCACCCATAGGCTCAGTTATTAGTGAATGGCCTCGACTGTCTTTCTGATAGAATTGACGTCTGAGTGATTTAGCATTAGAGTTTGCGCAAACGAGGGATTACTTCCAACAAAATTGAACATTAATAATACTTGTGTATCTATATAGCAAACTATTGGCTGCTCTTATCATCTATACGCTGTTGACCTGCAACTATACACCCAGGCAGAGTACAATGACCTGGACAATGCCATTGCTCGGATTAATGCTGATTTGACCAACATCACATCACAAACTGGTCACGAAAGTTTGGTGTCTCTGTGAACTCGTCTAAGACTCAAGCCATTATCTTGTGATGTTGTTAATGAAATCAGCAGTAAGGTTACTGGAACGCTTTGTACTCTCCATCGATTAAAATATTTTCTTCCTACTAAAACCAAAACCCTTCTTATTCAATCCTTGGTTTCTTATTCAATCTCTCAAGAACTCCTTAATAAATTGGATCGTCTATTAAACAACTGTCTTCGTTTCATTATCGGTTTGCGTAAATACGATCATATTTCCCATTACCGTTCTCTTCTCGGCTGGCTTCCCATTCGAGAACGTCGCAAAATTCGAGTTCTAACCATACTATTTTCAATACTTTTTGATCCGTACGCACCAATTTACTTAAAGGACTGATTCCAATTCCTATCTTCCTCTCACGAACGTAATCTCCGTTCTTCTAATACTGGAACGAGCTTCCGTTGAATATTAAGCAATCCCCAAACAAATTTATCCTGAAACGCTGTCTCCGTACTTTATTTACTGATGCTGCTTCTCTAACTTTATAACCCTATTTCTGATGTACGTTATTTTATGTATATATATACACACACATATATATATACACATATATATACATATATATATCATATGCATTTAATGCGTTTATTTATACAAATATGTATGCCACGTTTATTTATTTTGTATATACATAAATTGCCTGCACCACTATATATATATATATTTATTTTTTTTCAGTTTTGTGTAATGGTTGACTGGGAGATAATGCCATCTGGCATTAAGTCCGCCATTTGGACATTTTGTAACATTTTGTGCAATAAAGTTAAATAAATAAATAAATAAAAAATAGCATAAAACAAAGCCGCTTTCTCTGTACCCATACATCCATATGTATGCTTGAACCTTTAAAACTATAGAACGGATTTAAATGCGGTTAATAGATACAGTGATTCAAGAGGAAGATTTAGATATATAATTTTAGAACTTTCTAATGTGATGTAATGAACATAATTTGTTCGCGATTACATTGCTAACGCTGCCTGAACCCGACGAGATAGACCAAAAAAGTGTACTACATTATTGTACACCTTAAAAAGGTCTACAAAAAAGTACACGTTGGAATATGTCTATCTCTAAGGGATAACCATTTTTTCCTGACTGCACCCGCGCGTATCCGGGGTGGGTCGCTAGTCAGTAATAAGTTGCTCTATTTTAGCTTTTTGTTCATTTTTTAACTAAATATAAGAATTTGTAGTAATCACTTCAATACAGCATAGTTTATTTTTCGCCGATGATCTCAAAATTGTTAAGCCAGTATTGTCAATAACTGATTCTCCAAATTTACAAAAAGATATTGAAAAATTGCATGTTTGGTGTACTACTAATGAAATGTACTTGAATGCAAAAAAATTTAAGCCTATTAAGTATACCAGTAAATGAAAGTGTAATAAATTTCCGTCGGAATATTCAATTGGTGTTAAGTTTCAAGAATTGATTTCTATTAGGGAGCTAGGTGTTGTAATGGACAGTCAGTTACGTCTTTCGGATCATCTTGATAACATTATATGTGAGGCCAATAAATCCCTTGGATTTATTTTAGGAACCTCTAAAGACTTCAGACGTCATTTATCTGTAATTCTGCTTTACAATAGTTATGTTAGAAGCAAGCTTGAATGCTGTAGTACGGTTTGGTCTCCCAGTTATAGTGTATATACATCAAACAAGACTAGAAAAAGTGCAAACAAAATAATACGTAAAATAAGCTACCGTTTTCAAATTCTAAGAACATTAGCAACTTACAGAGACCGGCGAAGGCATTTTCGTCTTGACATTCGACACTATTTTCTGTACAAATTCAATAACAATCATATAGATAGTCCAGTATTATTAGTAAAAATTTACTATAATACTCCACAAAGTATACTTCGTCACCCCTGTGGATTATTTAGAAATAAGTTCTGTAGGACCAGGATGGGTAGTAACTCACCTATTAACCTACGTATAATAGTCTAGCCAAAAGTCTGCCTGAATCTTGATATTAATTTTCATACTCTTCCTGGGTTTTTGTCATTGATAAAATCGTTTGATGGCGTACCGTAAGATTGGTGATTTATAACTTTCACTATTTGTGTATTTTGTTATTTATTTTACATCCTTGCTGAGTGATTATTTTTTTCTTATATTAATAATTATGCATGATGTGATTGCCTGTAATTCTAAGAATAGTTAGATAATATCTTTATGAAAACACAATTATTGTTCATAATTTAATGTTACTTATGTTGGTATTCCAATATTAAATAAATTACTTGAAGTCATCTTGTGTAAGATGTACTTACCTATAAGTGTTTATTACACCTTGTGTAATGTTGCGCGGTGTTATGTTTAGTTTTAATTAAATTGTGTAAGCCGTGAGGAACCGGCAGAGTAGAATAGTACCTCCTCCCGTATGAGGTGTCGTAAGAGGCGATTATAATACCGGAATCGACAGAAGGCGGTATATCCATCCGATGCAGTGTAGCTCAAATGCACAGGGCAAGGATGAGCAGCAGCAAATTCTTCGCGAGCCTACAGCAGTAGGCTTCCAATGGCTAATATGATGATGATGACAAAATTGTGTAAAAAATGTCCATCGAGCCAGCCAGTCCATTATTGCGTCTAGTCATTTTAGTTTAATTTTTTATCTGAAACTCCCCCGTACTGTTTTCCCGTCCGGTTTTTCGGATTTTTAGTTCTTTGTGTGCGTTATTCGATACAATCAATAAGAGATCTCTATCGATAGACTAAAAATTACACGGGGGATATTGCGTCTGCGCATACTCGTTGCAGGTCGCTGAGGTTCGTCTACAAAAGCTAGGGTCGTAACGACAAGGGAACAATCTAGTGCTTCAATGTCAGCTAAATTGAATTCTAGGTTTATGTTTGTCTTGAGAGTCGTATGGTTTACTTAAAATAGACTAGGGGTCTACTGTCTTAGACAAACTACGTTCCTCTGTATGACTATATCATTGTCACAAATTAAAAGTAAGTTAAGTCAAATTATCGTCCAGGCTACTGTGATGTAGATATCACAGATACCCTTGTGAGATCTTTTGAGCCTGTTGTAAACCTAGATTTAAGACCCGCCTGGTTTTGGCAAACTAGTTTCACAATATGCCGCATAATGATCTATTGAAATGACGTTTATGCCGTTCATGAGGGTCATTGACCATTTGAGTAGTGACTATAGATATGGTATAGACTTGAATTAATTAAAATTGGCTGTATTTTTTTCTTGGTCACACTAGTACCGCCGGTATGCTTACATGAGGTAGACCTCATACACGGGTCGTCTGCATTGGTACCTCACTCTCACTTATTTCTACCGTTAACCAGCATTGAATGTATTGCTGTGTTTCAGTTTGAAGAGTGAGGAAGGAAGCAAAATTACTGGATAATGTGACATATCTGCAAGTCAAAAGGTTAGCGATGCGGTAGCGAATATCCTTGTGATAATACGAGTATCTATAGGCTGCGGTGACTTATTTACATCATGCGGACCACATGCTTGTTGGTCGACTACGTCTGATAAAATATAATAAATTGGAAAAAAAAGAAAAATTTTATTTAGTTGTAATGCTATCAGACGAGTTATCAAAATTTTTCACGACCGTCTCTAGACTATATTTATTAACGCGTGCTGAATATCTGTAGGCCTTTTTGTTTATGTTATTTATCTTTGAAAATGCATGTCCAATAGTTATTTAATTATTTATTATAAAAAAAACCATTAGCTACCGCTAAAGAAAAAAATGTAAAAATTGGAAAATGTTTGTAAACATCTCAGACATTGACCTGACTCCTTGATATGCAGCTTAAAGCACCTGTGTTGCGGACATCAGCCAACCGAGAAATCATAAATATAATACTTAAATACACATTTACACATTTACACATTTCTTTTCGGAGGAAACTAATGCTGGTCAATTCCAGCGCCACGAGAGGGAGGCCAAGACACAGACAAAATACAAGTTCTCATCATAACATTCGTCTTAGGTAAGGATCGAATCCTCGATCCATAGTGCACAGGATAGGATCTACCATCTGCGCTATCGTGCCTACCAAAACATTAATAAAAAATTTTGGTCATCGTTTCAGGTGGAAGGTGTGGAAGCATCGGACGCGAAGCGTGCAGCCAAGGAGAGCAGCACGTGGCGCGCTGAAGGATCCGGGGCTGGCGAGGCGCGGGCGCGCCTGGACGCGGGCGGCACGCACGCCGGCCTGCTGGGGGGCAGCCCGCTCACTCTGCTGCAGGGCATCATACCTGGTAATGAAGGCCTGGTTTATCGCTGACATGGCGTTGGCTTTTAAATGTAGAACAGACAGCCCCCCCACAAAATTTAATAATAAGAATATTACCTTTTTATTATACACAAAAAATTATCGCTCAAAGCGATCTTTTTCAGGCAGCCTTTAGATGGACATAGACGAAGAAAATGTGATAGGGCAGTTAGACGTGTGCTACTATATTATTTATAAAAAGAAAATAAAGTTCATTTAAATAATAATACTATACACTATTTTGATATCATATGTATTTATTGCTTATATATGTTGTCTGCTCCACTGTATTTATTGCCATTGGAAGTCCACTGCTGGACATAAGCCTCCCAAAGAAGAGATTATAGCCCATGATTGTCGCGCTGAGTTAGCGTGTTTGTGCCAGCGGGCACGTCAAATAAGGAGCGTGGATAGCTTGTACCTTAGAGGATATGCCCATATGCCACTTTTATCCCCGATGGCATAACTTCTATAATCACAAATACTTCACACTAATTAGTTTCTTAGAACCGTACCTTCGAGCGAATATCGATCGCATTTGTGCAGCCGGACCTCCTTTGCTAACAACGTCTATAATTGACTGTCCCCAAGGGGGCCACCATCTCCAACATCAGAGGCACCCTGGATTGATAGCCATTGGTCCCGCTCCGACCCCAACAGGAACAATCTTGCATAGGGTGGCCCATGGCCCTGAATTGACGTCTAAGTTACGACGTCGTTTTGACATCAGCACTAATTTCGTCCGAAATATCAAAAAGAAATCTTTTGCCCCCAAGAAAGTTCCCGCAAAAGTAAAATCCATGTGGACGGAAGAGCAGGCGAAAAAAAAAATTTAAACGGTTTATACATTTTCTACTTCTTGTTCTTTTAGCATATAAATTTCTCGGGTCACATTTGTTCCCATACTCCTCCGAAACGGCTTGACCGATACTTATGATTTTTTTATGCATTTTCAGTTAGTCTGAATCGGCTACTATCTATTTTTCAAAACTCAAATCATCAAAATGAAATAAGGGTTTTCGATCAAACTTTCTTTTCGAGAATTGTTTTTTTGATATTTGAATTTTTTATTACGTGGCATTAAAAATTAATTCAATCCTAATTTTTCACTTTTCTTTCACCAACCCTCTATTCTGTCCATAGTCATTTTAATCATTTTATATAATTTAATAGGCAGAATAACATTTGCCGGGACTGCTAATGAGAATATAAAAAATACAAACAAAAAGACAGACAATACAAGACGTGCAGTTATAGTGTTAGTAGTAATAACGTTAATCCAATCTTACCACTAGAGCTCATACTCTCAGTAATAATAATATAACCGTGAGTAAATAGAGATAAAAACTGCATTCTTTATCCATAAATCATAAATAATTTACCTAAAATAATCAGTAGTGATGTTACTCCTAATAGTAGGCGACTATTCAGTTAAGTCGCCTATCCGGCCGCTTTCTTAATCGACCATTATTTGATAAAAAATCTGACTATCGGCTTTTTACTTGTTATATACTCTATTATCTCAATGAAATATCTATAGGGGGAGTAATATCAAGTTTTAGATATCAGTTGAGATAGATGCAGGCCTATATCACTAGAGAGTCTACCTCTAGTAATATGGGTTACAAAGGTCGTCTGTATTGGTACCTTACTCTCATCTATTTCTACTGCCAAATAGCTATGTAAGAATTGCTGTGTTCTGGTTTGGGTGTGAAGAACGTAGTGACATTACTGGGATAACGAGACACAGTGTGTTCAGTTCACAAGTTTGGCGAAACGCTTGTGATGTCTTTTTGATAACACGAGTGTCTAGTCTGTGGTCACGTTGACTATCAAGCGGACCGTATGCGTGTTTGCCGACTTTAAAATATATAAACCGGGGCAATAGTGACAAGAAAAAATGCAAAGAATACAAAAAAAAATTCTGGGCGATGTCTTTTTATAGTCGCCTGGAAGAAGTGGCTCTTAGCGATAGAACTGCCTATATAGTGGGTGCGAAATAGCTTTCAGATCTGTGTTTAACCCACCTCATAAATTACGCCATACGTATTGAACTATCATACAGCTTTCAGCCCCCTAAATTGAAGGCAAGCCAAAGATGAAGTGATTATAACTTCCTCTGGTGTCTGCACGAGCCGCAGTTAAGGTATGGAGTGTAGGGTTTGACCGACTTTCAGGGTAACTCTAAACCATCCGTTGCATCATTGCTCTCTAACAGTTGTATTATTATATTTATCAATAATATATTAAAGGGTTTGTCACTAATTTTCTGTTAACTAATCGTTTCCGATTGGAATAGCTGACTAGAAAGCCGATTAGTCCGTCTCTACGTAATCTAGTAATCAGCTAGTCGGCACATCTTGAATGACATGAGGTACCAGCCGACTAGAATTGTATCTCTCCTCTGTACCACGTGGCATAAAGCGGTGATAATGATGATAAATTTGTCATTTTCCAGGCACTAAATGGTGCGGCACTGGCGACATAGCCGCCGACTACCACGACCTGGGTGCGGACCGGCGGCTCGACCGCTGCTGCCGCACGCACGACCTCTGCCCCACCAAAGTTCGCGCCTTCAGCCAGCGATACAACCTCACCAACAACTCCCTCTACAGCAAGTCGCACTGCACCTGCGACGACATGCTCTTTGACTGTCTCAAGGCCACCAACACCTCCGCTTCGCACCTCATGGGCCACATCTACTTCAACATCGTCCAAGTCCCCTGTCTCGAAGACATCTCCACCGGCCGTCAGTTCAGAGAAGCTAAACAAGGCTTCTAACGATATCTATCGACCACTAGGGAAATCACTCATCGATGTAGCGCCATCTAGTAGAATATCTTATGCACAGTATAACTGTTATTGTATTTGGAAATTCGCCTGTAAATAAATAATTAAATTAATGTTATATTCTTTCTACGTTAACATTAGTTATCAAACTGTGATATGTCTGTGCCTTTATTGTTAGACGATGGCGCTCGAAAAATATAACAAATAATAATTTTAATTGTATGTTAGTTAGGATTTAATTTATTTGTTGCGATTAATAAAATTGAAACTTTACATGACAAAGTTAAGATGCACTCAGTTCAGTACTATTACAGTATGTATGAACATAAGTTTTATAATTTTATTTAGTAACATTTTGTTATGTATACCAAATAAAATATTTATTTTGAAGATATTCGTTGTTGATGATTATTTTATTATTATTTCCTTACCTCTTAATGAAATAAAAAAATATGATGTATTTATTAGACAAATCAATTTTTTTTTAATTAAGAAGTGACATTATCTAATGTGTCACCATGGAGTAGAAATATACCACCGCAAACGTATTTATATTGCATATTTAGTCATTCATGTCATTCTTTTTTGTTTTCCGAATTTACATCAAAAACCGAACAAACTCCGCAATACACAATGCAGCAGATCAATTTCCATAAGTCTGGCTAAATTTCGCAATCAACATAAATCTTTTAAAAAGAACCATTCATTTTAAAATAAATGGTTCTCTTTAAAAATTATTATATATAAAATATATATAATAATAAATAAATTCACACAGCCTGAATTAAATTAAAAAAATTGACCCGACTTCGCTATGGTTGCAAACATTAGAGAAATCACCCAAATAATACATAAAGACATCTTTAACACCCTAGTACAGAACAAACATCAATATACTTAACATAAATGTGTATTCTAAAAAAACGACCTTTGGGACATGAATTACTACCATCTGCGCAATCAGACCGGCCACAAATTCAGACTTGGCCATATTTTTAGAAAAGATCTTTATTAATAATTAATAAAATATTATATATAATATAAAATACTGATTAGAACATAAATAATTATATTGGGATATATAAACATTTTTAAACATCGGTAGACAATGATTAACTGAATTGTAATATCTGATCATCAATTAGACATACCAGACGTGAACGATCTCTCATTATTGACATCCCTATATGTCAACTGAGCGTGAATTGTCATATCTGTCAATTGTCAAGATTTCCGTGATTTTACATTTCATTAAATCTTAAAATTAATACGTTATTTACTGTTTTAAGCAAGAAATTAATTGGGATGATGTTAATGTTACGTTCACAATTTAAACGTTATTTATAGTAGCATAGTTTTATAACAAATAAATACGCAACATGTCAACCGAGCCAACTGGTGACTCGCAAGGTGTGTTTTTTTGTTTAACTTTCAACAATTAGGTAATATAAAGATCTCTGGAGGATGTTATAGTGTTTCTGTTTTAAGTGGATGCCGTGGGAAGTCGCACCAGTGTGTCACCAGACCAAGCGAGACGTGAACTCGAAGAAGAATTTAATGTTCAGCGAGCGAAAATGAAAGAGCTATTTTTGCAGAAAGAAGGTTTGTTCCATCATTTCCCAGGTGGTGCCGGTCTTGGGAGCATGATGTAGTCGTTATTAACAATGTTTGTTATGTTGCATGTTGTTTTTATGCATTTTACTTGATAGTTAGAGCTAGAAAACTTAGGTATATTTAGGAGCAACCTTATTTGTAGATCACCAATTGTTTTATCATGTTCGGGTACCCTTAAGGACAATTGAACGTGCAAGTCTTAATTGTTGTGACTTTTACATAATCACTATACTTTTAATGCCATCTCACCCAAAAATCTTGTTGTTGTGAACTTGTTTACAAATATTAAGTTTTATATTTACTGAGTTAATCTTGGTAGTCCAACCAGCTGTATTGATTGGAAGGTTTCATTGTTTGTTCAGATTCAAGGCTCATTGTTGCTTGAAAGACCAGTTAAACAAATGTTGATCACCAATATTGTTTGAAAGCCTGTGAGAAATATCATCAATGCTAATTCTCATAAAATTTTTACATGTAAATGTCACTATCAGAGTTGATTTGAGATTACTTTGTATACCAGATTTCTTGAATTCCCTCATACAATTTATTAATATTTTTTACATAGGAGGTAGACTAATGAAAATTTAATGACATATTTAGTAACTATGCAGATTTAAAGTTGGTGTGTGGGTGCTATCTTATATTAGGAGGTGTGTTATGTGGTATTAGATACTCTTTAGAAGTGACAATAGTTAAACATTTAAACATTTCAGATTTTTATTAGTTTTTAGATTGTTTTATTCAAATCAAACATTCTTTAGGTGTAAAAAAATATTACTGTATTAATGATAGTTCAAATAAATATGTGAATATATATTATGAACATACATTTTTATTATTATAACTTATAACTTTAATTGTTAAATTTTAAACAAATAAGACATTTATAACTTATTTAATATGGTGAAATATAACAGATGTTTTCCCAAAGTAATACTAATTAATAAAATTATTAATTAAATAATCCTTTAATTTTTATTTTTAAGTTATATCTATTACTTCCACAGAGGAGATAAAGAAGATCATGCAGGAGAAAGAGCAGCTGGAGTCGGAGGTGCTCGGTCTGCATGCAGAGGTGCAACAGCTGCAGACTCTCAGCCAGAATCAGAAGTCAGAGATACAGAGCTTGCAGCTCCTTGTTAGTGGTGAGTTAACTTGTTGTATTATGAATATTGCCTAACTCAATAATAAAATATGTTTAAATTTTTTCTAACATTATGTTTGGTTACCTTGTGGTTATTATCCTCAAGATTGGTGTGGTTTTATCAAACCGTGTTTAAGAAATATATTCACTCTAAAAACGGTTAGGTGGCACCTCCACACTAACACATTTTGAATACACCGAATAGCATTGTTTTTGATAATAGATAGACAGTTAAATTTCAAACCAGAGCTTGTCTTTATACAATTTTTATGTTTATTGTTTTTATTTTTTCTATTTTTGTTATAAGAGTAATATGCTTTGTTAATATTAAAATTTGACAGGCTCGATGTTGCATTTGGTATTATCTTGTATCCTTAATTTAATGGATATTTATGTTTTTCCTGTTTGTGTATTTTATATTTCTATTAAAGTATTACTTTGGTAATTACTCTGTCATCCATAACAGAAGTGCTTGTTTTAAGATATTTTGTAAGATATTTATCAGAGTAGGGAGTAATATGAGATGTTGCGTATTTAAGTTACGAGAAACTTTATATAATTATGATTATTTCGATAGATGACAAATAAACCCAATTTTCCGAAAAGCTATCAGAAATATTACTGTTACGGTAGAACCCGTTTAAGACGATCACGCTTAATACTATTTCTCGCATAATACGCCACTTTACGCCAGTCCCTACAATTTAAGACGTATTTTCATACATTTCTTAACGCTTAATATGATTCATCATCCCGTTTAATACGCCCGATCAGCTGGCATAACGTATGAGTACGAAGATGAGTCAACTCCGGCTTTGTCAAACGCCCAGGCATTATCAGTTAATGGTTTAAGACAGTAGCACTGCAAAAGTTAAATTACTTTGAAAAAGTCTTTTAATTGCTAATGCATCTAAATCTTTCGGTCAAACCAAAATAAGTGATTATTTTAAAAAATATAATTAAAATTAAACTACGTATTTTCTATACACAATTTATAAATGTATAATTTAATACCTATCCAACGTACCAAAGTTACAACAAAATACATAATAATATGTAGTTTTATTTTCCCTCTCCCGCATAATACGCTTTCTCGTTTAAGACGCGTTTTTGGTAGGGTCCCTGGAAAATCGACTTGAGCTGGTTTTACTGTAATTAAGATTTTATTATTTCATTGATTTGATTATAATCATATTCAAATGTTTTTAAGAAATTTAAATAGAAACCCACACTCAAGAAAACGGATTTTGCATTAAAGATGCTACTTACAAGTAATTGATTGGACTTACAATTCAAGTGACCAATATTAAAATGCCCACCAGAATTTCATTGACATCAAAATTAGATACACATGATGAAACATTGTTCTACAGAACAAATTAATTTATTAATACATTTCTAGGATTTTACACAAACCCATTTCACATTATCGTGAACAGGAATTCACAATTCTACTATAAATTCACATTTACACAAACAGGAGTGAGAGAGATAAAGCTGTTCATTAGTTTTAGATAATGATTCAGAATCAACTATATTGTAGATAAATAGTTTATTTAAAATTTTCCTCCTGAACAAATTGCAGTCAGTTTTGTGCGTAACAGTCAGTGGTAACGTATTCAATGTTGCCTACATTTTGCCTGCGATGGGGCACCACAGGTATTATTATTATTTATTGAAATAAAGGGGGTACCGGCTGATGGCAGTATATTCACCCAATACAGTAGTACAGATTGCCACCACGCCTATCCAGTGTGGCAATTAAGACCAAATTTCCTCTTTCTTGGTTAGGCCTTTGTCCAGTAGTGGCTTCTGTGACTGTTGTGATAATTGAAGTGAATTCTTTTAATTTATAACTAATTAAAATCTTGAAACAACAGTTTTAATTTTCATCCAAGTCCATATGACGACCGGTCCAACTTAAATTTTTCCCGGCGCGATGGCGCTTTTGGTAGTATCCCTAGCATGTGCGCCAAAGGTCGTGAGTTCGATCACCACCCAAGACAAATATTGATATAATGAACATTTGTGTTTGTTCTGTCTGGATCATATATTTAAATATTTAAGCATTATAATTGTGATTCCTCTGTTGTCCGTAACACAATGCTTCAAGCGACTTATCTCAGAGTCAGGTCAATGTACGAAATGCTGAGTGAATTGTAATTATATATGATTCATGAGTGGGAGTAATGTTATTGAGCGTTGGTCATCATCAATAATCATCATGAGCAACTTTAAAACGTCTTTACTTCTAAGGCCCTGGGACTTAGGTGAATAATTACGCCATGATTGGTTTTCATCGTCATCATCATAGTGGCTTTAGAATATGTACAGCTGGATATAGGCCTTCCCACGAAACTTGGGGATTTGCCCTAAATTGCCGTGCTGGGTAGGCATGGTGGCAATATGCTGTTGCCCATCCTCGTCCTTTGAGTTACAATATTTTTGGTTTATATATTACCACCTGTTGGTTCTGGTACCTTATTCAAACATACCTCGTGCAGGTGGAGGTACTATTTTACTCTGCCTCACGACTCCATAAGAAATAAACTAAACTACGAAAAGAGATCGTATCTATAGGACGGAAGCTAATTGATCTTGATATGTGTTCTTGAGATGTGCGTAACGTGTTTGGGTGTGTGTGTCTGTACAGAGACAGTGGAGGAGTCGTCGTCAGGGTCGGAAGAGGTGAGGAGGCTGACCGCCAGGAACCTCGACCTGGAACAGCAGCTAAACATGTTGCGGCAGCAGCAGCAGCAGCAGGTACGGACTAGATATAGAGGTCTTTGTATTTAACCTAGTAGTCTTTCGAGTGCCCGATTATTAACTTACATTTAGGATGTTAAACACACATCAACAGATCAACCTATCCAAATCTGTCAACATTTCAATCGATATCTTCTAATATATAAAATTCTCGTGTCACAGTGTTAGTCACCATACTACGCCGAAACGGCTTGACCGATCCTTATGAATTTTTCTATGCGTATTCTGTAGGTCTAAGAATCGGATATCTGTTTTTCGTACCCTGTACGTAAAAAGTAATAAGGTTATCCAACCCTAACATTTCATAAATTTTTTTGGGTTTTGTTTATTATTTGGTATTAAAAAATACTTGCAGCCCTAAAGTTTCACCCTTTTATTACCAACCCCTATTTTTTCATAGATATTTTAGTAATTTTATATACTTCTACTACTTAATTGAAGCCATTGAGTTCAGAATTTACATGACCCCTTAAAAAGGACGCCAAAGCGAACACTGCTCAGTGGTCACTTTGGAGGTGAATTTTCAAAAAAGCTTTTTAGTACTCTTATAATTTAAAAAGAACCTCTGTGCAGAATTTCAAGTTTCTAACCCTTATAATATTGCTATGTCATTAAGTCAGCTACTCCTTTTTTATATATAATCAAAATAAAATTTCACAACATTTATTTTATGTCAAATTATCATTTCGTATACGCCGTGAGGTACCGACAGAGTAGAATACCAGATGTCATAAAAGGTGACTAAGGTACCAGAACCGGCAGATGGCGCTATATCCATCCTAAATAATGTAGCTCATATGCACGGGGCACAGATGGGCTCTGCGATTGCCAACACACTTTCTCATCGCGGAAATTATGGGCAAAATTACTCCTTTCTTGGGGAGGCCTATGTCCGGCAGTGGACTTCTAATGGCTGATGGTGATCATTTCAAAACATATAAACGATAGTTTGCATTCCGCTGAACTTTTCTGGGATCAATAGCTATATCCTAGTGTAATATCCACATCACAAGTTTTATCAAAATCGGTTCACCGGTCGATTCGTAAACACGTTACAAACTGACAGATAGATACACTTTGTAATAATATATGTGTTTGTTCTAGGTGTTAAGTATGTGAATTTAAATAGTATATTTGTGATTCCTCTGTTGTCTGACGTCCGTAACACAAGTGCTTTAAACGGCTTATCACACAGCCAGATTGTGGGAATGTATAAAGAGGTGACTTTTAAACAAACACTATACACACCTTTGTAAAGCAGTACACCGCGCGCGATGTCGAGTGCATGCACTAATGCGGCCAGAGGACTGAGTTTTCCCCCTTTTTGAAAACTACCCTAATGCCTTGAGTCTTAGTGAGTGCCCTTGAGTGATAGCCGTCAATCCTGTTCCGATCTCCTGTGACGCTGGAATTGAAGGCAATTGAAGGTACTCCAGCATAGAAGATGATATAGTGACGGTGAAAAACAAAATAAAACAATATGTAGAGTAGAAATAATACGATTCGAGACGTCAATATATTCTGCATTCATTGATAAGGGCACAACTCGTTTCACAAATGAGTGGAAGTCGTTTCCACCGCTTATCGTAAGGTATTTAGTTCTACTGTGTGGGTCGGTAGTGTCAGTTCACCTAGCGATTACCATATTGCCGTGGGGTACTATCAGAGTAGAATAGTAAGGTAAGGTACCTCCGCGTCTAAGGTACCGAAACCGATTGATGCGGTATATTGACCCAAAACAGCAACGCTCAAAAACAACTGCGCGGGAATGACATCATTCCCGTCGCAAAGCCTTGCGATGGCCAGCACGCCTGCCCAGAGCGGTAATTATGGGCAAAATTCCCCCTTTATTGACGTTCAACGACTGCTGTGATTTTGACGATGATTATCTATAATAAAATAATGATAGATACCTCTTTAAAAAGCTGAAAATGTAAAATTACAGACTTGATTTAAACCTTAATTATTATTTTTTATTATTTCTGAGTATGGATTTTTTGTGTACAATAAAGAGTACTGTTATTATTATAGCAACAGGTCTCATGGCACAGATGGTAGCTCTAGGATACTATCTTGTGCGCCAAGTGTCATAGGTTTAATCCCCCATACCAAATATTTATCATCACGCCAGCCATTAGAAGTCTACTGCTGGTCATCGGGCCCTCCCAATTGAATGCAGCTTTCGCGACGAGGATACTGCCGCCCAACTCCGCCCTGTGCATTTGAACTGCACTGTTTCGGATGGATTTACTGCCACCTGTCGGTTGTAGTGCTTTAGTCGCCTCTTACGACACCTGGCACAGGGGGAGGTACTATTCTACTCTGCCGGTATCTCATCTGATATAAGACATCGGTCTGAAAATATCAACTGGTCTGTGATGACTGACAAGAACGCATGTAAAATTATATTATTTTTGTATTTGATGCCATCCATAATAATGTATTTCTGTCTGTCTGTTTGTGTTTCACTGATACGGTTTAACCGATTCCGTTGAAATTTAGTATGGGGTTAGATTAAACTCTATGGAAGGACGTAAGCTTTTGATCTTGAGATAGATTTCGGTTTTCGGAACTTTTCAACGAAATTTTCACTTAAAACGACATATTATACGATACTTTGACCTGTTCCGGATATCAGAGGAGTAATTCCTCATCATCCATCATATAAATATTTGTCCTGGCTGGGAATTGCAGCCGACCCTTGACGGACAAGGCAGGATCACTGCCATCTGCGCCACCGGATCCGTATTTATAGTGCCCGAGGGAAGTGATAAAAGGAAGCTAGTGATACTGTAAAGTTTGGGAGGCAGTGGCCAAGTGTTATCGGTGGCGTTAAATTTGCATATTAGCGATACAGTCACTGGTGAGTTCATTCTGTACTTGCTCAGTTCCCGGAAATATTTTTAGAGGTTTGCTTGTCTCGCATCACATGTTTCAATAGTTCCAAATTATGTATCATACTCTTTGACTGACCTCAACCCCGCGGAGAATTCGTAGAATATTTTTATTTTTGTGTCTGTGTGCCAAAGTTCGTGGGCTCGAACCCCATGGCAAACTTCTTGTCACTTATGTTTGTTCAGTGTCTGGGTGTTATATATGTATTAATGCATTATGTTTGTGTATTCTGTTAAGTGGTCTGACATATGATTTAGGCTGTTTAACACGAAGTCAGGCCAACGCGTGAGATGTTATTGTATTAATTGTTATTGTTATTATAATTTTCTTGGGTCTTTATAGGAATGTGCAAACGCACCTAAAAATCTAGGTCATTGGCAATTTTTCTTTGGCTAAGCGTTGTCTGTCACGTTGCTGTTATATATTTTCAGTATATGTAAAATTGTTGTGTTTTCAAAGCCACGCTATATACGAAATTAATTTGGAAGTGAATACAGTACACCTAATAGATATACCGCCGTGAAATACCGGCAGAATAGAATAGTACCTCCCTCTGAACCAGGTGTTGTAAGAGGCAACTAAGGTACCGGAACCGACAGAAGGCGGAAATCCGAAACAGCACAGCTTAAATACTATAGACTGGGGTTGGGTAGCAGCTTCCTCGTCGCTAAGTCGTGCTCTGATATCCATCATTATGCCACCAAGCCTACCCAGCGCGGCAATTTGGGCAAAAATCCCCCTATATTAGGGAGGCCTATATCCAACAGTGGAGTTTCTGTGACTGATATGATAAATGGGTATACGCAGTTTTCTTAATTCTTAAATGGCTTTATTTACCTTAAAAGGTAAAAAACAAATTATATTTTTCTTGTTGTTGGCTTTCTCCTGGAACGGATGAATAATTCCTAAACATAATATATTTGATTGTTAAACTCACAGTTCAAAAATTTGTTTAATCTATCTTAGGCGCCAAAGATCGTCGGTTCGATCCCTACCCACAGGACATATATTTGGGTCTGGGTGTTAAATATGTACTTAGATGCTGTGTGAAATTTTTATCTGTTATATTGTGACTTCGCGGGGATTTTTGATTGATTTGCTTTAATAGATGTATATATAGACAGATTAATAATTTTAAGCCCAAAATGTTAGGTCGAAATATATATTTTTTAATATAATCGATATATACATATCTTTTAGATAGACTCGATGGCGCAGACGGTAATGATCCTATCTTGTAAGTTAAAGGTTGTAGGTTCGATTTCCACCCAGGACTAATATTTACATGATGATATCTCCAGATCATACCGGTTTCGTACCTAAATCTATTCCTTTTTTTATTTGTCCAAAGATGTAGAAACTCAACACATGTTTTGCATACCTTTGAGGAATCCATGGCTTGTTTTACATTTCCAGTGGGTGACCAAAGTAATAATTGTAATTGTAAGTCTCGAATACAAATGTAGTCTGGTTCAAACGATATTCTTTAAAAATATATTCTTCGCAAATGAAACAAAAATGATTCGGACCATTCGCACACACTCTTCTAGACGAAGCCATATCAAATTATAATTAAAAAACTTAATAAATTATAAAATATCAGTAACCTAATACGGTAATACGTTGATATTTATTTGAAAGCTAAAATAACTCGTTAACAAGAGCTGATACTAAAAAATGAGGGTATATCGAGAATCAGCGACGTCAAATTAGTATACATCAAGTGTTAAAAGTCATTCACCAGACAAAAGTTGTAATTTTGTTGTGCGGTGATATATATTTGTGATTCCTCTGTTGCCGTAACACAAGTGCTTTACGTGACTTACCACGGAGTCAGGGCAATGGTATGAGATGTTGTGGAAATTTCTTAATAAAATAAATAATATCTTTCAAACATTTTGCCCATCTGATGTGCTCCGACGTAATCAGCAAAAGGTATCAGTAGCGCCCGAACAGATACAATAAGGATGAACATGCAACTAAAATTGTCGTCTCTGTACCCGCGCGTGTCGTGGCAGGAGGTGTCGCTGGCGCCTGCGACATTCGTGCGCTCTCTGGCGCGCAAACTGGGCGGCGAGACTGACGAGCCAGCTCCGAAAAAGGTATCCAGACTCTCCTATTACAAAATGGGGGGGGGGGGGTAACCAGCAGAATATTATAGTACTCTCCCAGGCGATTGTAGATGGCGCCTAAAGATGGCGGTTAATCCGTCTGATACAGCGTAGTTTAAATGCACAGGCCCGATGGCGCAGATGGTGGTGATCTAATCTTATCCGCCAAGGGTCGGGTTCGATCCCCACCCAGGAAAAATAAGGCTACTAAGATACCAGAACCGACAGATGGCGGTGCATCCATCCGAATTAGTGCAGCTTAAATGTACAGGGCGGGGATGGCAGCAGCATCCCCGTCGCGAAAGTTGCGCTCTGCGATTGCCAACACGCTTGCCCAGCGCGGCAATTATAGGCAAAAATCTCCTTTCTTGGAGAGGCCTATTTCCAGTAGTGCACTTCCAATAGCTGGTGTGATGATATTTGGGTTTGTCCTGTGTCTTGATGTTAAAAATATGTGATGTCTGATGTCCGGAACACGAGTGCTTTAAGCAATTTGTCTTAGAGTCAGGTCAATGTGAGAGATGTTGTGTGAACAGCTATAGAATAGGGATGGAAGCTCCACCACCGCGAAGGTGGCAATTTGGGTAAAACTCAACCAAAATGACACTGTAGGCCTACGTTGGTTTTAAGTAAAAATATTGCACATCTCCTGGGCAGGCCCAAGACCCAGCTAACACGATAAACCCATCAACGTACACTCAGAAAGCTTTACGGTCCCTCAGAGTGCGGAGGACTGCGAGCTGAGATCCATGATCCAGCCGTTGAACGACGAGATCGCCGCGCTCAAGGGCAAACTGCGTGACACTGACACGCAGCTGCAGGACGCACTGGTGATTCTTGAACTTCTCTTGTATCGGCTTTAAAACACTTTATAACTAACTTTTTGTTTTGTTTGACGTTTTGTTACATTGGGGCAGCCTTTCTCTATGATTCTCATTCTTGAGTTAAATTCGCAGCTTTTAACGAAATAAATGTAAAAATTGAATATACCGTGTTCTGAAGCCGTTAAAAGAGTAGTTTTATTATGATTTATATTTAACATGAGATAGACCTCACGCTCACCTATTTCTACCGCCAAATAGCAGTGTTCGCATTGCTGTGTTCCGGTCTGAAGGGTGAGAGAGGCAGTGATATTACTGGGCAAACGTGACAGGGTTCACAGGGTTGGTGATACTAGTGATATCCTTTTGATGACACGAGCGTATATGTATGTTGCGGTCACGTTTTCTATTAAGCGGACCGTATCATTTTTGGCTGACTTCATAATATAAAAAAAGAACAAAAAAATTGTTGTAGCCACACAAAGGCAACACGTTAATCAAAACATTAAAATGATGTAGGTACACAAGACTAGAATGAATAAGTATTGCCAAGTTCTTGGTTGAAACTAAATTCTTTGTTTTCTGCTCTTCTCCAAAATATATGTAATAAATTAGCCGACCCGACTGACGTTATCACGTCTTAACTATATACCATTTTGTCATGAAAAAATATTGTGACTTCATTGAGAGGTTCCGGCAGAGTAGTATAGCATCTCCCTCAGTACCAGGCTGTATCCATTAGAGACAGTGAAGAAATGCATTAGGTGGAGAAAGGCAGCAGCATCCCCGTCTCGAAGCTGCGCTCTGCGATTGCTAACACAACAAATTTTGCCCATAACTGCAAGGGAGGCCTATGTCCAGCAGTGGACGTTTTTTTTGGCTGCTTGATGATGATTTTCAATCGAAAATTAAATCAGTTTCTAATTAGTAAAATAATTTAAAACATTATTTTATCAAAAATATATATGTATTTTTATTATTATTCTATTGTACATGGGATGGTCGAATATGAAATATTTATTTCGTGATGGTTTCTTGTATATAACGCAAACTAAGCTGCGGGTAAATTAATATTTTGTTATTTTATACATTTCGCCATAACCTTTTGGCTTATTTAATTATATTGTTGTAATCCGTAGAAATCCAGAGCAGCCAGTGCGTCCAGTCCACCGAACAGTGCGTCTGGTGGGGATAAAGTGGATTCAGGTATGTAACAATCAACACGGATAAAACCTTTCATACATTTTCATACTCTCTTAGCGGTCTCCATAATCGTTCCACAAAATATATGAGAGATGCTTGACGGACCCGATGGCGCAGATGGTAATAGTCTAACTGGTGCGCTAAAAGTTCTGGGTTCTATCCCCACGCAGGACATTTTTATATTGAATATTTGTGATTGGTTCTGTTGTCTGTTGTCCGTAGCACAAGTAATTACAGAGATTTATTACAAATTCAGGTCAATGTACGAGATGTTGTAAATTCATACATTTTATTTATTTATAGCTTTCCTCGATAACCGGGCTATCTAACTCTGTAGTAATTTTTACAATCTGACCAGTAGTTCCTGAGATAAGCGCGTTCAAACAAACACACAGACTCTTCATCTTTATAATATTAATATATATGTTACTGTAATAGCCCGTATTATGGTAAATCCGAGAATTCACTAGTACAGTAAAGGCTTTACCAACATATGTTGGTAAAAAGTTAGAACTACTAAAAGAAATTAGCAAGACGAAAAGGAATCACCGCATTACCGACCCCACGTTATTTGCACTACCCCAAGAGCGTGGTTCGTAGACCGCAGCGCAGGAGTGGTGACAAAAAATCTAAAATAATTCTGAAAAAGCCATAAAATATATATCTTTCTTTTAGTATTTCTAAATTTTTCCAACATGAATGTGGTAAATCCTTTGTTGTACCGGTAAATTCTAGCATTTACCGTAACCCGGCTTTAACAGTAACATATATATAAAAAAGAAGTAAGGAGGCTTTAAAAGTTCAGCTATGCGTGGATGATGCCACGGTTTTGTGAACGATTGTCTACCATCAAGCAGGGCGCACGCTTGTTCGCCACTTTTAGTGGTAAAAAAAATAGAAAATACGGGGTGGGGTGAGGTGGGGCGGCTTTTAAAAGTGAACGGTTTGCCCGACAGAGGGCGGGCGCCGCTGCGACATGTGCGCCAACTATGAAAAGCAGCTCGTGTCCGAACAGTGCGGCGCGGAGGCCGCGCGCGACCGCGCCGCGAAACTGGAGCAGGCTTTGAGACTGGTAAGAAGACACAGTTCTAGCTCCAGGTGCCCTCGATCCTCTTTAGGTTCACGCTTGCCTCTGCTCTTGGCTTGAAGTCTGCCAAGATTGAAGGAGAGCTGTTCAACTGTGTGAAATTCATCCAGCCCAATGGTACAGATGCACCGAAGGGGTTTGATTCTCGCCTAGCATTCATATGATGAATATTTGTACTTAACGTAAGACACCACACCAAGTAGAATTGTACCACTCACTGCACCAGGTGTCGTAAGAAGCGATGGCGATATATTTACGCCGAAATGGCGATGGGAACACAGGGCGGGGATGGGTAGCAGCATCCCCGTTGCGAAAGCTATGCTCTGCGATTGCCAACAATAAATACCCCCCTCCCCACTCCTCCGCGTGAGCTCAGTTAACACCCGTCCCGTCCCGCAGGCCACGGAGGAGCTGGAGGGCGTGCGGTCGCTGCACGACGAGACCGTGAGCGCGTGGCACTCGTCGCGCGTGGCCGCCGGCGTCGCGCTGGAACAGCTGCGCGCCGACGTGGACGAGGCGCGCAGCACGCTGGACGCCCGCGCCGCCGCCGCGCGCGACCTGGAGCAGCGCGCGCTGCACCAGGTCACCACGCTCACCGTGGCGCGGGAGACGCTGCAGCGCCGGCTGGACAGGTACCGTCGGACCTGAACTGTGCTGGCGGGGGACGATTCCCACCCTGCTTTCTTTAACCTGTGCCGTTTTTGATGGGCTGTTATACCGCCGTCTGGCGCTTCCGGTTTCTCGCTCGCCTCTTCCGGAACCCGATCTAGATGGAAGTACTATTATCCTCTGTGGGTTCCTTCTAGCATCATGAAAACCAGACCTGAATGATTACTTATACAGTCAGATAACTAACCGCACAGATGCGGCCGGGCTCTCTCGGTCCTCCTCTTTTGAAAATATTTTAACTGTTTCTGACGATGGCTACTCTTGTTGAAGTCCGACGTCAAGCGCCCTCGAGTGAGCAGTCGGTTCCACCTATACTGCACCACCGGAAAATCGGGCATAAGGTAAACCGGAGCCTCGCCCATTTCTCTATTTGTACTGGAATAGATGCCTGAGTAGCCCAGAATTAGGTATTATAAAAAAATGTAAAATAAATAATAATGGTGTCAATTCGTGTCCAGTTTAGAAAAAGACAACGCGTACCTGGTGGGCCAGTATACGAAGAAAGCGGCGGAGATGCAGAACGAGGCCATCGACCTCCCCGACAGCGTCGAGGTTCGTTTGTTGCTTTGCTATATATACTTTCAAGTTTGTTAAGGCATATTCATATTGCTTTAATAAGCTTATACTAACATTTACAATTTTGATTATAATTTGTTTAAATCTATATATATAAAAGGAGAAGCTGACTGACATATCAACGCAGACAAATCTAAAAGGGTTAACTTGAAATTTTGCACAAGGTTTTCTTGTATAACGTAAGGGAGCACTAAGAAAGGATTGTTGAAAATTGATTAAAACGGGGGCGTAAAGTTAGTATGAAACTTTGCCGTTTTTGAAATTAAGTTAATTCGATCCAAATTCAGTGTGAAAACTCTTCAGTGAAAAATATTTTTTGAATATTATCCCTTTTGGGGTAAAAAGGCATAGTTAGTATGAAAGTTTAGTTAAGGTAATCCGCGTTAAATTGTAACGCGGGTGAAATCGCAGGGCACTGCTCGTATACTATGAAATAATTCAAATTAACAGAAAAGGGCCTAGTATTAAACCTTGTGGTACACCAATTGAATCCAATGAACATATTTGTTTTCTTCTTTCGTTATTCTGTGTATGCCTACTAATCGTATAGAATATATGGTTTAAGATATCTATATATTTAAAGCTTAATTGCCGTACTAATTCTTTATGGTTCAGTGTATCAAAAGCATTTGATAAATCACATTATGCTGCTGAAGAAATATGTGAAAATTGTAAGCTCACCACTGGTATCTATTGTCGAGATATTTCTTAGTGATACCGAAATGGTGCGTTATTGTATTATAAATAAGTAAAAATATTTATTTTATATATTGTCCTTTAAACTAGTACCTCATACAAAAGTCGGTACCTCACCGTTAAACAGTAAAGAGGTAGTGGAATGACTGGGTAATTTCACATAATACCTCCGGTTGGCATCACACTAATGATATTCTTGTGATATCACGAGCGTCCATTGCTTTACTTCGTAATTATAAATAAGAGGTACCGGTACTATACCGGTAGTAATCAGGTGGGATAGTCACTACATGGTATAAAACAAACTCGCTTTCTGCTGTCTGTCTGTCCTTGTGTATGCTTAAATCTTTCAAACTACGTAACGGATTTTGATGTGGTTTTCGTAATACACGAAATGATTTAATAGTGTGTTTTATATGCATAATACATGAAAAATATAGTAGAGAAATATTGATAATTGTACAGATTTTTAATGTGACGTCGTAAAAAAGCATAATTTAGTTTCGATTACTTTGCAAGCGCTGGCTGGTCCCGATGAGGTAGATCAAAACAACGTACAGCATTGTACACCATAAAAAGGTCTACAAATAAGTCCAAAAAAGTGGTAAACGTCCTCAGGGATAACTCACGAGCACCATTTCCAATCTTGAGCGTACTAGAATGCTTGTTGAAAATTAATTTGAGCATTTGAATTTGCCGTGGGGCACCGGTAGACTAGAATAGTACCTCTTTCTGTACTAGGTGTCGTAAGAGGCGACTAAGGTACCAGACCAGAACCGACAGATGGCGGTATATCCATCCTCAGCGCGGCAATTACCTGAGACCTATGTCCAGCAGTGATGATGATGGTGGCGATTTCAATAGAGTGATGTCGTGGACAGGAATTACAAGAGCTAACCCTCCGGCTGCGCGAGCAAATGATCGTGTGCGCCATTGGGCGGGAGCGCGCCGTCACGGCCGAGAGCGAGCTGCGCGCGCAGCTGCTGGACCACACCGCGATGTTCCACCGCCACGACGCCGCGCTGGCGCAGGCGCAGCTGCAGCACCGGCAGGCGCGGTGAGTCAGCCCCCCTCGCCCCCCCCCCCTGCCCCCAACACCGCATACATTGCCATGCATACTGTGTTTTGATTCCAACGGTGAGAGAAGCAGTGACATCACTGAAACATATCTTCAAGAGAAGGTCGTGCTAGTGATATCCTAATGATATTACGAGCGTCTATAGACTTCTTTACTTACTATCATGCGGACTGCATGCTTGTTTGTCGACCTAATCTAAAAAAGGACCTGTGACCTCCCACCACTGTTCACTGTTGTATATACACCTAGGTTTTTATACAAAAAATATTTGATACTTTTTGATATTGTTTAGAATACAAAATTGAACACTGTATACTATCTCTACTATTTTTATGACGTGATCGATAGTGCAGAAGGAAGTGATCCTGAAATCGTGGGTTCTATCCCCACATGACACAAACATTTATATGATGATATTTGTTCTATGCCTAAATGTTAAAAGTAGAGTAGTATACTACCAGAATCGAGAGATTGCGGTATATCCATCCGAAATAGTTTTACTCAAATGCCCGCAGCGGGAATGGACAGCAGTATCCCTGTCGTAAAAGCTGCGCTTTATGATTGCCAACACGCTTGCCCAACGCGGCAATAATGGGCAATATTCCCCCTTTCTTGGGGAGGCCTATGTTCAGCAGTGGACTTCCAATGGCTGTTCTTATGAAGTATTATATTTGTGATTCCTTGAAGTCAGGTCGATGTATGAGGTATGAGATGCGTGAATATTTCTGTGAACAGTGAGGAGCTGGAACGGCTGCAGACAGAGCGGGAGCAGATGAAGGAGCTCGGGGACAAGCTGCGGCAGTCCAACGACCTGATCGAGCAGCTCCTCGAAGACAAGGTGACCAAAGCTCTCCTCACCCCCATAGCGCTGCACCTGACACACCACCCGCAGGCTGGGATAAGTGTCGTCGACTACGTCGCGCGGGTCATGCCCGGACACACTTCGGAAATTATGGCACTGTATCCTATTGTACCACAAGTACAGCAACAATAATGTTTATTCAAAATAAGACTTTTTATCGACGGCTTCTTGTTTCGGCTACCTTTCGGCACTCGTTCTCATGAGTGACAGATGTGACGTATCGTATGACGGATCCGATGGCGCTGATGGTTGTGAACGTATCTTGTGGGCCATGGGTCGTGGGTTCAAGCCCCAAATATTTATATTATGATGTATGTGTTTGTTGTGTCTGGGTGTTAAATATATGTGTTTAAGTGTAATATTTGTGATTTCTCAGTTGTCTGATGACCTTAATACAAATGCATAAGCGACTTACCGCGGAGTCAGGTACAAGATGTTGTGCAAATTTATTATTATTATTATAAAACCCAAGTTCCATCCGCATACCTGTTTGACGCCTGCGTTTCTGTTCGAGGTCAGACTAGGGCGGAGTCGCGGGCACATTTAGTCTACGACCTAAAATGAAAATGTGTCATCGTGGTTTATATTTTTGTCCGTTTGTCACAAATAAATACAAAAACTACAGGATCTGTTTGAAAAAGAAATGTTAGAAAATTACATTATCATTTATTATAAATCGAAGCGATCCCGAGTCGTGCGCCAAAGGTCGCGGGTTCTATCCCTAACCGAGACAAATATGTATACGTCGATATCGGTGTCCCGCAGAAGCGTCTGGCGGGCGAGAGCGCGGAGCTGCGCGCGCGCGTGTGCGTGCTGCAGCAGGAGCTGGACAACAGCGAGAAGGTGCAGCAGGACTTCGTGCGCCTGTCGCAGTCGCTGCAGGTGCGCCCCCCCCCCCCCCCCCCCCCACCCTTGCGACGTGCCGTAAAGGGAATTCATACTTTGATACCAACCACTGCTTTGAATAACAAAGTATGACGTGCACAATCGGAAGAATCTTGTCCAAGATTCAAATCCAAAAAGTGCAAATCCAATCCAATTCAAATCCAATGTCATTTAAACCCCCCTCGCCCCCCCCTCATTACGCATAGCAACTTTTCACAAGTCCCTCTACCCCCAAATTAAGTGACGTTATGTACACACACAATCCCGTGAGGTATCGGCAGAGTAGAATAGTACCTCCCTCTGTACCAGATGTCGTCAGAGGTGAGCAACATTTCCGTCGTGAAGCTACTCTCTGCGACCAGATTGTCAAACTCGGCAATTATTTCCATAATTTCTCATCGGAAAGGGAGAATGTTATCCATGCAATTGCTCGCGATTGCCCATCCCCACCCGGTGCATCTAAGCTATTCTGCTTCGGACGGATATAACGCCATCTGTCGTCTTCTGGCGTCTCGCCATCTGGCGTTGTGGTACAATAAAAGTACCATAATACTTTGCCTATAAAACAAACGTAGTCGAGTTTACAGACTAACATTGTACTAAAACTACATTTGTAACGGCTTTAGTTCGCTGTTTAATTGACTTTATAAATATTTTTCAATGTTCTGTTTACCGTGCTGCAACTGCTCTCAAGATTTTTAAGACGTTAAAATAGTAGTTTCAGTACAATTTTAGACTACGCTCTTCTATCATTGTTTTTGTGCGAAAAAATTTTGATTAAAACTATCTGATCAGGCAAACGTTGTTTTGCCATTTAAATTATTTCTAATTACAAAAATAGAGGTTACAGAGAGGAAATTTAATTTGTAATGCCACATTAAAAAAATATCCGAAAAAAAAATAGGGATGGTCTCAACCCTTATCACTGAGGTGTAGTAAAATTTATGGTGGCCTAAAGACACGAGACTATAAGACTTGCTAACTATGCATATAAAGTTTCATAAAAATCGGTCAAGCCTTGGTGGCCAAGCTTTTAATCAATATAGGGATACGAGTTTTTTTTATATATTACATTATTTCAATGACTTTGAAAGGTTTTATGCATAGAGAGTGATGCTTAGTATTATTTAACCCATTACTTCCCAAGTATCGAAAACATTGGAATTTCTGTATGGGGATGCAGGTTCGAGTCCCGCCTGACAACTGAGACAAGTTTATTGTTTTCTAGTAAATATCATCTTAGATTGTCTCAAGTTATATAGAGTATGTTAAAGTGATGGTGCAACTTATGATTGTGAGGTCATGGTCCCTCCAGGTCCAGCTGCAGCGTATCCGCGAGGCGGACACCGAGGTCCGGTGGCAGCACGACGACGACGTCTCCGAGTGCCCCGACTGCCGCGCGCACTTGCCCAACACCAAGAAGAAGGTAGCACCCGCCCGATCACCGCCGCACTTCTTAACTCCCACATGCTCTCAGCTATCATACGTTTGAAAATAATATGCGTTACTTCTGTGCCGTGTAATGCCGGAGTACAATAGTAAATACCTCACCTGTACCAGGTAGGAGACTAAGGTACCGGGACCGTGTAGCTAACTCAAATGCAACTGGGCAGGGTTGGGAGCAGCACCGCTTTGGATTGATATACCGCCATCTGTCGGTTCTGGTAACTCAGTCGCGTCTTACGAAACCTGGTACGGTAGCGGTACTCAGCTCTGCCGGTACCTCACGGCCATTTCTTTTGGGTAGTGTGAATAACATCTGTTACTTCATAACCTGGTTATTAAGCCAACAGCCAGAAACAGTTAGCTGATTTTATGAGCAATGTGGCTAACGTACTACGATTCAACACGAACCACATTCTGATAATGCGAGAGCAGCCAGGCTTGCATTAACACCTACCGACATAGACACCCGGCCCGACGGATTCACGTGGAGTTGTCCCGCGCGCAGGTGCACTGCCGGCACTGCGGCCGCATCTTCTGCGCGAGCTGCGTGAGCCACACGGTGGCGAGCGGCCCGCGCCGCCTGCCCGCGCGCGTCTGCTCCGTGTGCCGCACGCTGCTGCAGCCGCACTCCGCGCCCTACTTCAGCACGGCGCCGCCGCACTCGCCCGCCTAGGGCGCCGCCCCCGCGCCCAGCCGGGGACTTCCCGGCCTGTATTCACGGACGCCTCCAGGTTTTACAACCGCAGTCGCCTCGGAAGTTTCCCGAATCTACCTCCATCGCCGGTCGTTTAAGTTTCGCGAATGTTTTCTCCCGGTTCGAAATCGACGTACAGGTTCGTCAGATATCCGGAATGAAGTATAAAGTAGATATAGAGTTTAAATATTCACCCTTAAAATTTCGGACAATAAACGGTACGTCCGTTCGGCGTTCACTTTCGATTTAGAGGGTGCGGTACGAATGAACTCGTGAGACGTAGGTACCCGACACCGCGTAGTGCCGACGTCGCTTTATGGAATTGTCTAATGTGAATGAAGTCATTGTAAATATTCCGCGATAGGTATTCTTCGAATTGTTATATGGCGATTGTTTACACTCGAGTCTCGGCGAACTGGCGATCGTCGAATTTGAACGAATCGCGTTGGAGCATTTCGGATTCCTGTCAAACCAGCTCAACGTGATTGGTGGGCGACTCTCGCGCGGTAGACGTCGACCAATGGCGGAGCGGCGTCGCCCGATCGAATCGGCCCTGATTGGTTCCCGCGTCCGGACGGCTTACTTTGAAAATGATCTTGGTTCTACATTCGTTAAGTACCTAAGTTGTGGAGAGTTATTTTTGATTACAAATGAAGTGTTCCACGTTATGTTGTTTGGTCTACGCGTGTCCGGAGCGATGGCGGCGACGATGTCTCCTATGTAATGTAATATATCGAGCCTTTACCGCCGTTTTAGCGCAACCGATAAAAACCAAATATTTACAGGTTTTTTTTTAAATTATTTTTAAACAGAAATGTGCTATTAAATTAAAATTTTACATGCTCTAGTGATTTATACACATATAATTAAAAAGAATTCCAAAATAATAAGTATTTATGGCGGTTACGTTATTTTTGCTGTCATAATGTAAGGTCATTTGGCCTTAAAGATAAAAATATCTATCAAAATTACTGTCTGAGAAACTATATTTATTTGATAATTTAAGGTTTTTTAATGAAAAATATATTTATTTATATTAAACATTTAGAAAAATTAGATCAATCAGCTTAATCAACTAGGTATATAGAATAAAATAAAGTATGACTAATAATTTTTATCCGGTTAAACTTTTGTTTCATCATGGCTTTTAAAAAAAAAGTACTGTTTCATTGAAAACTATTTATATAAAATATTTGAGATATGTATTGAGATCAATTAAATTATTAAGGTACTTATATAAAATGAAGTAAAGTAGTTTTATTTCTCTTTTTTCGAATCATCTTCGGTTTCAGCTAAAGCATCGCGAATGGTTTCATCATGCCTCAAACTTTAATATTCTTCATGGTTCGATCTGATGATGCAATCCGTATTTATATTTTATATATCCGATTTTCGACCAAAGTGTCGCTTACGATAATGTTGCGGTAAGGGCTCGATATACTTTAGAACAAGTTGCCCCGGGCATCAATCAGCCTTTGGGTACCGAGAGCTGTCAATTGTCAGGTGAGTCGTGTTGGCGATTGCTAAAATATTGAAGAAAATATAATGATACGGTTTTAGGACAAATAACGTTAGATATGCTATAGAAAATTAATCTTGACGGGCCCGATGGCACAGATAATCCTGTCTTGTGCGCTAGAGGTAGTAGGTTCGATTCCCACACACATATTTCCATGATAAATGCTGTAGTCTGATCTCCGTAACATAAGTGCTTTAAACGACTTATCTTCAAGCCAAGTCAATGTATGAGATGATATGTGAATTAATTTATTATCTTTTTTAAAATATTTAACTTATTGCTTACCGTTAAAAATGCTTTTGGTTATACGATTCATTTTCCTCTGTATTATTTATCATAAATTGATATTACTATAAAAACCGATTCCTCCGTCGAGTCTGTCTGTATATATGCGATAATCTCAATAAGTACTGGACGGATTATCACCAAAGAACAAAAAGATTCATGCGGTGAATAAATAAATAAATATTTTGTGTATTTTGTATGCATAAATATGAAAATTATTTTTAAACATGTCCACTTGGGTGCGATACCTGGTCAGCATATAACGAATGGCAGAAAATACAATTTGGAATGATATAAGGCACAAGTTGTAATGGTGTTTAGTAAATAGACCTTGCACTGATCGTCTATAGATGTTTTTATTAGATCAGGTCGACAAACATGCATACGCTCCGCGTGATTAAGCGTCACTGTAGCCTGTAGACGCTCGTAATATCTATCACACGGATGTTACTAACGTGTTGCCAACCTTTTGATCTGGAGATTGTATGTCAGATTACCCAGTAATTTCACAGACTTACCCTCGGAAGAATAACTCGAACACTGGTAGAAATATATGAAAGTGAAAAACAAATGCAGAGGACTACCGATTAAAAGCCTTATGAAATTTAACCACTAGTATTTGAAGACACTATGTTATGTTGAGGGAGCAAGGGAAGTATGTATGTCAGGGTTATATATGCTTTGTATTTTTCGCAAATTGACAGCTCTCGCGACCACATCTAGATGTAATGATTATTTTGTATAGATGTAATAGTGAATATATTTTTATGAGACGCTTCTGCAAGCTGCGACCCGTTTGATCCTAGGCCAATGACACTGTTTAGTGTAATTATAGATTGTTTGTCTTGTATCTGATTAATTGTTAAATTTTAATAATGTTCTTAAATAACCTATATACACGCATACAAACACACCATCACACACACACACACACACACACACACACACACACACACACACACACACACACACACACACATATATATATATATATGTGTGTGTGTGTGTGTATGAATTGTTTCACCGTATTATTGCCTCAAAGGTCCCCGTGAAGTGATTCCCTACTAAATTGTTGGCGCATCGTGACGGCGTACAGTGGATATGATTTTTTTAATTTAAATGTATTGGTTAAAATGACTCGAGCGGAACGAAGTTGTGCATTGATAGCGTTTAGTGTTTTGAGCGTAGTGAGCAGATGTTGGTTTACTGAAATGCAGTGCCGGTACCCCGCCCTCTTCACCCCTCCTATTTCTATTAAACAAAGGGAATCCTTTAATTAGCTCAGAACGGAGTATGTGATGTTTTTATGATTTATTTCATTTGAAGTAATGCATTCATTTTTTTTTTAATTTATGGATAGTAGTTTTTTTGATTAGAATAAAATCTTTTTTTATCCTATACAATGTACTTTTTTATACAATAAAATACATAATAACAAAATAAATTTACAATGGGCGGCCTCATCGTTCAGAGCGATCTCTTCCAGGCCTTTTGATGAATTGCGTAACGTTTTTGCAGCTAGTTTCATTCTATGAGTGGGTGAACTGCTCCCTCGCGACTCACTCTGGTTCATTTACGATTATTGCTACATGTTGTGTTTATTACATTTTTGTTTCTTGTTTTATAATTTGGTATCAGTGGATGTCCACTTGTGAATAGTCACTACAAATAAACTGTCGGAGGGAGCTGCAGCGGGCGACGGCTTCGTTCCGTGTCGTGTCCAAGTGATAAAGTGTGCTATAGGGTCAGTGTGACGTAGCAAATCTCGAGTACGTTCGTGTAGCATAAGTTGTAACATACGAAGATATTTTATTGTAAATAAAAGAGCTCCAAATATTTATTATATATTTTATTTACCCCTTCACAAGTCGAATACCTTATTCTAGGGAATGTGTCGAGGGGGGTGGTGTATCTGATATGACTGGGCGGGGATGGGCAAATATTTTGGAGCTTATGTAAGGTGTCGATATGGTGATGTAACGTTGCAGTTGTTTTTCATGCAGGTCATTTATGTTGTGCATAATGAACCTGCTGTAAACTTGAATGCAACATCAGTCTGGTTTATCTTTTCGCTCAAATTTTACTTGTAGATATTTTCTACCGCTACGCTTTAAAACATTCTCGAGAACGATTGCCGCAAGCGTAAGAGTACTTTAAATAGCGGTCACATAATATTCTAATTAGAAAATCAATATTAAGTCTTAAACAAAATTCAAATTTATTTAAAAGCTATATTTAAAAATATATTTAAGAGTAGAAAAACAATATGCTACAAACATTACTAGATATGTACTCGCGTCATAAACTTACAGACAATACTTGGAGTCAAGGGAGATGAGAATTGCGAACTGATTATTCTTAAAATGTTATGAATATTGTATACAATGATATGCCCTGGCGCCGCCTAGTCCTCGTAGTTCTCCAGGCTCAGCGTGATCACGTCGCTCACCAGGCAGTCGGCCGGCTGCGGACACACCACACTTATTATATATACAATACATTAGAATCACAAAATTACTATATACCTATTAGCATAGAATGATTGCACAAATATATAGAACAGATGTGAATGGAAGAGTTGGTATATGACGATCTTGACCAGGTAGGAAAGGTTTTAATGAACGTCCAGGTCAGAAGTACTAAAATAAACGAGCATGTATGTAAAGACTTGCGAGTAAGGGAAGCGAGAGAGGTATCTAAGATCGTAACAAGAGGAGATCCATAGTCTCTGCCTACCCTGATGGGACACACGCGTGATTATGTATGTATGTATGTATGTAAGAATCACAACTTAGAAAATGTATGCATTTAGTTAAATAGAAAATAACAGTAGATAGATTAAATCTTTCCTATCGATGACTGGATGATTAGACCTATTATTTTGTGATTAATCGCTAAATGTATATTGTATACAGTGTTGGGCAAGTTGCAAGAACAATTAAAGATTTACAATTGATTAATGGGTAAATGTAACCACAACAATTAACAATTAATAAATTTTTAATTGTTCTGTTAAATAAATATGTTGGCAAGTAGTAAAAGACCGATCTAAATAATAATCAATACAATTAATTAAACATGATTAGACAGACAATATAATTTAAAATTTTTTGTAATAATTTAAATTACACTTCAGTACCACTCTCTTCTCGATCATGCTGTCTGACAGTTTGTGACTCTTTGGCAGATTTGTCATTGTCGCAAAAAAAAGGCGTTCTACTGTAGCTGAAGACGGCAAAGATGTGTTGTATTTGAAAAAAAAAAACATTTTTTATCTCAGGATATCTATCGAGAAGTTGCAAATCTCGGCTTCTCCCGGCAAAAAATGCAGCATCAAAAGTTCTGCTTTAGTCATTGGGGCATCGGAGGAGCAAACGTTTTTATCTAAGATTGAAATATCCGAGTCTGATTCCGAGTCAAAATTAAAAAAATATATTTCTTGGGTACTTTTTGTTATTGCTACTGTATTGTTACTCATTTGTTTGGAAATGCAGGTCTTGAAATTTTTCAGAAGTTTAGTACGATCCTTAAGCTGAAAACAAGTCAACCATTTATTTTTGAATCTTGGGTAACATCATGCCGCAATAGCCGCATTTTCCGCTTTAGGAGTGGCGACGTCAAACATTTTTTCAAATCTCTTCTCAACACTCTCTGTATGCCTTGATCAACGGGTTGCAAAAGGAAAAGTAGTTTTTCTTTTAAATTTTTGCAATTGTTTTCTCAGCGCAAGTAGGCAGGGAAGAGTTATCCCATAATATATGTTAGTCTGACTGCATTATATCGAGTGCTTCTGCAACAGCCGAAGTACACATCAAATATTCTTTAATGTATGTAATCAAATTCATTTTCTTTCTAAATATTTTTTAAGTTTAATGATCTATGTAAAAGTAAGCTTGTTTCTTTAATGTTGAAGATTTGCTGGAGGGCAACAAACGCCCTAACACATCCTGTATTATTTCGGCACTTTTTGGTCGCCGATAGATATCTATGGTTGTGCACACATACGGAACTTCTAGTTTTGACTTTATCTTAGCTACTTGCGTTTCGTAGTGTTTTCTATACGAAGTCCTAATGTGCGTCGACACATTAAAATTAGCCCCATTTCAGAAAGTCCGTGAATATTTTGGATAAACATGGATCTTTTAAAGTAAAAAATATTTTGAAATATTTTCATCAAATTGTTCTTGTGTCATTTTCTTACCATTCGATGTATTTCTTTTACTAGTTGTGATTTTGACAAAAGTATTACTTTACTTTTTTTTACATAGGTTTTTCACACTCTTCAATGCAATCTTGCCCATGTTTTCGCTTCAGATGACTCAAAAAGTTGGACGTACAATCATGAAATCTTTTAACTTTAGTTAATATATCTCTTGGACATTTCATACAAAACGCTGTGATTTTATTACTCGTACACTCTTCAGGCAAGTATTTGTATAATGTTCCATCCAGTAAGAGAAGCCGCGCTTGCGACGATGATGAACTCTCGGCGGTGTCGGTTGGTGGCAATGGCGAAACCGGTTCTAATGAATCATTTATGTCCGAAACCGAAAGAGTCACTGAAATGTTACTGTCTTCGTCGAATTCGTTTATCGACGCCATTTTATGTTACAAGTCCACATTATTTTTTTACATATTGTTAAAAAAAATCTTATCACGATTATACAATAACATAAACCAACGTGAACAATCAAAAAATAATATCGATAGAGTTTCCGACAACCACGCGAACGAAGTCGCGGGCACAGCTAGTTAGAATATGTTTATCATTTCTATGATATTTTAAAGGCAGCACATGATACTGGGCACGAAACAGCTGTCGCGGGTAAAAACGCAGTGTCACCTTACGTCAAGTCTGACGTATGGACCCCTAACGTCAAGTCTGACGTATGGACTCCTTACGTAAGTCCGCATAAAACCAAAACGCGACGGCGGCCGTCGTGTCACTACAAGGATATCATTAGCGCGACCAACCTTGTGACTTAAAGATATTATGTCACAATACCCAGTAATTTCACTGCCTCTTTCACGGTATAAATAGGTGAGAGTTAGGTACCGATGCAGACGACCTCCCCCTGAGGTCTACCTCGAGAGACGCACACGTACCTCGGAGCAGATGCCGACGAGGGCGTCGGCGCAGCCGTAGAACTCCTCTTTGAGCGAGATGACGATGGTCTGCAGCGACCCCTTCTTGGAGCGGATGTAGGACGCCACCTTGCCGATGTTAGTGTTGTCCAGGGCCGCGTCAATCTCGTCCAGCAGGAAGAACGGCGCCGGCTGGTAGCTGCCGGGTCCAATGTCACATGTATGCGGAATATTATTGAGAGAAAAACCACAAATTTTTCTCCGAAAATACAAAGAACAGACATTTTAAGATCACTTATATCGCCTTTTCAATTATATATATTTTAAGATTTAATAGTAATATTAAAAAAATGTAATATTAAAATACAAATCTATTTACGTTAATCTACCATTTAACCACGTGATTCTTTTTGATGCGACTGTGCGACTGTCGACTTCAATTCATAGCAAATTCTATTTTTTTTAATTTAAAATCAATTGAATGTCATTTAATTATACATATAATTGTGAAACATTTTTGTATACCACAAAGGTGGCAAACAAGCTTGCGCTTGATGGTTCCTTCCGCCTATCGACGTTTGCAACACCGAGGCGTCACTCTCGAGTCGTAGACCCTGTAAAAGCCTACCTATTCCCTTTTAGGAGGAACCCTTACCGTAGTCCTCTAGGAAATCCAGTTAAGGCAATTCAATTATTAATTGTTATATTTATTTCAAAACATTAATAAATATTTTCGTGTTTCTTTTTAAGTTCAGCTAATGCCGTTTATAATTATTAGCTTCGTATTGCGACATCGTCACAAACAAACAATTGACAATTTGTTTTTAATAAAATGAATTAATCTGTTTTATGATTGAAAAGTATCCACGTGTCTGAGACAAAGTATTTGTTTTCCTAGTAAATATTATCTTGACAACGAAATATGTTAGTGGTGTCACGAATATGTCGCAATTGAGGTGAGTGTGTCGTGTGTTCGTCGCAGTTATGTTGCGGGTGTGTGGCAATTGTGTCGTGTGTGTGTGTAGCAGCTGTGTCGCGGATTTCGTGACAGAGATTTATCGCAGATATGTCGCAATTGTCGTGTGTTGCGGGTTTGTCGCAGTTGTGTCGCAAATATGTCGCAGTTGTGTCAGGGGTTTGTCGTAGTTGTGTCGCACCTGTGAATGGCAAAGAGCAGCGCCAGCGCGGCGACGGTCTTCTCCCCGCCGGACAGGTTGGACATGGGCTGGAACCGCTTGCCGGGCGCCACGCAGTTGTAGTTGATGCCGTCCAGGTACGGCTCCTCGGGGTTCTCGGGCCCCAGGAAGGCCTGCGCCGACTGGTTCATCGCCAGCGCCTGCGCGCCGCGAGCGTAGAGTTAAGTCGCGCACAACACAGAGCGAACGTGAACACGTCTGAAGACGCAGCAGAAGCAGCGGGTACCTTGTAGATGGCGTCGATCTCGTTGGCCACGTGCTCGAAGCAGTCCACGAACTTGTCGTGCCGCTCCTTCTTGACCTTCTCGAAGGCGAGCTTGGCGCGGTGGGCGCGCTTGCGGGCCGCCACGAACGCCTCGTTGGTCGCGCTCACCTTCTCGCGGACCTCGTTCAGTTTCTGCATGGCCTGCGCACGCGGAACACGTTTGTCGTCACTGATTCGCACTGCCTCCTCGAACTCTAAGCTGACGACCTACTCTTGCACGCATTTCTCCGAAAAGTATCAGCGTAAGTAGATCAGCGGGTAAAGTATCAGCGTTTCTTTATAGTCCAAAATTAACTACCATTAACTATAATACAATAATAGACCTTATATTTTACGCGACAACATCGCAATACATATTGTACAAAAATACGTCGTAAAATTCACAGCTGTTGTGGAAGACTGAAGCGTAAGGCAGGAAGACCTCTATTTTAGACTCCGAGGCGGAAGGCCCTTATCTTATCTTCCTCCCATCCCATCGTGTCTTACGTAATCGTACGCATCACAAACATCAAGCTAACAATCTAGAGAATTATTTAAAAAACGAACTACAAGAATACAAGACGATGCACCCTACACTACATGATGTACCCTAGATGAAGTTTGCATCAACTCAAAATAATGTATTTCCCACAGTTTTACAAAAAACGCCAATTATTATTCGCAAATTTAAGGGAAATGTTGAATTCCTCCACGAAAATTTCAACAAACAAAATACTCAGAAAAGAATAACATAAAACTGCAGCTTTTAGTTGTTGCAGTTTTCTTCTAGGGGTGCAATATATACATATATATTTTATTCACTCATGTTTATTAAATCATAACTAGAAAAAACTCCAAGTAGAAATACGTCAAAATTATACACCAGTCCGAAGAGGATTTCCACTCTTTAAGAAGCCATCTAATAATCTCTAATATTTTCGATATATATATTTGTAATATTATTTTTTTAAATTAACTGATACTGTAGCCACAGAGTACGCACCCTCATGTTTGGCGCCTGGATCTTGTCGACGGTGTTCTGCAGCGAGTTGATCGCCTTCTGCAGCTTGTCAGCTTTCCGCTTCACCTCGTCCGCTTCCTCCAGCTCCTTCAGGCCCTCGGACAGCGAGCGGTAGTCCACGCGAATCCTGCTCGACAACAACCTGGTCACTGCAGCTCACTGACAATTGAGTAGCAACATGGTATCTCGGTGTTATTCTACTATGCCGCGAAGTACCGGCAGAGTAGAATAAGGTACCAGAACCGAGAGATGGCGGTATATCCAAGCTCAAATACAGGGCGGGGATGAATTCTGCTATTGCCAACAAGCTTGCCCAGCGCGGCAATTACGGGGCACAATTTTAAATTTCCCCATTTTGAGCAGGCCGATGTCCAGCAGTGGACTTTTATGGTTGTATTGACGAAGCTTTGCTCCCCAAACGCCTGCCAAGATCCATCCGATATAGCAAGAGTCCCTCAGGTATAAGATATAAATAATGACTTCGCGAACAAAGTCGCGGGCGGATAGCTAGTATTTGATGTTACCTGGACTCCTGTCGGTACTGCTGCGAACTGGACAGCGTGGACTCGGACTCTCCATCCGCTGTGTCCTCTAAATTACCTTCCAGCAACGGGATGATTATGTCGTCGATCTACAACACCGTGATACGTTTCAAACAGCTAACAAAACAACAACATACAAGCGGAGTGTAAACTATCTATACTTATATTATAAAGCGGAAGAGTTTGTTTAAACGCGCTTATCTCAAGATCTACTGGTCCGATTTGAATAATTCTTTTTTTGTTGGATAGTCTATTTATAGAGGAAGGCTTTAGGCTATATAACATTACGCTGACACCAATAGGAGCGAAGCGTCAGTGAGAAACGTTGCAAAAACGGGGAAAATTATTCACATTTGAGGTCTTTCGTCGCATACGCTGCATAAACGGTTTAAGTTATTCAAAAACTATGTATGAAAGAATTATTCCTTTTTAAAAATAAAAAATAAGTCCGTGACAGTAAATGTCTATCTCTCAAGATTTACTCATAATAAAATTATTTGTCGAAGAAGGCTTGCTACCATTATAATGTGCAAGCAGGCCGCGCGGCGGCGGGTGAGGGGGAGGTGGGCCTCGCCCCACCGCCGTGCTTGCCACTACCACTCGCGAGTGTATCTTTGCGAGGTACCATGCCGCGCGGCTCAGACGCGTGGTTGGCTCCCTACGGAACGGTTGATTAATTATTTACCCTACGTTTGTTTTTATTGATTACGAGATACGTTTTGGTTTAAATTTCATTTCTTACGTTTTTTTTTTCTTTTTCGTCACTATAATGCCTAGAAAAAGAACAAACCTTTCTCGGCAGACAGCTACTGCGAAGCGGCTGCGGTTTTTGCGCAGAAATGAAACAGCGGAAGACAATATGCAGAGGTTGGCTAATCAAAGAGCGGTGAGTGAACAAAACCGTGCTAGGGAATCGAGCGTTGAACGTTCCCGCTGTGAAAGGCCTCACAAAATTACCGAACTTCGGTGAACCGACAACGGTAATCAAGAGCTGAACGTTCTCAACGTTTGACCGCACGGAATTCCCGAACTTTAGCGAACCGTGATCGGGAATCAAGCGCTGAACGTTCCCGTCGACAAGAACAGTAAAATGCAAGATCAGCAAGGCGTCGAACTCGCAGGCAACATAATTTTTTGAATTCTGCGTTTGCTTATGAGCGATCTCTTGAATACTTAATAATTGGTGGAATGGTTAAAATATGTGACTTATGCCAACCAAAAAAATGGACGGCAGAAACTCCTGTACTGTGTTGTAGTGGTGGTATAGTGAATATACCTAAAATTCCAGAACTGACGTCAGTTTTTTAAAGAACTGATATCGGGCTCAAATCCATCTTCAAAGCATTTCTTAAATCACTCAAGGCAATATAATAAACTTTTTCAAATGACTTCATTTGGTACCAAAGAAATTCGCGAGAAAAACTTCATGCCCATGGTTTATCATTTGATCGGTAATTTCCTTTAGCTAAAGGTGCACAACCTGAAATTTGCAAATATATTTTGTGTCTCATGCTGATCAGATATCCTTGCGCTCAAACATTAACCCAACCTTGCAAACTGATCTTATCGACGCTCTCCAAACATATCTTCACGATCATAATATGTATATTCGAAGTTTTAAATACAATCTCGAGAATAGATCAACGCAAGATTTGAAACTTATTATTCATGCTGATGTGAAACCTCGTAAAGAGCATCGAGGTCGGTATAATGCGCCAATAGTAGATGAAGTAGCTGTTTTTTAAATAGATTGTGTTGGATGCTAGAGATGGTCGAATTCAACGAGTTTCTGAAACTCATAGATCGTATGACCCACTTCAATATCCTGTTTCCTTTTGGAAATGATGGATACTGTATAAATATTTCACAGCAGAATACTGCTGCTAGATCTAAAACAGTATCATGTATGCAGTTTTATGCATTTAGACTCATGGTAAGAATAAATGACTTTAACAGCTTACATTACTTGAAAGGATTATTCAACCAATATTGTGTCGATATGGCTCCAAAAATGATTTCTGAGTGACTGGATTTCATCAAAAGAAATAAAAAAAAATTAAGAGCAGAAGAGTATATCCATTTAAGATTATTAATATTATTATTATTTATTTATTTAAGATTCCCCAGATACATGAATGAAAAAAGTCAAGATGCCATGACCTATGTAACTACCTACACATCTATTGATAATTACCCATAGGAGTTTCTCAATTCTCTAAGCGTTAAGCCCGAGTGGCTTTCCACCACATTCCCTCAAGTTAAAACTAGGTGCTGCGATAATTTTACTCAGGAATCTCAAACACCCAAATTTATGCAACGGGACCCGACTTCAAGTAAAATTCCTTCGCAGTAACGTGTTCGTTGCAACAGTTTTGACTGGTCCGGCCGTTGATCAAACAGTGCTTATACCTCGCATCCCAATGATTCCAAATGATTTATCAATTGAAATCAATTTCCCATCAAGTTATATTTTGCCGTAACAATTAATAAATCACAGGGGCAAACATTCAAACACATAGGAATCGATTTACATCAAGTTTGCTTTTCACACGGCCAACTATATGTCGCATTGTCAAGATCGGGTTGCGGGAAATCAGTATGTTCTTTTACCACAAGAAAACAAAAGTTAAAATATAATTTATGCCGAAGTACTTTGACCCATTATTTTAATTATTATTCTTGATTATACAATAACATAAACCAATGTGAGCAATCAAAAAATAATCTCGATAGTTTCCGACAACCACGCGAACTACGTCCCGGGCACAGCTAGTGTATTATATATAGGCGGGCCCGATGGCCCACATGGTAGTGATACTGTTTTGTGCGCCAAAGGTTCGATTCCCACTCAGAGAAAATATTTATATGATGTTATTCGTTTTGTGTTTGGGTGTTAAATATATGTATTTAAGTGTTATATTTTTGTGATTTCTCTGAAAAATTTTTGCTGTTGCCTGGCGTCCGTAACACAAGTGCTTTTAGCGATCACAGAGTCGGGTCAATATTTGAGATGTTGTAGGAATTTACTAGTATTACTATTTATTAAGCCAGATTGACAAACAAGTATTACTGTGTTCCGGTTTAAAGGGTGTAAGAAGCAGTGAAACTACTGGGTAATGCGACATGATATCTTCAAGTCACAAGGTCGGTCGCGCTAGTGATATCCTTCTGATATTACGAGCGTGTATAGTCTGCGGTGACGCTTACTATCACGCGGACTGTACGCTGATTGTCAACCGGTTCTATCAAACAAATTATATATAGATATATATATAATTTATTATGTGAGAAATGCATGAGAATATATCTGCAAATCATCTGCATAAAAGTGGTAGGACAATGAAATATTATTTTAAATGAGTTTATGAATATTGAAAAGAGTAAAGGAGACAAAACGCCACCCTGCGATACACCAGCTGATATAGAACACCAAGACGACAGACTGTCTTCGATGAAATTGCGCTGTCGGCGACCAGATAGGTCATTACGAAACCAGTCAATAACTGATAGAGATATGTTAAGAGACCAAAACACGCCAAGCGAAATGTCAAACTCCACTGAGTTGAAAGCATTGCGGAAATCAAGCAGTACTAATACAATGAGATTCCCGACGTCCATGCCCGACCTTATATCATCCGAAATATTCATAAGAGCTGTCGTGGTACTGTGTCCAGGACGAAGCCCGGATTGTAAAGGATTGAGGAGACGATTCTTGTGAATGAATGTACTAAATTGATCGTGAATAAGGCGTTCAAGGACTTTGGATAATAGAGAATATATGATATGGAAAGGATATGGAATAGTATGGAATATGGAAAAGTTAAGGATATGACAAATTTTGGGAGGATTCCATCGAGGATGGGAAGGATCATATTACGGCCGATACAATCACTTCCAACCGCATTGGAAGCCATTGATGCGATACTTTTCTTCACATCACATAAAGTGAATAGACTTTTTAAAAATGATAAACCAGCGGGAAACAGAACAGATGAAAGGTGAGTCAATGTGTGTGTTTTAGTATCGACGATATAATCGATATAATCCCTGTCAACATGAGACAATGAAGTGAAGTGCTGATTTAATGCATCAATATTGAAATTACGTGGGCAAGTATCTTGCTTTCTTTTTCCGACTCCCAATGACCTAAGAAATTTAGATTTAACAGCAACTTTTCTTTTTAACAATGTTCTAATTCCTTCCCGCGCAGACATCAATAGGCTCTCGTCCAAAACTTGGACACGTTATACCCGATCGTTTGAGCCGCGTTTTAGCAAACCAAACCTTGTCCCGCACACTGACCTCCCGCAGCTTAACAGGGAGAAGAACTGTCTTCTTCATTATCCTCTGTGACTGCATGGAGCAGCAAGATTCTTGGACGTCCTCTCATCTCCAGCTGTTCCACATCACGAACAAGATACTCTACTTGGTGTTGCAGAGTACTCAGCGAGTTCAAGATGAATGTACGAAACAAGGTGAACTCCGATGACAGTGAAGATGGGGTGGAAGGTTTGCCAGGAGGTGTTTGCAGCTCAGCCTCAAAAGCCGTCATCCTTGTGTGAAATCGCTCCATCATCTCAGCTAGTGAACCTTTTATGGCCTATATTGTGATATGTTGTGGAAAGTGTGAAAGGAATAACACTAGTCACGCAGGTAAAATTCAGTCAATATTTGAATATATAAATTGAGCAAGATTTTGTTTTATTTTATTTTTAATTACAATTAATAATAAGTGCAACCTAAAAATCAACCATAACATTTGACTACACGAGAAAAAAAAAATATATATATATATAAGTGCGTACCTTGCACTGGCGCAGCACGTTGTGGCGGTCGCTGCGGCGGCTGTCGATGCGCGCCTCGATGGCGGAGATCTGCTTCTGAACCGCCGTCACCTCCTTCTGCACCGTCGACACCTCCTTGCGGGCCTGCACGCACACACGCTCGCTTAGTATCGGGCCGCCGGCGCCGGGAGAGGGCGAGCAGCCGGCGCCGGGAGAGGGCGAGCAGCCGGCGCCGGGAGAGGGCGAGCAGCCGGCGCCGGGAGAGGGCGAGCAGCCGGCGCCGAGAGAGGGCGAGCAGCCGGCGCCGGGAGAGAGCAAGCAGACGGCGCCGGGAGAGAGCAAGCAGCCGGCGCCGGGAGAGGGCGAGCAGCCGGCGCCGGGAGAGGGCGAGCAGCCGGCGCCGGGAGAGGGCGAGCAGCCGGCGCCGGGAGGGCGAGCAGGCCGACCTTGTCCAGCGCGTCGTCGGCGGCGTGGTGGCGCGCGCGCGCGGCGCCGCGGTCCTGCTTCAGCGCCTCCACGCGCTGCAGCTCGCGGTCGATGTCCTGCCGCTGCTTGGCCTCGGCCTGCCGCCCCGTCTCCAGCTCGTCCTCGCCGTCCTGCACGGTGCGCTCCCAGCGCGTCACGTTCTCTGCGCGGAACCGCCCAGCCCCCGGTCAAGTCGGAGAAGTGTGGGGCCGACGCCGGCGTCGCCGCGGTCGTGCTCCGTTGGGAAGGTTTTTTAGACCCGATCGACGGGCAGGGAATGATTCTCAGAGAAAAATTTGAACTCGACGAGTCCTCATTCCCCGGGATTCCAATGATTCCACCCGATATGCCGTTTGAATTTCAATATTGAATAGAAATCATATATAAAAAACTCTATCGATTTAAAGCTGACACAACGTTTATAATCTTTCATAACTTGGGGCGGTAAGAAGCAAGTCGGACCAACTAGTATATATATGCATATACTCTTATAACTTGCGTTTGTGTAATCTGAGTGAATTTCCAAGTCCTTTTAAACATAATTAATTTGTTATATTTTGGAATATTTATAACATTGTTATTTAGTAATTTATTGTTTTTTTTTATTTTTGTATCCACAGTATATTATGATTATTTACCATAGTATCTCATTGGGTAAAATAAACCTGTTATGAGTTTAGGTGTACATTACATATAGATAAATAACAGAGCAAGTGGTTCATCTCGCGTTGAATTGATAAACAGATCTAGTAGTTATATAGCCTATCACCTTCCCAGACAACGAGGTTAAATAACTACTAGAAGACAATGGTTTGTTAACGCCGACGCCGGATGGGGTATATCAGCGCCAATAAATACATAGGTGGTGTTGGTGAAACCTTTATCACCACCAGTTATCCTTACAGGTTCCTTTCTAATGAGTCGAGTAATACACCTGCAGTAAATTTAGTTGTAAGACTCGTCTGGTGCCGGCAGACTAGTTTAAGGTGGGCCTAATGAAATTATCTGTTAGATGACTTATGATCGCTCGGGTCATCAGGGTCGCCTTTTAATGTAATTATTGTTACTTATTTTATTAACTATTACAAGTGTTTGTATGGGCCTACTTGAATAAAGTATACTTGATTTTGACTATGGTACTTACACGAGAATAGAAAATTTAATCGGAATTAGATAAAGAAGCTCACTCTGCGTGTCCCGCGACCGCTCGAATTCCAGGTTGGAAGCGATGCGGTCTATCTGCGCCTCGAACTCCATCCGCCGCTTGGCGCGCTCCTGCTGCGCGCGCAGCTCGCGCTCCTCGTACTGCCTGCGCACGGACAGACAGACACTCGCCTGAGACAACCGCCGCTCCACTATGTACTACCAACTATATCAAGACTTATCAATGTTCATAAACAATTGCAGCAAATTTATAAAAGGCTGGTCGAGTCACTTCTAAAAACAGTATTTTTTTTAATTTCTTTTTACGCAAAAATTGTGTGATTTCGTATGTCCGGGATGAACTTCTAAACTACTGGATAGATTTCAATCAATTATTGCTTACTGTGTACAGTTTGATCCAACTTGAGAGATATGATAGTTTATATCTCAATTTATTGTTAGATTGTGGGCAGCCAAAAACTTTCAAAAAAGGCACTGGCTGTTCATAAAGGTTTAATAATAATAATGTATCGCTTGCTTAATAAAACAGTACAATCTCAGAGTCTGTCGTTTCATGAACTGGCCTGCGGCGCCAATATTTCATTGGACGATGCAATGGCGCCCGTAAAGTTACCGTATGTTGGCGACGCCGATGTCGCGGCAGAAGCCGCGGAACACGACGTCCTCCACGTTGTTCATGTTCTCCTTGATCTCCTGGATGTTGGTGTCGCGCGTGTGGATGGTGCGCTCGATCTCCTCCACCTGCGGCTGCAACACCACCACAGTCGCTACCACTACCGGCCACACCACAATGTCCACTATCGGACATGGACATTCCACGCGATTTTTTTCACACCACATTTCATACATTTCCGATGATTTCCGCCGATTCCGGCGCAGATGGTACTGATCATAGCTTGTGCGAGGTCGTGGGTTCGATCAACACCAAATGCAAATAGTTATATATTGATATTATTGTTTGTTCTGTGTCTGGGTGTAAAAAATAAATATTTAAGTAGTATATTTGTGATTTCCCGGTTGTCTGACGTCCGTAACACAAGTGCTTCAAGCGACTTACCACCGAGTCAGGACAATGTATGCTGTGGGAATTATTATTTGTTACACGTTGACCTGACTCCGAGATGATTTGGTCATCAGACAACAGAGCAATCGCAAATATATTACCTGAATACATGTATTTAACAGAACAAACACAAATATCATTATATAAATATGTATCCTTGGTGGGGATCGAACCCACAAACCTTGGCGCACAAGATAGGATCACTACCACCTGCACCATCGGGCTCGTCATCATATGAAAAGAGAAGATTGTTCGCGCTGTCACGTAGTATAGACTTCAGGACCACTGTCCAAATTAAAATATATTATGCATGAAAAAGTGTATGGCGTTGAGTGTTTTAGTAGATGACACTGCATAGTTACTGGCGCCATCTATTGGTCAGACGTAGGTAATATTTGCTTAAAAATTGCCACAAATTACTTTATATTTTATTTCTTGTCCGCTCTACCATAGGGCTAGAGTACTAGATCGAACAACGCTATCACTCGCTATGTCCCGCGTTCATGCCGTTCTCTAGAACCATTTCAATTCCCGCATTTGTATCCCTCGTACTTTCGTACCATACTCTTTCGTAACTACTTCTGTTGGCCATATTTTTTGGTTTTCTTGCCACCTTACTTCTCAGTTGCTGGTAACGGTTTGTTGAGAAGGTAGAATGACTACGAGAAATACAGTTTGGGAAACTCTAGAGTAGATAAATGACTTACCCCAAACATGTCCATCTTTCTTTCCAGCTCGGCCAACTCCGCGTCCAGTGCTTTGATTTGTTTCAACTGAAATACAGAAACGTACACGCATTCTTAATTTTTAATCATCACCACCACAGCGGTGAAACCTCCACCACTGCTGGACAAACGGACAAGATAGGGGGATTTTCGCCCATAATTGCGCTAGGCAAGCGTGTTGGCAATCGCAGAGCGCAGCTTTCACGACGGAGATGCTGCTGCCCATCCCCGCCCTCTGCATTTGAGCTACACAGTTTCAAATGAATATACAGCTTTCTGTCGGTTCTGATAACTGGTAACTCAGTCGTTATGTTATTCCTAAGTTTTGAATATTGATATCTAGAGATGACAGCGCTGTCTCGAGGCTGGTCTAGGAGGCAATGTGCAGTTACCGTGGTGTCACGGTCCGCCAGCGCGTACTTGAGGCGGGACTCCAGCCCGCGGATCTGTGAGTCCACCGTCGTCAGCTCCGACTCCTTGCGCGACTTTTTCATCGACTCTCGCAACTCCTCGGTCAGTTTCTCCTGCGGACACACACACGCTCCGAGTCAACTCTGTTGTTTGGCGCAGGTAGATAGACGCCTTCGGCTGACGAGGGCTATCGATCTGTCGATCCAAAAGATGAACCTGACACGATTTCATTATATACCTTACTGAGGTAGACCATATAAGTCATACAAAGGACGTGTGAATCGGTTCCTCACTCTTACCCACTCCTGAGTCTTGGTTCCGGCTAAAAGGATGAGAGAAGCAATCAAGTCACTGGGTAATACGACATAACATCTTCAAGTGCCAAGGTCGGTCGCGCTAGTGATATCCTTGTGATAACACGAGCGTGTTTATACTTCGGTGACGCTTAGTATTCATCATACCAGCTATTGGAAGTCCACTGCTGGACATAGGCCTCCCCAAGAAAGGAAAAATTTTGCTCATAATATCCGCGCTGAACAAGTAAGCATGTTGGAAACCGCAGAGCGTAACTCTTGCGGCGGGGATGGTGTTACCCATCCCCGCCCTGTGCTTTTAGAGCTACACCGCTATATGTCGGTTCTGGTACCTTAAGACCTTAACTATATTTGAAATGTAAATGAACAAACTGGGACCTACGTAAATAGAAGTGAAGTTAAAACATCAAACATAGACCCATCGTCGAGGGTCGGCGCGCCAGGTTACCTTCTTGGCCTTGAGCTGCGACAGGTGCTTTTCATCCCAGCGTTTGGCCTTCCGCGCCAGGTCCAGCGAGCCGCCCGAGATGATGCCCGACTTCTGGTAGAACGTGCCGTCTAGCGCCAACGCCTGCGCGGCGACACACGCACGCAATGGATTATCAATACATCGCACTGCATCAACACTGCGTCAACTCAAAATAATATACGTGCTGTAATTCTAGAAAAATCGCCATTTATTAGGAGCTCTTCGGTTTAACAAGATTAAAGGATGATTTAAAAAAACAAATTAAATGTGTTTCATGACTTTCAATCAAGAACCTTTACACGAATTTCATTCGATTCACGTCACTACTTCTATAAAGGGTGAATTTTTAAAATAATACTTTTTAGTGCCCCCCCCCCCCTACGTTTGAAAGAAACCCCTATGCAAAATTTCTAACCGTTAGTTTAGGCCCTGCGTTGATATGTCAGTCAGTTTTTACTTTTATATTTACTGATTGGAAGGGAAGGTCGAATTCTTTGAGAAAGATTTCAATAGACAACATGTAACATTTGACAACAGTAGAGTTCTTTAAGAATATTATGCGTACCATAGACCCTAGAGCGTTCATTTATGTCAATGTATACCGGTCTTTTGCAGTTTTGTGCTGATGCAGCCTTTATCCAGAGGTGCGATATGTTAAGAATTCATTAATAAAACCACTACATATTACTGGAACCTTCGTCAGCAACAGTTCCTCTAGCAGGTCCGTTACTGTAGGCTCGGATAATGTAACTGCATTTACTTCATATTTAACATCCATCGCGATCTTGTGCGTCAAAGGTCGTGGGTTCGATTTCCACGCAGAACAAATATATATGTTTATTAAATTAACCAATCAATCAAATCATTATCGCCAATTCTTTTCATAGCATCATTTGGAAGGTCAGCACAGTCCGAGACTCACGTCGTAGCGGCTGTTCTTGGTGCGGTCGAGGTCGTAGGCGACGCGCGAGGCGTCCTCGGGCGTCTCGCAGACCAGCGCGTTGTTGGTGACGAAAAGCACGGCGCGGTGGATGGCGGGCGGCTCGAACCGCAGCACGTCGAACAGCAGCTTCACGTTCTTGGGCTCGCGGATGTCCCTGCGGCGAGGTCACCACTTCACTACTTCCATATTCCCACAGGGGATACAGCCCAAGTAAAACATAAATCTTTGGAAAAAATAATAAATTCTCACAACATCTTATACAACGACCTGATTCTGTGAAAAGTCCCTTAAAGCACTTGTGTTACGGACATCAGGCAACAGAGGGATCACAAATATACTACATTTACATGAGGTAGGCCTCATACGAAAAATCGCCTGCATTGGTGCCTCACTTTCACCTAGTTCCCGCCAAATAGCAATGTTCGCATTGGTGTTCCGGTCTGAAGGGTGAGAAAGGCAGTGAATTTACTGAGTAATGTGGCATGATATCCACAAGTTACAAGATTGGCAACGCGGTTATGATATCCTTGTGATATCACGAGCGTTTATAGGCTGCAGGGACGCTCACTATCACGCGAACTGTACGCTTGTTTGTTGAACGGATAAATAAAAAGAAATAACACAAATTCAAATATTTAACACCCAAATAGAACAATACAAAATTCAAAATAAATAAAAAATATTTGTTAAAAATATTAGTTGAGTAGAAAAATCACGAAGAGGTTACAAAGGAACAAACTCATTTTATCGCAATAGAATGTTGATCGGGATAAATATGTTTTATTTTTTTAACGAAAAATAATCATCACCATATCAGCCATTGGAAGTCTACTGTTGGACACAGACCTCTCCAAAAAAGGGGGAGCTTTGCCCATAATTGCCGCGTTGGGCAATCGTGTTGGCAATCGCAGAGCTTAACTTTGGCCGTAAGGTATCGGCTGAGTAAAATAGTACCTTCACCTGTACCAGGTATCGTAAGAGGCGTCTGTGGTACCGAAACCAACAAATGGCGGTATATCTTCGCGAAGCAGTACAGCCCACATGCAACAGGGCAGGGATTCACAGCATCTGTCAGGTACAGGAGGAGGTACTATTCTACTCTGCCGGTACCTCAAGGCCAAAGCTACCGTATTCACCTCAGCCTCTCCCGCAGCGGCTTGGCCTGGATGTAGTCGAGCGGCAGGAAGGTCTCCGGCTCCAGCATGCGCTCCTTCAGCACCTGGATGCAGCGGCGCGCGGTCTTCTCCGTGTCCACCACGATGGCCTCCATGTACTTGCCCAGCACCTTGGTGATGGCCACGTTGTACCGCTTGTGCGTCGGCTGGCACATGTTGATCATGCGGTCGTACTGCGCACACGCGGTTTCTTGTTATGTACACACGCCACATTTTATACATACATAACATTGGAGTGTCTGTTTGTAACTAATTATCAGCTTTGCACTAGACGTATACAGTATGTACATAAAAAACATATTATTTGCCTGTTCTTGTTACAGTAAATCTCTGAAACGGCTAGACCGATTTCAACTGAGCTTTCACTGACTGGCCGCTTTTAATATGTTTTATTCTAACGAAAACTACGCGGGCGAAACCGCGGTGCGCTGCTAGTGATGAATCTTTAGATATATTTGTCAATTGTGTAGAAATTATTTTCGGATTGTGTAACACAAAAACAACTGTTTTCTCTATTGAAACTAGACTATTACAACGCGACGTTTAGCTGTACAGGCCTTACAGACAATATTTTCTGAACTGGTTCGCCACCTCCTCCAGCCGCGCCTGCACTCGGCCCCCAGCCCCCGCCCCCGCCCCCCACTCACCACGCCGGGGATGTCCCGCTTGAAGCTCTCGACGATCTCCTGCTTCTTGCGGCGGCGCGCCTCCTCGTGCTTGTCCACGCGCGCGTCCCCGAGCTGGCCCGCCACCTCCTCCAGCTGCGCCTGCAGCTCGGCCGCGCGCCCGCGACACTCGCCCACGTCCGCCTGCGACACCGACAGACTCTTGACACTCCGACACTCCGACCGTAGACATTCCTCTAAGTAATTCTCGGAAGAATTTCTCAGGCGATAAAAATGTACACCTAACAAACTCCCTCCTCCCGCTTCTCTTGTAAAACGCACTCGCCGACGAGGGAGCGATATCCCCTCTCGCAATACGCATATCCGGCCAGACAGTCTCTCCTCAGGTCGCATTCTTCCCGGCTGCCACCCACTCGACCCCCGAATGAGGCCGTCGAGCGAGGCGTCGCCGACGGCGGCCACTCGAGGGCGTCTAGCGCAGACGAGGTCGCCCGCGCACTCACTTAGGCGGCGTGACCTTATTACAATTAGACTAATTTTAAAATAAAATTGAGCCAGAAAAACAATGAGATTCATTCTAAATATCCATTAGCTAAAGTCTCGATAATAATTTTTACCATAACGAATTCCCTACTCATGATGAGTAAGAAACGGGAACTTTTGACGGCTTTAAAGCCGTTCTCATCGAACATGAAACGTTAAAAACAGCGTAAAAAAAATATAATTCATTTTAAAAATTCCCATACCATTTAATTGTAAGTTTGCCCGCTCCACCCAAAAATACTGACTTAAATTGCGACATATCGCCTGGTTACTTAATTAATTTTACTAGAATATTAAAATAGCAGTCCACGAGTGAAGTGGTGCAGCGACAGGACCTGCAGCTCAGCCCGCAGCCGCCGCTGCTCCTCCAGCGCCTGCTCGGAACTCTTGATGTGTTCATTGAGTTTCTCCACGCGCTTCATGGCCTCGTTCCGCTCGTGGCCCTGCGACAAGACTCCATTGTAAAACTGATCTTCATCACGCATCTATCTAAACATTTCTCAAACAATTTGAAAATGTTTTTTTTTAATTCCCACCATACTTATACATAGCATCTCGTACTTTGACCTGATTCCATGATAAGTCGCTTAAAGCACTTGTGTTATAACCATCAGACAACAGGAGAACCACAAATATACTACTTAAATACATATATTTAATCCCCAGACTCAAAACAAACGTAAATATCATCAATAAATATTTGTCCTGGGTAAGGATCGAATCCACGACTTTAGGCGCAAAAGACAGGATCACTATCATCTGGCGCTCCCAGGCTGTGTCCTGGCGGAGCAGGCGCAGGCCCGGGCCGCCGCCCCGCCCTACCTTCTGCCGGTGCTTGTTCTCCAGCTCGCCCTTGCGGCGCAGCTCGTTGTCGAGCCGGTCCTGGTCCGCCTTCTGCTCGCGGTTCACCGAGTCCAGCTCCTGCAGGTACCGCGCCGCCTGCCGGGATGCCTCCATCTTCAACTCCTCGTACTCGCGGATCTGTCGGAAAAATATATCATATATATATATTATACATTTGTTATCGTTTTTCCACTCAGTTTTTGCTATGCATATAACACACGACATCGAATACACCGTGAGGTACCAGCAGAGTAAAATGTTACCTGCCCCCCTCGGTGCCAGAAGGTGTCGGAGGAGGAATCCGAACTCGCTCAAATGCAACAGGACGGGGATGGGCAGCAACGTTACCGCCGAGAACTGCGCCCTGCGAAAAGCTACGGGCGGCATCGCCGGGCCCACCTGCGCCTCCTCCAGGTGCACGTCGGCGCGGCCCGCGGTGCCGGCGCCGGCCGTGAGCTCCCACTCGGCCTTCTGCTCCTCCACGGCCTTCAGCTCGTCCTCCAGCTTCTTGATGTCCGCCTGGTGCGCCTCGTGCGCCTTGCGCGCCTGCTCCAGGGTCTTCACCGCCGACTCCAGCTTCTTCTGCGTGTGGGTCACGCGCTCCTTGGCTTTGATGAAGGTCGGCCGCTTCTTCGATATTTCCGCTTCCTGGACAGAGAGAGATATGCTGTTTTTAAAATACTGTTATAGGAACGAGAGAATTCAAAAAGACTACAAGCGATTACTGATGTTTGGCGCCAGAAATAGATGAGAGTGAGGTATCAAAGCAGGCTACCTCTGTATAAAATCTACCTCAAGTAAATCCTTAATGATATCCCTGTTTACTAGACACTCAACTATAAAAAAGATATTTTACTTTTAGTACTTGGTAGCGCAAACCAATAAAATAACTATAAGACTTCGGAATGTAGGTATACCCACCACTTCTCGTATGTCCTGATCGATTTTGGCCAAGTCACGCGCGACTGCACCGGACTCCTTCTTTTTGTCTTTAAGGGCGTCCTCGGTTTTCTGGCGCCGCTTCTCCACTTTGCCCAACTCGGCCTGCTTGGCCTGTAGATCCTCATTTAAATTCTGGATCTCCTTCTCATTGTGGTACAGGTGGAAGAGCTGAAGCTCCACCTTTTGCTCTTGCTATAGAGGAAATCGAAACGTTAGCAGTTGACTCTAGTCATATCTAGTCGTGTTGATTCTAGTATGTGTTATTCCAAATGTACAGCAAGGTGCAAAAGATGCAGAACTAATGCAAAAGCAATATGTAGTATGTGCAATACTTAAAAAAATAATATCTGTTTGTTCCGACTTATCTCAAAAATGGCTAGACCAATTTTAACAGGACTTACACAGGCATATAGTTGGTGTTATAAGTAACTTAGGATAATTTTATAATTTATTATTCTCACGGAAACGGAGCGCTGCTAGTCATGAACATGATGGCTACAAAGATTGATGTTATGTCAGCACTCACCAACTCTTCTTTTAGTCTTGTGTATTTCTCTGCTTCCTCCTTCTCGAACTTTGCCTCTTTGCGTTCGGCGGCGACGCCTCTTTTTTTTTGGTAGGAGAACTGCGCCTCCTCGTCGGCGCGGTTCACCTCCGCGCGGCATGCCTCGTACTGCTCCTTTAGCACACCCGATCTAGAGCCAGGAGTTATACCCGGTTATTTATTTGTTGCAAAAATCTGTTTTGATCACTACATTAGATACACTGAGTATTAAACAATTTATATAGAATCTTGTTTAATGTCATATCCTGAATGGTAGGTCTTATATGGCTTGTATGGTGACCTGATACAAAGGAAATTTTAAAGCCAAAGTGTCAAATATATAACTTGTGTCAAAACCTTATTTCCCAAGACATCTTTATTATGTATTGAGTATATATTACTATTGCATATATATCAGAATATTAGTAGAATCCATAATCATGAGGAAATGTTAGGTCTGTTTAGGCTAATTAATTAAATATTGTTGATGCCGGAAAATAAAAATCAACTTTACTGACCCACTGATCTCTTCAAAGAGCGCAGTCCTCTCCTTAGGATTCTTCATTGCTATACTCTCAACGGCACCCTGGAACACCAGGAAGTTCTTCGCCTTTACATTGATCCCCAGCTTTTCCAGTTCAGCTAGGTAGTTGCTAACTGACACTGACTGTAAACATATTTAATAAATGAAATTTAAAAAAAAGTAATAAATATGATTATCTAAGATTACTTACAGAACAACAAAGTAGTTAGAGGTTTTATTTATTATATTTAAACATAAACACATTCTTACAAAATCTCATATATTCACCTGACTTTTGTCATTAACTAGTTTATTCTATTTTCTTAAGTTACAGATGTCAGACAACTGAGGAATTACAAAAATACTACTTAAATACATATATTTAACACCCAGACACAGAACAAACACGAATATCATAATATAAATATTTGCTCTGGATGGAAATTGAAACCATGCTCCCGGGCGGAGCCAGCAGACCTGTCAAATATTCATACAACATCTCATACAGCGACCTGGCACCAAGGTAAGGCTCTTAAAGCACAACAAAAGTGTCATAAAGAAATATATTTAACACCTAAACACGAGGTTGAAAATGCAGTTACTAACTACATGCACAAGGTAACACAACCAATTATTTAACACATTGATTAACATATTAAACACATTAATCTAACCTGTCATTAATTAACTGCAAGAGAAAGCAAAGAAACAGTAATGTTATCATGAACTGTCCAGAGCTGACTGCATTCTGGCTGCGATACATTGGGTCTTTAGGATTTGCAGGCAACAAGTGCGAAGGGATTGTTGTACTTTTTGTAGGAGATGGGCCGACAAAAATAGGGCCACAGTGTTATTAACTGCAGGTACATTAAAATAAAAGACAGATTGATAATGTTACAATTGGCATATCTAGGGTAACTTACAGGGGTGTCGCCCTTGACATGCCCTGACCAAATAGCCCAGCCAGCCCTCTTTCTCTATATGCCTGAGTGCTATGAATGGTGCAGTAGTTAATATTTTTTTCCTTAACATCATAGCAAAATAAGTAATATTTCAAACAAACCAATTTGTTGTTAACTTATCATAGTTACATAAATATAATTCTATCACACAAAAGATATCAATCTAATTACCTTTCCATCAATCTTGTGATCTGATGACTGCCCGACAACTGATCTCTGGAAGTGCTTCTCAGTCAGATCCTCTAGTATGAATGTGGCAGTTACAGATGCACTGAAAAGATCAATATTAACTCTGTGATGATAAATTGATCTCTGTGATGTATATAGAATATGCTTAAATCATGACAAATAAATATATAATTCTATAAAATAATAAAATATTACACACCAGTACAAGTTAATTTTATAATATAAATGATATTTTCTTTACCACTTAGACACAGGCTTGTTGATAGATGCTCCATGGATAAGGTCACTTAGCCTCTTCACACGTAACAGCGACGTTTTCTCACCCATAACAAAACTGACAGCATCCATGAAATTGGATTTACCTATTAATACATAAGAACCCTTAATCAACTGAACAAATATATCAGGTAAAATTGCTAAGAAAATAAGGAACACTTTGATATAGAATACTATATATAAAAAAAAATTTCGTTCCTGCTTGTTTTTGTCTAAACCAAACGCCGCCATATGAATGTAGATCACTTGTCGGAATTGCGATTGTAAACAAACGAAATTAATGTAATATGCTATGTCGACAAATACAATTGGAGCGAACAGGTAATTATAAGAATGCTATTAATAAATAAATATGATAATATTCACTGGAATCTACCTGATCCGTTAGGTCCAACCACAGCAGTGAAAGACTTCAGTGGTCCAATGCGATGGTGTCCCCGATAGGATTTAAAGTTTTCCATGTCTATATACTTTAAAAACGCCGGCATTATTGTGTTTTATTTTACCAAACACAATCACGGAAAAATGTTAAAAACACTTCAGGAATTTATTAGCGCGAAACATCGCAAACACAACATCATTTTTTCACTAATAGAGACAATGAACATTTGACGTTTTAACTTTTTATATTAGTGATGAATATTAAAGTGCGAAGTACCGATTTTTAGTAAGAGTCGGTGTATGCACGAAATATATACTGACGTTACAATAGTGTCTGATATTTTTATGTCAAATTACTTTGACGTTTCGTATGTCAACAATATATTTAATTGTGTGAAAATACGAAAATACTTTCGGTTTCAAACACTTTCATTGAAATGCAAAAACAGACGATTGGTTTACAACTTTTGGTTTAAATATGAATGGTGATCAAAGTCCGGGTAGTCCGATAGATATAATAGACAACGAACAAGCTGTCCTTATGGATCCCATTGATCTAGAGCGTAGCAGATATCCATACTGTATTGTTTGGACGCCTATTCCTGTTTTAACGTATGTTAATGTCTTAATGAATAAGTCCTTAAGAACTGCGCAATGAAATTAAATGCTACCATTGTATATTGTAGATGGATTTTTCCCTTCCTCGGTCATATGGGCATTTGTATGTCCAATGGAGTGATACGAGACTTCGCTGGACCTTATTTCGTTTCTGAAGATCTAATGGCTTTTGGAAACCCTACAAAGTACTGGCAGCTGTCACCTCAAAAAGCTGCTAATGGCCAGGCTGGGTGGGATGCAGCTGTTGCTGAGGCGTCTGAAATTTATAAGAAAAGAATGGTAAATATATTTCAAATGATTATTGACATAAATAATATATCCAATTAGTATCAATAATAATAATTACCAAAATTATATTTGTTCTCTATTGACAATGGCTGCTAATCTGAATATTTGTGCTTATTATTTTGGCCTAAAAGCCTCAGTTATCTGAAAATCTCAATAATCTCCTATAACAGGCATTGTTTTATAAATAATGATTATGATGATTTCTATTGCTCTTTATATATTGTGTATATGTTTAGCAACTTGCCTGGTAGTTTCAGTGTAATTTATGTTAAAATTATTCGGTATATGGCAGCATCACTTACTTTGTTTCTAATTATTTCTTAATTTAAAATGAATTAATTTTGACTGTTTTTGTTCAAAACTGCTTGTATGTTTCAGCACATAATATTCTATGACAACTGCCACTCACATGTGGCCACTGCACTTAACATCATGAACTATGACTCCTGCAAAAACTGGAACATGGTGAAGCTTGCCTTCTATATGATACCTTTCTCTAAATATGTAAGGTGAGCCTGATTCAATCCATCTTTCCAAAAGGTGTATTCAAATATGTAAATAATAAAATCACACATTGACCTGACTCCAATATAAGTCACTTGAAACATTGGTGTTACAAATATCAGACAACAGATAAATCACAAATATTATACTTAAATACATATTTAGAAACCCAGACACAAACACAAATATTCATCGTGTAAACATTTGTCCTGGGTGAACTCACTAACAACCCTTGGTGCACAAGATAAGATCACTACTATCTGTTTGTTGGGCCTGTCAAATTATTACTACTAAAACTGAATCAAAATACTTTTAATGACTTAATTTAAATGGCACCAGAATTTTAAAATAGCATATGCAATAGTAATATGAGTTACCTACTTATGTACACTACTACATGTTTGTAAAATGTGTCTTTGTTTTTCAGCTTTGGAGGCTTCCTTAAAACATGGCTGCCATTCTGTATCATTGTGGCATTCATCTGCGGACTAGCAGCCAGCATATAAATTTGTACTAAAATCGCAGAGGTGTGGGTGCTTAGGTTTACATGATCATTGGCTATCAAGTCAAAAGGGAAATTCGTACATTACTTGTACTGTTAGAGTTGGTGAAACATGTTGGGTTAGCTTCTTTTTGGTATAGATTTTTATTAACTGGTGTGAAGTACTATCAGTGTTGGATGCACCAGTATTGTATACTGCTATAAATTTCAGTAGTACTTGCTTTTAAAATTGTTACTATCTGTATTGACTATATTGCATATAGTCTATTGCCTTTCTACTAATTCGGCACTGCCATAATGTAAATGAGGCCAAAGTACGAACATATTTAACAAGTAAGATTTCTGTAAAAAAATCTTTTGTCATACTACTTCATTCCAGACTGCTTCAGGTCAAAAAAGTGTCTTGATTTGTATTGTATTCAAATATGGTAGTAGTATATTATTCTTTAAATGTCCATTTTAAAATAACTAAAGCAAATATTTTTAGCAATAAATTATTTTTTTATGTATCACTTCTGGGAAGTGCTTTGCCTATTAGTTTGTTTTTGTACATACTAAGTTATTCTCTTGTATAAGTTGTTAGTTTTTATGTAAAACATCTTCATTCATCATTCTAAATTCAGCGGCCATGCTGCATGCACTTCATACTTCCAATCAAAAAGCTGTGTCCACAAATAGTGTACAAAACTGGCCTAACACAAGCAGATTATTTTTTTACTGATGATATTGTAAGATAAGAAATTATATCAAAGTATTAAAAAAATAAATAAATGTTTTAATTTAAATATTATGTTTGATTAGCTTAGCATGAAGGATAATATATATCTATATATATTTATTTTATATAGTTATAACTTTTCACTTGCAATACTTTCATGAGAGATAATAATTTTATGAGAGCATAAGCCTTTTGATACATATCATCTCAGTCATATTTGATCTTAACGGGTAGCTCTAACTTCTGAAATTCAATATAAATGTATCATATTCAGGTATTTTGAAGAAAATAAATTATTGTAATAACATACATCACTTTGACCTCAGGGAAGTTTTTTATTTAAATTTCATTTTCAATGTTGCTTAATTGGCACCTAAATGAATGCCATGAATAATTGTGTGTACATCAGTGAAACTATTTACATTATTTCAATTATTTATTTACATATATTACATTCCCTTATTTAATTGACACTATGACAGTATAAATAAGTGCAATCTGATGAAATGTGGCACAGTTTGAAAAACAACATAATAATAAAGCCAACACATGCACAATATGAGCCACAAATTAAGTATGGCTTACACAATGTTAAATCTTTTAACAGAATATATAATGGTGAATTTCATGTAAATTACAGATATATTATAAATCAGTTGTCAATTATTATTTCACAATATTACATAAAGAGATTCTTTGTAAAAATAACAAGCAGTCATTATATTATGTGGCTGAAATAATTAGACTTCGACTTATTGATAAATTACCAAAGGATAATATTGGCGTACCATTCTTAAATAGTTAAAAATATTGTTACTTATTAAAGTTTCCAGAGCTATCACAATTTGGAATAAATATCTCTTTATGCATTGTAATAAACTAACTTAATACAAAAATCATTAAGATATAAGACAAAAATTAAATGATGTCCAATTAACATTCCTTCAAAACACTTTTTTCAGCAGAAAAATTATAATCATAACCACTCATGTTCAGTTTACTTGTGAGAAATGCCAGTAGGTCTCCAACTTCATTCACAATTGTGTCTTTATTAGATGCCATTTGCAGTTCCTGGCATAGCCTGAACGGCACGCCTTGCAAGTAATGGAACGTCTGATCGAAAACAGGTCTTTGGGGCGCGGGAGGCGCTGGTCTTTGTGGGTATGGCAATACTGGATTTGATCCTCCAGGGATGCTGGGATAAATGCCAGCCCTCGGTGATAAAGGGTCTACCACCACGAATCCGTCATCTGGCTTTGGTCCAGGAATTGGTGGCGTGTCGTCTTCCACTGGCGAAGATCTACGTTTTCCAAATATTGAAGAAAACATAGTGTCAATTGCTAAAGTTCAAAGCTTATTATGACATACACTCTCTATATAGTTTTAATTTGTACAATTATGTGTTTCAGCAATTACTAACACTTTTTTAAATATGCATAGATTTGAACATTCATTAATTTTAAGAAATGACTAATAATATTACTCTTTTTTAATATGCTTTGCTACTTGACATAACATTTATACAGGCTTTGGGTGTATTCTAATAAAAAAAATCTATCACGTTCATATTAAAATTAATTATAAAGGCACTTTTT
>JACJUM010002525.1:17529619-17572760 GCA_020976665.1 Heortia vitessoides
TCTTCCTCTCACGAACGTAATCTCCGTTCTTCTAATACTATCTCGCTCTTAACTCCTTCTCATTACTCTAGTTTTTTAACAAACTCTTTTACAGTGACAGCTATACGACTCTGGAATTAGCTTCCGTTGAATTTGAATTAAGAGATCCCCAAACAAATTTATCCTGAGACGCTGTCTCCGTACCTTATTTACTGATGCTGCTTCTCTAACTTTATAACCCTATTTCTGATGTACGTTATTATATCATATGCATTTATTGCGTTTATATATACAAAATATGTATGCCTCGTTTATCTATTTTGTATATATATATTGTCTGCACCACTATATAATTTTTTTTCTGTATCGTGTAATGATTGCCTGGGAGATAATGCCATCTGGCATTAAGTCCGCCATTTGTAAATTTTGTAACATTTTGTGGTTTTAGGTTAAATAAATAAATTAAAAAAAGAATTCTAGTATTGTGGTGCCGTGAACAATACCTCCCCCTATACCAGGTGCTGTAAGAGGCGACTAAGGTACCAGCATCGACAGTTGGCGGTATATTCATCCGAAACAGTGCATCTTGAATGCTCAAGATGGGGATAGAGAGCAGCATTCTTCGTCGCAAAAGCTGCGCTCGACCATTGCCCCTTGCTTAGGGAGGCCTATGTTCAGTACTGGACTTTAACTATTATGATGATATGATGTCTAGTTTATTTGATCATAGTAAATGTAATAAAATATTTTCTGATATATAAATTAGCTGTTTTTGAAACTACCGTTCTGAAAAGCAGTCGCTGTAGTTTAACCGAAACTTCAAACAACAAATTTCAAAGTAAATTTAAACCGCGTTTTTGAGACCAGTTTTTATCTACCTGTCTTGACTATACTTATATTTTTATCACGATAAAAAATATTGCGACTATAAATTGTGATATAAACTATCCTATCTCTCAAGTTTGATCAAATTGTACACAGTAAGCAAATATTGATTACAATCGGTTGAGTAGTTTAGAAGTTTTTCCCGGACAAACATCGTGACAAGCAAGTTTTTCTATGCTAATAGTACAGAGAGGAAATATTTTAATAGTCTTTGTTTGATACGAGTGAACTCAAAATCTACTCGGCCAATTTGAATAATTCTTTCACCATTTTAAAACCAACATATTTATCTTGGGTTCCGTTTACATAGGTTATTTTTTTATCATAAAATAAAACTATAAGCACCTAAAATGGAATGTAACGAGGCACGATTTTTTTTATTGTGCGTTTGTAACGCATAAACTCCAAAACTACTCGGCTGATTTAAATAATTATTTTACTAATGAAAAAATATATTATCGTCTAAAAATATATGCTATATTTTATCTATTTATTTATTAGTCTTAAGACCAATGTGTGTTACCAGCGATGACCTACGGCAGTGAAACGTGGTTTCTTGCCCTTATTAGCTAACTGAAAATAGCTCAACAATCTATGGAGTCTCTTTGCGCGAGCGAATCAGGAATGTGGAGATTCGTAACAGAACCTAAGTTACATTGCCCGGCGGATCAGTAAGTTGAAGTGGCAGGGCATTTGTTTCGCAGAACGATGGCCGAAGGAGTCGTAGGCTTCTGGAATGGAGACTACGTACCGGCATGCGCAGCATAGGGCGTCCACCCCCAAGATGGACAGACGATCTGACTAAAACTGCAGGATCGCGCTGGACACAGGCCGCATACAACTGGTTCTATTGGAAATTACTTGGGGTGGCCTATGTCTAGCAGTGAACGTCGTGTGGCTGATATGATGAAGATGATGATATTTTATGCCTGAATTTCGATAGTCACGGGAACACCGCGGGTAAAATCGGGATGCCCAGCTAGTTAATTATAAGACTAGCTGTGCCAGCGAATTTGTCTGCGTGGAATTGTGACTATGGGCAGCATATTTTCTTTCGAACTACAAACTTGCACGCAGCGCACGCAACGAACTTAAATTTATCGTCCGTATTTGCCACATTTTTTAAAAATTCTCCGCTCCTTTCGGACGTAGTGTGATCTGCCAGTGAAAGTTTCGTCCAAATCTGTCCAGTCGTTCTAGAGATTAGCCGGAACAAACAGACTTTTGGTATGTGTACCGTATATACGTTCATATGTATGTAGTAGAAAACGTTTATTTTAATATTATAAACAAACACTCTAATTTTATTTATATGTATAGATATAAAACCACATTTTTGACATTGCTCTTTGTTATAATAGAATCTATGTGTGACATTAACAGATAACTGTGCAATTAACAGTACAAACAGATGTTGTTTGTAGGTGACGAACAAATAAGGTACGTCGACCTGGCGGGGGGCGGGGCTCCTAACTCGAATAAAAGTAAACACTTAAAAGCCTAATACGGAAAATATTAAAGGAGTTTCACCAGCCGTGTGGTACCGGCAGAATAGAATAATACCTTAATGTACCTACCCTGTGTCAGGTGTTGTAAGAGGCGACTGAGGTAGATCAAATGCAACAGGGCGGGGATAAGCAGCAGTCCCGATGCGAAGCTACGCTCTGCGATTGCTACTACAATTATAGGGCTCCCTAACATAGGGATCTATATCCCTATTCTTAGGGAGGCCTTTGTTCAGCTGTGGACGTTTTACGGCCGCTGAAGATGATAATGAAAGGAGTTATTGTTTTCAGAAGCCCGCCCTGTACACCTTATGGGGAAGTATGTAAACACAATCCAAATAATAATATAAATATAAATATATATATATATATATTATTTGGATATAGATTAGAAAGATATATATATATCTTTCTTTTTGTTAAACTTTATTTTATTTTCTTTGTTTATATTTTTAATCAAATTATTGTTATCCTATTTAACAATAAACACAGTACAAATAGAGAGTTTAGAACGTGAAGAAGCCTGGTGACCTGTAATACGGGTCTGCGAACTTACAGGCACCAGTCTCTCACAATTAATATTTTAAACTGTTTATACATAACACTTCTTTTATTAATTGTAAAAATTGTTATTTGTAGTGATAAATAAATTTTTTTTTTAAACTCCTTCGTTTCCTGCCTAATCCACCATGCTTCAAAGCGTACAGAACAAGTTTTTATCAATATGTTGACAAACCAGCATACGGTTTGCGTGATAGTAAGTGTCGCCGAAGCCTATACACGCTTGTGTCATCACATGGATATCGCAACTTTGTGACTTAATCTATTATTCAATGTTTCACAGTAATTTCACGTAAGCGTTGTTTGTAACTGTTAACTTTAGAGGATTTATGCATAGAAAAATGTCGAATTATTTACGATTATATTATAAATGTGAAATGTTTTATTTTGAACCGACTTCGAAAAAGGAGGAGTTCTCAATTCGACTGACTTTTTTTGTATTTATGTATGTTTGGCATGAAAAAACACAAAAACTACCGGACGGATATAGATAACTCTTTCACCATTTGAATTGTACATTGTTCCTGAATAACATTGGCTATTTTCCTAGAAAAAATAGGGATTCCTACTATTTTAGTAATGTAATTCAAGGTATGAAAAAAATACCATAAAATGACTTTCATCGCTTGCACTGCGGATGGGTGAGACCATAGGTACAAGATTTTTAAGACGTTTTTTTTAATTCTAGCCAATTCATTATGTTTAAAACGTAATTATTATTGCTATAATGTTTTAGTAAATATTATTATGTTATGCTGAAATGCATATTCAAATGCATATTCAATTTTATAATTCCCACAACATCTCATACATTGATCTGACTCCGTGGTAAGTCGCTTAAAGCACTTGTGTTACGGATGCCAAACAACTGAAGAATCACAAATATACTACTTGAATACATATATTTACCACCCAGAGACAGAACAAACACAAATATCATCATATAAATATTGGTCCTGGGTGGAAATCGAACCCATGTTTTTTGGCGCACAAGATAGGATCACTACCATCTGCGCCATCGGGCCCGTACCCATTCAAAGTATTTGTAAGGATTAGCAAGTTGAAGTGTCAATAGGTAGGGCATATTGCAAGAACAGGTTATTTAATGAAGACCACGCACTTAAAATACATACAACCCTAATTTTTTTCCCTTTCATTAACCCCTCTTTAGTATATTAACGATATTTCTAATTTGAATTAGATGTTTGCCCAGTCAGTTAGTAAGATATAAAACATTCTGAAAAATGTCATCTACATTATATTCAAAACCATCCAAGGTAGGTGGTTAGCGGAGAAAGAATAGAGGAAAGGTACCATTAAAATCTATAGTACCGATTGATGATAAATATATAAGCAATCATCATTCAAAACATCAATCAGATGTGCGGACATCGAAAATGAAAGGTATAAAACGGGAAGTGAAAGGCGGGCGAGCGTGCGAGCGTGCGAGCGGGCGGGAGCGGGAGCGGGTGCGGGCGTGTTCGCGCATGGCCCCCGCCGCGGCTCGGAGGCCGGGGGCTCGTCCGCGCGATCGATGCGCCCAAGGCCACGGCCGCGGTATCGATTGTACGGAAATAGAACCAGCCCTGCCGCCCTGCCCCATGGGAGACACCCGCCGTTGATGTAGGGACACCCAGCTTTCTATTGCCAAACATCGCTCGCGTTCCTGTTTGTGGACGAGATTGCGTGTGGAATTATTGGGTAGTGTGATTTAGTTATGCAGTTCGCAAGGTTGGCGACGCGGTAGTGATATCCTTGGAGTATCACGTCTATAGATTCCCTGTTTACTAAGCTAGTAGAGTAAAAGATAAAAATCTCGCTTTTCCATGCAACAACGTCTTATATTAGATACTTATACATTTTTTATGCACAACTCCATATTTGTCCCAATTTACTTTGCTGTGGCTTCGCGTTAGGTCTTTTTTGTTATTTTGTTGTGGTTTTCCTCGAAGTTTTGACCGCTAGAATTGTTAACATGATTTTATTGACTATAATAAAAAAATACCTTAACTTAAAAAAAATCTATATCGTACATGTTACAAGTATGATAAATTATATTATCGTTCTGGTATCTTACTTAGTTATCCGAAATAATGACGGTACAGGTACAGGTACAGCGATAGGCTCACTTGATTAACAAACATACTAACATCATATCAGCCACTGGAAGTCGACTGTTAGACATAGACCTCCCTAGGGGGAATTTGGCCCATAACAGCCGCGTTGGGCTATCATGTTGGCAATAGCTAACTATATCGAATGGATATACCACCATCTGTCGGTTCTGATGTCGTAAGAGGCGCCCGTTACGACCTGGTACAGTCTCTGCCGGTACCTTACGGCTTCACATACTAATGAGCATTTCTTATTTACAAATAGCGTTTATTTAATTATGATTTACTAGAAATCCTTGTCTTAAATTTGTTTTCTTGTAAAAGATGTGTCAAAAGAAAGCAATGAAATCGTCGACCCAACCTGTGGATTGGAAAGTACATAAACACAGAGTCCCAATTACTTTTACTGCGCAGTTGATCCCCGGCTTGTTTCGTTGCTCGGGCCCGTGCCGGCCCGCGCCCCAGCTCCTGCAGCGCCCGTCACCTCCTGGGCGCCGGTTCGATGTCCGCCCGACCTTGGGACTGCACGTGGACCCGCCCACCCGGTATCTAAACTGATCCACCTACCCTCATTTTGTTTTCTGATTGAATTTGCACGCTCTAAGACTTCCTTGGAAGTAATGTAGGCTTCGTTGTCTATTTTTAACAACTAAGTTGGGTAACAAGTGTGTAGTTAGTTCGTGTCACGTGTTATCGCTCGGATATCACTAGTGTGTAGCCAAACTTGTGACCTCAAGTTATTATGTCACATGACCCATTAATTGATCTGCTTCTCTGCTCCTTTAAACTGGATTAGTCATCGAGGACTGCTGTTTGCGGGAGAAATAGGTAAAAGTGCAGACGACCTATGTCAAAGGTCTACTTAGATTCGTACTAATATTATAGACGCGAACATTTGTATGTAAGTTTGTGTCACTTTAACGCCGGTACAGCTGGTCAGATCTGGATGACATTTGACACAGAAACTATTGATAGTCAGGAATAACTTATAGTCTACTTTTAACTCGAATACATGTTACCGTGGGAGATTTCTGCCCTTTTAATACGACGCATTATAGCACAGATGTTAGTGATTCTATCTTATACGCTAAAGGTAGTGGGTTCGATCCCCACCAAATGACACATATTTATACGATGATTGATTTATGTTTGTTCTGTGTCTAGGTGTTAAATATATGTATTTAAGTAGTATATTTGTGATACTTTTGTTGTCTGATGTCAGTAACCAAGTGCTTTAAGCGATTTATCACGGAATCAGGTCAATGTATGAGATTTTGTTAAAAATAATGTATTTATAAATCAGCACGTGTTTTGCGCAGTTTAGCTGAATAACGAGTTCTTTAAAGATGAGAATTATAAGATCTCGCGGACAGAGTTGCGGGTGGCTAGTCCAAGTATGTCTCTACCTTTTCAGCATCGAAATGGTAGAGACATTTATAGATAGGTAGTTCGAGTAATTATAAGGCATCCCTTGTGTTAGGGTCGTAATTATAGGCTGATCAAAGAAACTGGACTTTATAATTCATCAGATGTGGCGTTATATCCATTTTAAATAAAGATGAGCAGCATCCTCATCTTTGCTTCGTTTATTTTCTAGACAGAAATGCTTTTGCCAATCCCCACCCTGTTGCATTTGACCTGTGATATATCACCATCTGTCCAGGACCAGGTACCAGTAGCTCCGCCTCTTACAATATCAGGTATAGATTGAGGTACCTACTATTCTATTTCGGTACCCCCCGGCTCGCTGACCAAACTGAAACTTATAGGCTAGTGCTTTAGAATAAACGTTGAGGAAGCAAGACAATTTTGACTGATTAACAATCGGCGTGAGAAAGAGGATTTTATAATGATACAGCAAGGCGAACTCCGCTGGTGTTATTGGGTACATCGAAAATCTAAAGACACTCCATATAAAGATATCAATAACCGGGATAATCATCATCATGATTATACCAGTCATTAAAAGTCCACTGTTGGACATAGGACTCCCCAATAAAGGGGGTATGTTGCCCATAATTGCCGCGCTGGACAAGCGTGTAGGCAATTGCAGAGCGCAGCTTTTGCGACAGGGTTGCGACAGATGGTTGCCCGTGAAGTACCGTCTGAGTAGAATAGTGTACCTCCTACTGTGTCATAAGTGGTAACTAAGTTACCAGAACCGACAGATGGCGATATATCTATCGGAAACAGTGCAGCTCAAATGCATAGGGTAGGGAAGGGCAGCAGCATACCAGTCGCAAAAGCTGCTCTCTCCGACTGCCAATATGCTTCCCCAGCGCGGCAATTATGGGCAAAATTCTCCCTTTCTTCGGGAGGCCTATGTCCAGCAGTGGACTCCCATTGGCTGGTATGATGATAACTGATATAAGGTACTAAAGTGTATGTATAACCTGACTGTAAGTACATAAATAAAAGCGACTCGCTGTAAGTATATAGTAATATATGTATATTATTTGTTTGTGTAGTTCGTCATAGAGAAACCGAGAGAGAGGATAGGTTACGGGTCCATTGACCTCGTGGAGCAAATGTAATTTGATGCGACTAATATTTATATCTCGTCGAAGTGCACTCACCACAGGATCATGAGATAGCTTATGTGAAATACATAGAATACTTTCTAACGTTTTTACATTAGAAATGGTTTTCTTACCTCTCTATTTAATTTTTGTTTTAGGCAATGACTAATGTTGAATTTTATAAATATAATATTTTCTAGAAGAAATGCAGTTTGTCGCCAGGACTTAGGCAGACTCTTTCTATTATTAAGGTCATCAGATACGTTGTAGAGATGCCGCTTACTTCTCAGAACTAATGGAATAGTTACATAAGGTAGACCTCTTACAAAGGTCGCGTGCATTGGTACTTCACTCTCACCTATTTCTACCAACAAATATTCCATTGATGTGTACCGGTTTTAAGGGTGAGAAAGGCAGTGAAATTACTGAGTAAATGTGACATAGTATCTTTACTTCACAGGGTTCACGACACGCTAGTGATATCCTCGTGGTGACACGAGCATTTATAGGCTGTAGTCACGTTTACCGTCAAGCGGGCCGTATGTTTGTTTGTTGACTACATAATAAAAAAAGAGGTACTAGGAAAAATTACACTGTGTAGTTTCGGTGGCACAAAGGTAGTAGTTTTCCGGGAAGGGGCAGGTTCTAGTCTCGACATGGTTTACAAGTAAATATAGCTTTTTTATACCGTGGCGATTGCCAGCTCGATGACGGTCTGCATAGTTTATGGACACTTTGGCACCAAGGGTTCCAAGGGTGATATCACATGCGAGACAAGACGTCAACCCTTTGCAGACCTTGTTTATATTTTGTTTGCAAAACCTCGTATTCGTATTTTTAAATAAAAACTCTACCTAGGAGATCTTCTAGGAGTCTCTTTGATCGCGGCACATCGAAAGATATAATTAATTCCTTCTAACATCCGCTATATGCGACTGAAGGCCTCGTCATGTACCGTGTATATGGAATATAAAAAATATGTTATGTTGTCATTCCAAACATTGTGAGGGTCATTAATGCCCCCCCCCCCCCTTAATGACTGAGGGGGGAGTGGTTTTTCGTTGTAAATATACTTCACATTTTTCTGTTACTCTTAATACGATTTATAGTTAATTTATTTATTATTTATGTATCAAAATACTTGTAGCTTACAGAAAATCCAAATGCCTTTCAAGCTTAGTGCTAACAACAGATCTTACACAAAATTTCAGGCAATAATTAACAATATTTGATATGAACTTAAAAAAGGCACGAAAACATCATTCATTCATATATAAATTAATACAAGATTTTTTTTAATTTACGTCAAGGCATCAAAAATAACAAATAATAAAAATACGATGCCATGTCAAAAAATCAATAAATACCAATTATTGAAATTAAAATCTTTACATGCCATTTATTTTCCCCTAAAACAAAGTTATAAGACTCATTAGCAAGAACATATACCAGGTACAATGCAACAATTGACACCTATAAAAGTGTACCCCGTAAACATCTGAAAATCTAATATGACAGTAGTTTTGATTGATCTGTGCCGTGACATACCGCTAGAGTAGAATAGTACCTCCCCCTGTGCCAGGTGTTTTAAGAGGCGACTAAGATATCAAAGCCGAGAGATGGCGGTATATCCATTCGAAACAGTGCAGCTTAAATGCACAGGGCGGGGATGGGCAGCAGTATCGCGAGCCTGTCGCGAGATATGCGCTCTGCGATTGCTAACACGCTTGCCCAGCGCGGCAAGGGGAAGCCTGTGTCCAACAGTAGACTGCCAATGGCTGGAAAGACGTTTAAATGTATGACGTGTCAGTAATGTTTACATAATGTGGGTCTCTCTTCTTTTAGGATATGTATGTATGATATGTTATTTTTATTATATTTTTAATGGCTATGCTATTTAATTGTAATATGATTTTTCGTGCAACTTGATTCTTTACTTTAGTCATCGAGTTTGCGAGTTTCAGCGTCATACATCACAGGGAAACCGTATCAGCAATCCGACTTTTTCATCGAGTTTCCTATAACGTTCTGTTTTAAAACATGCATGATTAAATGCGAATGAAAAGGTCCTGCAGCACGCGATATGGAGTGAAGTTCACGAGGACGGAAGTTTGTAATTAATAAATTATACTACCGGCCTCTCATTACTTTGTCTGAGAATATAAATTAGTAAGAACAACCAACCTCTTTTAAATAAAAAAATAATTCCTACCTAAGCAAGTTTAGTATTTTTGTATGTTTGTAACAAGTAAACTCAAAAACCACTGGATCGATTACAAAAATTCTTTCATCAAAGTAAAGCTTCATTAGTAACATAAACTGTTTTATTCTCGTATTCTCACGGAAACGGGAATCAACAGGATAGGAGATATATACGCGAACCGCTAGTATAACACCAAGTACAATCGGTCCGTATGTCTTGCGCTACGGTGTCACGTTCTTGCCTCGATCTAGGTTAAAGGCAGGGTCTCAACATTTTTACGTTTCTTCACAAGCACCTTACTTGTACGGATATAGAGTCGAAATTTGTGCAGCGCACCTTCGTGGCAATACGACCTTTTAAATTTTGTGCTAGTACTTAATGATCGGTTAATCCTTAAATTTATTGCTAATTAAAGTTTGGCCGAGGGTCAAGAGGCGCTGTCTTGGTTCGTTCGTGTCGCTGACTTCATAAATTATTGTGTTGATTCCATATTCGGCTCAGTTTATTTAAATTATAAATGATGACGTAATAATTATCAGATGTGATTAAGGACTAGACTTGGGGTATTAACATTGCTTATGTCATTCCAGCTATTGGAAGTCCACTGCTCGACATAGACCTCCCCAAGAAAAGAGGAATTTGGCCTTTTGCCGCGCTAGGCAGGCGTGTTGGCAATCGTAGAGCGCATCTTTTTCCCGTCGGAGATTAGATGGATATACCGCCATCTGTCGGTTCTGGTACCTTAGTCACCTCTTACGACACCTGGTTAAAGGAGAGGTCGTATTCTACACTGCCGGTACCTGACGGCACGTGTAGCGGTAATCACTTCTGTCTGACATTGCTTTACAATTTAATTGTAAACGACTTAATGAAAATTGTTATAATGTGTTCCTTTATATTACAAGCAGCCTATGGTAATTTGCTTAAGATTGCTTTAACTGTTAAATCGTGAAAAGGTAACTAAGATGATGGGCTCGGCGGTGCAGATGGTAGTGATCCTATCTTATGCGCCAGAGGTCGAGGATTCGATCCCCATCCAAGACAAATATTTATATGATGATGTTTGTTTTGTATCTGGGTAAAGGATGTATGTATTTAAGTATTATATTTGTGGTTTCTCTGTTGTCTGATCTCCTTAGCACAAGTGCTTTAAGCGACTTACCACGGAGTCAGGTCAACGTATGAGATGTTGTAGGAATATTATTATTATTATTATATACACAGACGGACGCGTTCGCTTTCATTACTAGTATTATAAAGTTGATGAGTTTAATAAGTTAACTTCAGGAAATGCTGGATTGATTTGTTTATTTTAGTGTTACATGATCCTAGCCTTCAGGAAGTGGACAAATAAGATCGGGGCATAAACGGTTCTAGGTTCTACGATCGAGTCGACGCGGGAGAAACCGCGGGCTCAACTAGTCTGTCAATAATATATAAAAAGTAGCCTATTAGAATTGCTGACATATATGTTTTAAACCACTTCGACAAACAGACATACGGTCCGCGTGATAGTAAGCGTCACCGCAGCTTATACACGCTCGTAATATCACAAGGATATCATTAGCGCGTTGCCAACTTTGTGACTTGAGGATATTGTGCCACATTACCCAGTAAATTCACTGCCTCTCTCAACATTTCAACCGGAACACGGCAGTGCGAACACTGCTGTTTGGCGGTAAAAATAGGTGAGACGGAGGCATCAATGCAGGCGACCTTTATTTGAGGTCTACCTCACGTGAATAAAATCTTAAGTCTATATACCGCTATAGTTCAGAGATTTTTAATTTCGGTTCAGTATTTATCTTAAGTCAGTATCTTAAGTCAACCATCCAAATATTGCCTTTTTGTAATGTTATTACTCTAATAACTTATTAGATATTTAGATGTATTCCAAAAGCGCAGAGTAGAGAGTGGTAGCATCCCGAGTAAGATGTGACAGATCGCCAGTCAACAAACAAAATAGCAAGTGGCACGAAATCACAATTAAACAAGAAAAACAATTTGTCAGCAAACGTTGGTTGTTGTGGCCGTGGTCGTTTGGATACGGAAGGTCAAGGGCGCATTTGGGGGCGCGCGCGGGGTGTGCGGGGCGGGGGCGTTCGGGGTCGCGGGGGCGGGCGCTCCTGAAATAGAACGAGCACGTCGTTTGTCAACACACGCCCACGCAGGGCCCGGGCCGCCCCCGGCTCGGGCCAGGACCTCGCGGGTCCTGCTGTCCCCCCGTTGCCACGGGCTCGCGCTTGGCGGGTTGTCTTGTGCTACTTGCCTTCGATTAATCATTTATGTTTCCTTAGTTCAAAGTTTGGTGAAGATGACTCCTTGGGGTTTGTGGAGTTCTTACTGGCTTCTGTTTGAAATTGATTATTTTGTGAAGTATTTCATTTATTTCTTCACCAAGAATACTTGTAGCTAACAGGAAGGCTAAGCCGCTTATGAACTAAGTGCTAACATAAATGTCACACAAATATTCTCTATTGATCATAATATGGAAACAAAACAAGGACGTACAAATATCATTCATTCGATCATCCATTAATACAATAATTGAAAAAAAATCATATCAACCATTGGAAGTCTACTGCTGAACATAAGCCTCCCAAAGAACCAAGAAAGGGGGAATTTTGCCCATAATTGCCGTGCTGGACAACCGTGTTGGAAATCGCAAAGCGCAGCTTTCGCGACGGGGGTGATGCTGCCCATCCCCGCCTTGTGCTTTAAGTAACTTGGCTCGGAGTTACAGTTTAATGTATGAAACGTGGTGCGAATATTATTATTATTATAGTATTCTTATTATTGTAATAAGTATACAAAATGAAGACTGATTTGTTAACGAACGCCTAGACACAGAACAAACACAATATAAATGTTTGTCCCGGTTGGGGACCTAACCCATGACTCTTGGCGCATAAGACAGGACCACTACCATTTCTTAGAGGCTTATTGTCCAGCCGTGGACTTTGTATGGCTGGTATGATGATGATTGAGGTGATCGCAATTGACGTTCGCGACGAGACCACGCGCGCCTCATTTTGCGTGCGGATGCTCAAGTGTTAAATTGGTTATATCAATCATATTGTAATACTCTCATGTATTCAATCAGACATCAGACAGTCATCTGGTACTTGCATACGCCGTCCTGTGTTTATTTAACTGCAGTATGTATAATTTTGACGGGCCCGATGCCGCAGATGGTAGTGAACTCTTTAGTAATCTTTTTCGCGAAAGGTCGGTCAATTCAAATCAAAGACAAACATTTATGTAATTAATGTTTATTTTTGTAATGTGTCTGGGTGTTAAATATGTATATAAGCATGCCATTTGTGCTGGCAGAGTAGAATAATACTTACCTTCCCCTGTACCAGGTGTCGTGAGAGGCGATTTACGTACCGAAAACGACAGATGCGATATATTCATCCGAAACAATGTAGTTTATATGCACAGGGCGGGGATAGGCAGCGGCATTCTTGTCGCAAACGTTTGCCCAGCGCGGCAATTATAGATAAAATCGCCTCTTTCTTGGGGAGGCTTATATCCAGTTGTGGACTTCCTTTGGCTGGCCGATGTGTTGATAATGATTTGTGATTTATCTGTTGTGTGATAATCTTTCGTCGATAAATGGACTATCCAGAACTGAAAGAATATTTTAAATCGGATCAGCGGGTCTTAAAATTAACGTGTTCAAATATACAAACTAACTCTTCAAGCTTTATCATATTAGTAATGATGTAGTGTGAATTAATATTGCATCACCGTCAGCCCAGACTTTACCTAGATTTCAAACTGTCAATTATCATTAAAATCTATTCATCGGCTAAGCGTGATACGGTACAAATAAACAGACAGGCACACGTCCGCATTTAAATGCAGATATGCATGTACGAAGCGCATTCTACGTCCTCATAAATGAGTCTGTACTTTAGTGAAAATCGTAGGGAATACGTGCAGTGGTTTTTATATTATACTAGCAATCCTCCGCGGTTTCACTCGCGTAATCCCCCCTCCCGTGACAATGTAGGGATACAATATATTACCTATGTCACTTGTTGATAATGTGATATTCTCTATGTAAAAGAGTTTTGAAATGAGTAGTTTCTTAGATTATTGGGTACAGACGTACATAAATAAAAATCCTATTTGCATAGTTCTATTTTAGGTATCGCTTGTTCTTATTTATTTTCCAAAATACAACATAGCCTGGTATTATATTACTCGGTAAAGAAGTGCCTCTAGAATTTTTAAAATCGGTCTAATAGTTGTTGAGTTAAACCATTAAACAAACAATCAAACATTTCCTCATTATAATATTAGGATAGATATTATAACAAAAAATTGTACTATAATGTTAAAACAATTTAGTAATCATTTGTTCCTTTTGTTTTGAATTCTTTTATTTGAAGTGTGAAATGAAACAGTTCGTGACGTCAATTGTAGGTAACGTGATTGCAAAGAGCGGCGGTGAGGGATGACGGTGCGTGACGTCATTTGTGGGATAAACAGAATGAGTCATCAAGTGCTTTCTTTTTAATAAATATCCCTAGAGATTAATTTAGGAAAACTCCTGAACATCTTGTTTTTGTTGTTCTTTGTTGATAATTCTAATACGCAATAATAAATTGTAAATTCTCACTACATTTCGTACATTGACCTGATTCCGTGGTAAGTCTCTTAAAGTACTCGTGTTACGGACATCAGAGAGTACAGATATTACAAATATACTACTAAAATACATATATTTAACACCCAGACACAGATCGAACCCACGACCGTTGGCGCATAAGATAGGATCACTACCATCTGCGCCATCGGGCTCGTCAATAGAAAGCAATCGATTATTTGAAGGTGGGAGTGTGGAATAATTCAATCGATGTTTCGCTATATCACTCATTTGCACAACACGCGGTACACAAGATAACTGAAAACTAAATATGTTTTTTATAGTTAATCCCCCTTAATCGATAATTGACTCGCTGGGCAAACGTGTTCGCAATCGCAGATCGCAGATTTCGCGACGGAGTTGCTGCTGCCCATCCCCGCCCTGTGCTTTTGAGATACACTGTATAGGATGGTATCAAATACAAATACGAAATACAAATTTTAATTTGCTATCTAAGTGTATTAGATAAGTGTCTTACAAATTATCGTGGTGTTATATCTTAATATAACTATATCTGTCGGATCTGGTACCTTAGTCGCCTCTAACGACACCTGGTACAAGGGGAGGTACTATTCTATTGTGCCGGTATCTCACGGCGAAGGTCCCGGAGGTTTATAGGGAAGTAACTAATTATATTACATATATACTTATTTATTTATTTTCATTGATATTCTTAGATACAAATTGAGTATGTTTACACATAGTCTTAACCATATATCTGTAAGTTAACATAAAAGCGATAATTTCTGTATTGACACTGATCTGCAACAGTTGCTATTGACACCTATTAGCGGCTAAGGCATCCTGCACGTATTGTACCCGGAAGGCTTCGCGATCAATTTATCGGAGAATGTGTTTTAAAAATTACTTCCTCTCAAATTTATTTTGAACAGTACTTTTTATTATTTCTGACATCCCTAGGTGGAACCCTAGGTGGAACATCAGTTATACATTATAGGTACATTCTTGTGACTCACCTTCGCGGATGATTATTCAACGCCCTGCACGAACCCTTTGACCTTTGAAATTAAATGTTGTGTAAGGCAAAGGGCTCTGACTAGTGTTATTTCGCTGCATTGTGATGTTGTCATCACCGCATTTACTACACGCGCAGTTGATATCATTTTTCGCAATTCAATGTTTTCGGAATATAAGCATTGTCGGATACGAGTTCGCGTTATATAGGTACTTGCTTGCTAGGTAGATCTATTACAATGTTTGTCAAGATTCTCACCATCTGATCATAGTCCTCAAATATTTTCCCGGCTATGTCATTATTTTACCTTTAATTTCTGTCCATTAACATTGTAAGTTTTCAATTAAAATATAATAATCATAAATAAAAGTCATTTTAATGACTTGTATTTTGTTTGAACAATATTATGTGTAAAGTTTATATAAATTGTTTCATATTAGTATTTCTTTTGTATTTTGTAAAAAAAAATATGTATATATATATATATATGCATTATGTCACCAATGTTGTTAATGCTAGAGTTTGACGGGCCCGATGGCGTAGATAGCAGTGATCCTATCTTGTGTGTCGGGGTCCTTATATGATGATATTTGTGTTTGTTGTGTCTGGGTGTTAAATATTTGTGATTCCTCTGTTGTCTGGCGTCCGTAACACAAGTGCTTTAAACGACTTATGCATATGGTTTTTGACGGGCCTGATGGCGCAGATGGTAGTGGTCCTGTCTTATGCGCCAGAGGTCATGGGTTTGATCACCACCCAGGACATACATTTATGTGATGATATTTGTGTTTGTTCTGTGCTTGGGTGTTAAATATAAGTATTCAAGTAGTATATATAAATTCTTTGTCACTTTATGACTCCTCTATTGTCTGGCGTCCGTAACACAAGTGCTTTAAAGGACTTACCTCGGAGTCAGATCAATGTATGAGATGTTGTAGGAATTTATTTATTTTCCTGGAAAATGAAATGTTACCTCGGAATATATTATGTACTATTGTTTTTCATATTAAAAAGATCAACGACTTAATTTTGCGTAGGAGTTGTTTAGAGGTCAAAGCTCGTAACCTTAGATTTTATCCCCGAAAATAAGTAATGGCGCCTTCGTGCATTTTCTTTCCACTATATCTATTAAGAATCCTGTATTTTAATGGAGATTCAAATATAGGGTTTTTGTTGAATCCTTAATATTTGACTGATCTAAAAATGAAGCATATAAGAAACCCCTTTCAAAAAGCTTAAAAGAAATTACAAATTTTAATTACCCCATCGTCAGATTCTTCATCCGCTTTTCATTTTTATTCAAAGATTTTCAGTTGTCAGTTCTCGAAAATACGCATCAAGAGCTGTGTGCGAACTAAGTCGCATATTGTTGCATATGGTCATAAATTCAATTGTCGTAAGGGGCAATGTGTTGGTTTACAAGAAGAATAAAAAAGAAAATAAAAACAAATAATAAAGTTATAACTATATCATTTGAAAAAATATTTTTTTAGTATGTTTAAGCTGTTTTTAAAGAATATTATTGTAATTGAACCTTCTTTTACTAGAAACTATTAACAAAATTCAGAAATAAATTCATCTTAACAGCCATTGGAAGTCCACAGCTGGACATAGGCCTACCCAAGAAAGAGGGAATTTTGCTTGTAATTGCTGCACTGGCCAAGCGTGTTAGCAAATGCAGAGCTCAGCTTTCGCGACGGTGTTGCTGCTGCCCATCCCCACCCTATGCATTTGAACTACACTGTCTCGGATGGATATACCGCTATCTGTTGGTTCTGGTACCTGAGTCGCCTTGGTACAGGGGGAGGTACTATTCTATTCTGCCGGTACCTCACGTATATGTGTCACTTGCGCCAAATATTTGACCGTCAATTTGTTATGAATTTATCACAAGGAACCTTGTCACTTAATTAGAGACAGTACATAGACATCTTCATAAAATGAAAAATGGATATTAATTAATTTATTGGTAAACCAGTATTTGTTACATCGTGATAATATGTATACAGAAGTCAGAACTTAAAACTAAGTGCACAATAAGTCGATCAGACGACATTAAACATTTATTATTTTTCTAATTTAATCTAAGATTCATTGATGGATTTGGCGCTTAATTCTATAGTGAGGTAAGGAAAATAAGTCAATTTGATTAATATACCTATTGTGAAGACTTCACAATAGGTATATTAATCAAATTGACACATTCTAGGAATCGAGGAATTAGAACCATTCGTGAGGGGCCCCTCCCTTGAAGATTTAATGCTGGTTCAATTTGATTGTTTTTGAGTGTTATAGTTCAGATACTCGATATTAGCGCTCGTGCAAGACGCAGCCTGCATACATAATGTTATAGAAGGTGAAATGCGCAACAACTAACACATGCAGAGGGGATGGTGGTGGTGGGTGGCGGGGTGGGTGCAGTCGGAACGTTTGTTGTATCGAACTATCTACCGAACACTTCCACATACTTCCACTGCCAGTGTTCCTGGAAATTACGCATTATCCAGCACATCGTGTATTGTTTGTTCTTATTTATTCGTGACATACCTTGCCGTGAGGTACCGGCAGAGTAGAATAGTACCTCCCACTGCGCCAGGTGTCTTAAGAGGCTAAGGTACAATTAAGGTGGCAATTTTTTTTCATTTGGCCTAGTCGACCAATACGGTCCACGTGATAGTAAACTAGGGCGTTGCTTAATTGTGACTTGAAAATAGAATATCATAATAGTAGTGCCCCGCGATTTCGCCTTTCTATATGTAGAACTACGATACTAACTATGTACCCCCTTTTACTCGTTCGAGAAATGATTATCGAAAATATATTTTACACATATTTAAAACCATCAATAAGAATCTTTATACTGAATTTTCACCCCCTTTTTACCTCGCTTCAGGGTTGAATTTTCAAAAAGCACTTTTAAGTGCTACCCTACATTTATAAAAAGAACCCCTGTGCAAAATGTTAAGTTTCTAACCCTTACAGTTTAGGCCCTACGTTGATATTTTAATCAGCTTCTCCTTTTATATATATTATCCAGTAATTTTACTGCCTCTGTGAGTATTTTACTAAGTGTGATTTTGTATAGCTTATAGCCTTCCTCAACAATCGGGCTATCCAACACTGAAAAAATTACTCAAATCGGACAAGCGGTTCCTAAGATTAGCGTGTTTGAACATACTCTTCCAGCTTCATAATATAAGTATTGATTACTCATTAAAGTTGCTACATTCTGTCTGATAAACATAAACAACATAAATGAGCCGCATACAAGTCCAACGTACAATTATACAAATTCAGAGTCCATTAATCTCCGTCATTCCGCAGTTGTTATTTAAAGTAAACACAATTACAATGCTGTTTCTCGTAGAAATCGCCGCAAAGCAATCACGTATCAGTCGAGGAGCACAAAGTGGCTGCACTGCGCTGCGATCTAGTAGAAACGGCTTCCATAACTACAAAAACGGGCGCACGCATTTAACTTGTTACTTGCGAAACTAGCATAACAGCATTAAAGTTCCACAAATAGAAACATCGCGAATACACCGCTGCCCATTGCACTGCACGTCGCTATTTATACTGGGGCGACACCGCATACACGCTGCAATGGTTTACACTTTAAACCGGTTACGTGTATGCGCCTTAATTCTAAAAATAGCAACAACCCTCTTACACTTACATAATTGTTATTGGTTGGAGGCTGTGCTTCCTGCCGCCTGCCCCCTCCACGCGCCGACATCCCCCCCCACCCGGCCGGGCGAACACGTTAGTCGTACTCGAGGCACGGCGCTGAGCACACATTTCTGGAGACGTCTCTCGTTGCCCGATTGGAATGTATTATGCGCATTTGAATTAATTACAAATTGGAAAAGCTCAAAAAAATATATGTCTTAGAACTTGTTGTTAATGTAAATACTTATCGGATATAAAACTATGTAACTTTAATGAAATTTAATGATTATTTTGTCGTGTGATTGTACGTGAAAGTGTTATTATAATGTAGATAGTTTTGACTCGAGGTGTAATCAAATTGGGACATTGTTTAATTTGTTCTGCAAACATGACTACTAATCCAACAGCTGTGGCTACTAAAGGTAAATTTATGTATATGATACCATTCAATATTGTATTTCTATATCTATATAGGTATGTTGTTGTTGTTTGTTACTTTATACTGTGAATGTTATTTGTTATCCATAGATGCATAATAATTTTCATTTATTGATTAATCAATCAAATGAAAGTTCTGTTTACTAAGTTCGGATCTACGAAATCGTGATTTCGGTGACTCTACCAGCGGTGTTTTGGTCTCGATGCTTCATGCCGATGTTTGGCCGCGTGTCTGTTATGCATGGTGGTTTGCTGTCGTGCCGGCTTGCTGAGACACCACTGGTCCTATTATCTTCACCACGGTCGGTCATCGGTCGGTCATCGGTCACCACTCTTGCTTCCTTCGAGTACCAGTGTGTTCATACGTAATAGTGGATAAAAATATTTCTAGTTCATTTATAATCATCATCATCATACCAGCCGTGAAACGTCCACTGCTGGACATAGGCTACCCCAAGTAAACGGGGAATTTGCCTATAAATGCCGCGAGCGTGGTGGGAATCGCAGTGCGTCAATACTGGAATGCTGCTGCCCATTCCCGCCCTGTTGCATTTGAGTTACACTGCTTCGGATAGATAGACCGTCATCCGTCGGTTCCGGTACCTTACTCAGTTGCTGCAGGGGAAGATTCTATTCTAACCTGGTCCCATACGGCCATATATAATTATTAAAGAATTTGCTTTGTTTCTAACGATTGATTATTCTTTACTGCCTTAGTTTATGTTGTCCGATATGGTTACCTATTGGATAGGATTATGTTGTAGGTCTCTCAAGAAAAAATAAATAATAAAAAGTCAACAAATTTTTGACCTCAGCACAAGTGTTAACTAACGCGCTCAAAAACGCGACTCCATATTTATTTTCTTCAATTGTTATTGAGCAATCTGTCCAGTCATCGTTGTAATTGTTAAACGGGCGCGTTGGCGCAGATGGTTGTGATCCAATCTTGTGCGTCAAGGGTCGTGGATTCGATTCCCACCCAGAGCAAATATTGATGATGATATTTGTGATTGTTCTGTGTCTGGGTGTTAAATACATGTATTTAAGTAGTATATTTGTGATTCCTCTGTTGTCTGGCGTCCGTAACACAAGAGCATAAAGTTACTTAACATGGAATCGGGTCAATGCTTGACATGTTGTGGGAATTAATATTATTTAGTTAATGTAGCCTACAATATTTGATTACATTTTAGATTCCTTAGGGAGTTAAAGGTCGGACCCGCAACCTGAAAGTTCCAAAGCCTGATTACTATTATAAACTATATAAGTTTTTGTTTATATAAATAGATTAGAGTATGATGATATCCTCGTGGAAAAAAGCCTCCATCAAAGTTAGATTTAAAAAAATATTTTCAGTCGTCCGGTCTAAACATGCTTTTAAAATAGTTCCCAACTCATACATCGATGTTGGATCGTCACTATCTATAGCACTTCATATTAAGCATGATTAAAATGGCAGCTGTCTAAACTGAGGTGTTTTCGAATTATTTTAATGGTTCTTTGTCTTAATTGTAAAAATTATTCACTCTGGGGCAAATGGTCGGCCATTTAAAAGAGTGGGACAACCCAAAATGTATTTGTAATTATGTTTACATAAATTAGTAAGTTTTGTTAATTATTTAAGATGTCGTGTACTATAATGCCAATGTCAAGCGACTCTACTACATTGACATCTGTCATTTTAATCAAGCTATATTTAAAGGATAATGGCATAAAATATAATAATAATAGATTCCCACAATATCTTATACATTGACCTGACTCAGGGGTAAGTCGCTTAAAGCACTTGTGTTACGGTTGCCAGACAACAGCGGAATCACAAGTAAACTACTTAAATACATATATATTAACACCCAGATACAGAACAAACACAAATATCATCATATAAATATTGGTCCTGGGTGGAAATCGAACGTATGACGCACTAGATCACTACCATCTGCGCCATCGGGTCCCAATATTGCACATTAACTAGTATAATTAGTTGAAATAAAGTAGTGTGCGGATAGCAATATAATCTATGTCTATCATTAGTCAATCATTATAATCTATCTATAATATATATCATTATAAGGTGAACTTGACTGTCTGAAACACTCAGAAAGGCTTTTTGAAAATTCCCACACCCTAAAGAGGTAAAACGGTGAGAAACTTTGTTTTTGAAGTTATTTAAGTGAAATTCAGTAAAAAGGTTCTTAAGAGAATGTCATGTAACACGTGTAAAATATTTTTTAAAAAATCATCTTTTAAGGGGGTACAAAGGGGGAGCAAAGTTATTTGAAAGTTGTACAACTTTACTCGGTTCACGTATCGGGTCGGTAGATTACATCATAACAAATACGGATCGGACGGTAAGTAGATTTGGATCCCATTTCGATGTAGGTAATAGGAGCGTCATATAAATAATTGTCGTAATCGTCGTATCTATCAGTTGGTTGAATGGATTACAAGCCCTGTGTGATATTTAATAATTAGATTGTTTAAAACATACGTACTAATTATTAAGAGGAAATATTTGTCTTTTTATGTAATGGTTAGGCTTACACACTACTCAACCTATCTAGTATATCCTTTAGAAAGCTACATATCCGATATAATAACATTATGCTATGTTTATTTACAAGTAAAATAGTAATATGTAAATAGGATCTTTATTATTATACTTTTGAAACGTCAGCATCATTATAGCCATTGAAAGTCCACTGCTGGATATAGGCCTTCCCAAAGGTGGATAATTGCCCATAATTACCGCGCTGTTCAAGCGTGTAAGCAATCGCAGAACGCAGCTATCGCGACGAGGATGCTGCTGCTCATCCCGCCCGGTGCATTTGAGCTACACTTTTTTGAATGGAATACCGCTATCTGTCGGTTCTGGTACCTATGTCGTCTCTTACGACACCTGGTACAGGGATAGATACTATTCTACTCTGCCGGTGCCTCACGGCTGTATTTTTTTGTGTGAATTTATAAGTAGTCTTAATTAATATTATAAAGAAGAAATATTTCTCTGTTAATGTAGGAACGAAAAAAATACTAAACCTATTTCAAGAAATCTATCACTTATTTTAAGCGAGTAAAAGCTTATTTACTTTATCATTATAGCAGCTATTGTACGTCCCTTGGTGACATAGCCTTCCCCAAGAAATGGGGAAATTTGCCCTTAAATATCGCGCTGTCCATAAAAATCTACGAGTTACACTATTGTGGAGGGATATACCACCATGTGGCTGTTCTAGAACCTCAGAATTCGGATACGTAGATAACAAGACGTTTCGTCAGATTTTCCGTAATTTTGCCCCCCTTCGATCGTGCACGTCTCGATAACAGATCGACAGTGTGAGGTTGGTAAAATTTGTCAACTGAAACTATTTATTTGTATGTAATCTCAATGTCTCGATTTATCATTTCGAAGTTTTTTTACGGCAATACTTCAGTTGTAAATATTGGGCGAAATGCCAGTTAGTGCAAGCGGACCTTTTCAAGACTTTCTCTATCCAGCCAGGGTTTTTATGTATGAAAGTTGAATGACTGCGCAAATGTATAGAGCAGCAGTGAACTGAAGAGTTGGTATAGGACGACCGAGGCGAACATATCTTAACTAGGTAGAAGAGGTCAGAAGTGCCAAGAATAAATGAGCGTGTATGAAGGGACTATTGCGTGTAAGGGAAGCGAGAAAGGTATGCCAAGATCGTAGCAAGTGGAGATCCATAGTCTCTGCCTACCCCGATGGTACACAGACTGATGTATATATTTGTAAACAATTTAGTCATACATTGAACGTATACTTTCCGGGGCTTTCCCGATAAGGTACCAGTTAACATATGCCAATGTCAATAAAAGTCGCTGATAAGTGTTATCAGGCACTTATCAGCGACTTTTAAGGATTCATTATTTAGACTATCATGTGCCTGATTATGTATTTAGAATTGTGTTAATCGCTATTAGGTTGTTGTATGCCTTTTGTATAATAATTTGAATATTGATAGACCTCTTGCAAAAGTCTTGTGCGTTAGTACCTTACTCTCGCCGATTTCCGCCACCAAACAGCAGTGTCGCAGCTTCCGGTTTAAAGGATGAGAGGAAGTGAAATACTGGGTAAATGTGACAAGGTATCTTCAGTTCACAGGGTTGGCGACACGCTATTACAAATAAATCCTATTGATGCGAAACATATCACATACACACATATCAACATTTTTGTGGCCTGTTTTAAGAAGGCACTGACCGGATCGCTGCTCGACTAATATTTTATATAAATGTAATTGATAATTAAATATCTTTGAAAGTTTTTTAGTAAGAATTAACATGTATTCACCGAAGTTACAAAAGAAGTGACAGATCATAGCTGGAAAACTAGGGATGTGTATACGATCAATTAAAAGTAAGGATGTGAAGGAAGATTTTACGTAGTTTCCATTATCATAATAACCCAAAAATATTAATAATTAAATGTGACGAAGGAGTGAAAAAACAAATGTTATTAACCGCTATTAAACAGATGACCGCTTCGCCATTGGCTAACCTAATAATGCAACGCGCGGGCAAAGCCCTCTCTCATTGAGTTGTTGGCTTTTAGTTTTACATAAAGATACTTTTTGTAAAATCTGCCTATATGTATGCTTGATTGTTCTATACTAATGTTATAAAGCCGAGGAGTTTGTTTGTTTATACGCGCTAATCTCATGAACAGTAGGTCTGATTTGAAAAATTCTTTTAGTGTTGGATAGACCATTTATCGAGGAAGGCTACAATATCACCCAAAGTCACTATTCCTCGCGGACGAAGTCGCGGGCACAGCTAGTCTTATATATGATTGTAATTCTATGATAATAATGAGCTGGTTACAATTATTTCACTAAAGGGATATAATTCAGTTATGTAGTGTTTGAGTGAATAAATAATAAATATCCATATGATTTCGCAAATTTTCGTGTTTATATATACACGCATAAATAAACAAATAATTATAAAAAATTTACACGACATCACATTCTTGAACTGACTCCGATAACTGAAAGTATATTATATATATAATATATAAGTAGATAGCTGCTAAGTAGATTAAATCACTTGTGTTTTGTATATTAGAGGAATTACATTATTAAATATAATCCTTAAATACATATAAATAACACCCAGACACAGAACAAATGTTTACCGTATAAATATTTGTCCCAGGTGGGGATCAAACCCACGACATTTGGCGCATATAAAAAATTGATATCAAATGAAAATTCCGTTGAGAAATATTCCTCTATCCCGAAACCAAAGCAGCCTACCACGCGAATATGAATGCTGTAATATCAAGTGTGTTCTGTTTGTTGGTCACATTTTCTCGCGTCGATGGCTGGACAGACATTAAGGAGGACATAGCGCACTCTTTATTCCGGAAGAAGGGTTCCTAAGATAAACCATATGTAGACCACCAGCACTAGACTAGTGTATGTGTGTGTCTGTTTGTTTGTCTACGAATTGCCGTGAATTTTTTATTTGGTGATAGTTGAAGGCAAGAAGAGCACCGTTTTCATCCATAGTGTGAGGGATAGAAATTTGTATGAAGTATTCCGCAATTTTTTAAATAAAAATATGAATGCAGACTATTTGTTAATAACAAAGAAATCGTGCATCATTTGTTATTGGAAATCTATAAATTTAATATGCGACTTCACAGTTTTCTGGTCAGTTTCAGTCTGTTACCCACAAAAATACCTGCCTTATTTATTTATGTAAATTTTCTCCCAGTCCCTGCAATAGGGGGGAATTTGTTAACCGTGTTATCCGAATTTATCTCGAGTGAATCCGTGGGCGTCAGTTGTATTATTAAAGCGAGTATGTGGCAGTGACGACTCGTAAAAGGTTGACCTTTGGTGGAAAAATAGACGCTCATAAAATCGCGTCCGAAATGCCAAATAATTATAATATTGTATATTTTACGAGAACAATGTGGGATGGAGGTCGCGTGGGATCACTCCGTAATGTGGTTGATCAAACGCACCTTTGATCTTTCTCGGGTAAGTCTTGGTTGGGAGAGAATATTGCCTCTGCTCTTTGGGTCCGCAGCTGTGCGCGGAAGTGGGCGGATACAAGATTTGTTGTTGGTTTTGGCTGCCTTTTTTTGCCACTCGAATATTTCAACAATGTGGGATAATTGTGCCCTATTTTACTTTATCTGCGCAATTAAAAACATTGAATTCGCATTAATATACATATATTTTGACGGGCTCGATGATGATCTCGATATCGAGCCATACATGCCTGCAAACCAACACTAGAACACTGTAACTTTGCGTAAGGTCATACGAAAGTTCCCATGTGGGTAGTACAGGTGAATACCTCGAAAGGCTCAATTAGGGCCTGTGAAAATGTGCGTGTTCGCTCACCGGCCGGCCGGAGTACGCGTGGCGGTGAGTGACGTCACTCTGCGTCGGTGACGTGGCGGGCCCTCCACTGAGGCATATCACGAAACTTTTCAATTACAATGGAGGAGGAAACTTTCTTCCACGAAATAAAACGATACGTATAACGAAAATGTGTTTTCAACTTTTGGATCTGGTTGTATGATTGATTGTGATGAGACTTTGGCTGACGAAGAAGCAGCTGTTGTAAGCTGTACCTTGGAATTTATATACGCATTCATTATATTAATTGTTAAAGTTTGTTACCAAAACTCGCCGGAACGAGTGAATGAATTTGTTTTTTTTTCACAGATCGCAATAGTATTTAGACTCTTTCAGTTTCATAAGAAAAATTTATTACCTCGGGGCTGAGCCAAATTTTGACGTGATAGAAATCGCGGACAATCACTTGTATTGACGGGCCCGATGGTGATGGTGACGGATGGTGACGGATCCTATCTTTTGCGCCAAAAGTCGGGGGTGCGATCCCCACCCACGATATATATTTCTGAAAGATTTGTTTGTGTCTGAGAGTTATTTATGTGTATCTAAGTATCATATTTGTATTTCTGTGTTCTGATATTCTTAATGCAGTTGCTTTAAGCTTCTTGGAATCAGGTATGAGATGTCGTGAGAAATGTATTTTTAGTATTACAATTAAATCCTTAATATATTTATTTAAAAGGTTGAAAAAGATGTAACGACATTGATTAGCGTTTGGAACAAAGAGGCAAACAGCATGACAAACGCGGAAGAGCGGCGGTAATGCGCGCGCGCACGTATGTATATTTAGTGCGGATTGACGCACGCGCCGCCACCGTCTGCCGGCGGCGGGCTTTCCCACGGAAACGGTGAGTCACGCGGCCTGATCATGTCCCACATAGTGCGTAAATGTCGCAGGTCTGACCTGGTTAACTGCTTGATCATGCCGGCCGATTGCTGCATTCTGATTTTAGCTGCACGTCACCGCGTATCGTAGCGATCATAGTCTCTGTGTAGGTAAGAGGCAGCGCACCGCAATCGACAGATGGCCGTACATCCATCAGAAATTGCGTAGATCAATTGTAACAGGGTGGGGATGGGCGCATGTGCTCATCTCGTAATAGCCACATTGGTCAGAAATAGGGATTGTCGCCGAGCGTTGAGTTGGAATGCTGCAGCCTACCTTTATCTATTACTTTTGACACTAAACCAATCGATTTGATTTACTACCTATCGGTACCGATGCAGGTAGCAAATTTAAAGAGTAGTCGAGTACCTTCTGTGCTTTATTCTGCATTAAATTTTATAAGTAGGTCGAGATACAAAAATCCTTGTTTATTTAGATATGCAATACCATGCATGTATATTTAAAGGTCTTACTTACAATTAAATAATATCATGGTAGTTGACCCTGTCAATGTGTTTCATAAACACACTGCAAACTGATAATTGCACATATTGACAAATTCCGAAGAGGTGCAATACAAAGTGAAGACATCGCGGACAAAGGAAAGACTCCCTTTAGAAAGTTAGTTAATTTGTATTTTCTGGGTAATATAAAAGTGGGTAGAATGGACGCCGTTGGGACAGGCGATCTGTCTTGAACCACAAAATTGCGCTGGACGCAGGCTGCATACAACCGGATCTATCTGATATTTAGTTGCTATGATGATAGTGTAAGAATTAAACTAGATTTATACATTAGTATATCAAGAAGCCGTGAGGCTACAGAGTAGAATAGTACCTCCCCAGTACCAGGTGTCGTAAGAGGCGACTAAGGTATCAGAACCGACAGATGGTCGGTAGAATCCTTGTATTATGACCCCTCTTATATCGACCAACCGCTCAGTATAAAGTATGTGTAAAGTTTGGTATTCATACGAAGTATAGCAACTGAGTTGGATGTAACGTGTTCACTTGTGCCGGATATACTGACACTTCGCTTGTTATGATCTTTTTTAAGAAATGATATCCGGGTGTAGTGACTGACTTGACTCCTAACATCTCTTATTTGCGTGATCACACCCACCTCTCTCTTTGCGACTACGTTGGACGAACGCGTCTCCGGTTTGTCGATTTATTTATATATATATTTATATATATATTTCATTATTCACATACGCTTTTTAATGTATTTATTGAAGTAAATATCTAACAAATATACAAAGTTGCTATATGACGAGTTTAACGCTTTCATTTCCCACCCGCAACAGCGTGGCTCAAATGCACAGGGCGAGAATGGGAAGCAGGATTCTTGTCGCGAAAGCTGCGCTTTGCGATTACCAATTACCCTTTTCATGGGGATGCCTATGTCCAGCAGTGGACTTGGCCATAGTGCTCCACGTATATGTGTCCAGAAGTGAACTTTACGTTAATGTCCATTTAACGATTCTCTAACTGCGTAATGGCCCCGCTTTATGCCCGCAGGCGCCGCCATTGTGCTATTATTGGTTAAGACGTTGCGAAACGTGAGCAACGCCTGATTCAAATTTACTGCGCCGTATAAATATTGTCCGGTGTCTGGATAGCGAGTATTTTTGGAGTCGTCAAAGGATCTTTGACGCGTTCTAGAAATATTTATTAAATAAAACTGTGATCTATGAAGCGTGATGTATATTGGACTTTATCTGATCGGGTGTTCTGTTTTTCTTCGTACGCATTTAAGGGGAGGGAGTAATGTGATTTCCAATTCACCAATCACTAGGCTAAAGATTGTACTGACAGTGAATAGTAATTAGATTAATACAATATGCGATCCTGTGGTATTTGGTATACCAACTGTTGTGTTGTGTACTCTTAAATCAACAAGGTATCCAATTCAAGTCAAACATCATACCAAATACGTTTCACTTTACTTAAACTGCACAATATTTTTTCAGTTTCATCATACATCATTAGAAATAACTATTCGAAGTTCTTTTGTTTGACATTTGCCGGAGCAAAGAAATTCTAAAAATTCGATTTGACAATTTTATTAAACAGAATGAAGGACACAAAACGATCAAAACGCTTCGCATAAGAAGTCTTAATGACTAGCAATGGTCATTTTGGAACTCTTTTTTTGCCATATTTTTATGTTCAATGTTGCTGACTCTTTTATGGATTCTTTTGTTAATTCGATTATAATACTTATGAATAAATAGAATGAACATCTTGAACGGCCCGTGACAGCGATAAACTCACTCTACCCGAGGAGTGCATAAGATTCGTTAACGGATAAAAATGATTATTAAAAATGTTGAAGAAATGTTGAAGACAACGCGTAGCGTTTTATTGTGGCTTTTGCTTATAAAAAACTACAAATTACAGCCACTTTTTATTTGTAAAAAACTAAATGTATTAAATATAGATGCTTCTTACAACACAACTCAAATGACTTTTGACACTGATGACCTTATATGTATAGTAATAGAAGTAGTTAGAACTGTATGTCATATTTAGAACTGTATATCGGTGTAAAATTGATGCACAATGCAAATTTTTGGTGAAAAGATGTTTCTTCTTGGTCAGCTTGTGTTACCTGTGTTAAGTTTCATAACATCCTTAAAGATTTCCCATTTACAGCTAGCGTTGGAATATATACTCCTGCGTCGCTTTATGGACAGACCAGCCTACTACTGGTTAATTGTATATTTGTCCAGTATGTTTAATTAAAGATTAAAAATAAAGATTGTCCAAAGGATTCGATATAAAAAGCGCGCATCTAGATCATTTTAAAACAATATAGGAAGTGACATTTCGGGTAACCTTGTGACAAGCGAATGTGGAATGGCATTAACGGTTATTTTCGTTTTCGCCAGTGCCATTATTTATATGAGATGAACGGATCCTCCGAACGGTTCGAGTCGCCGACTCACCGGCACCCAAAGTTAAATATATCTGTCTGCCGCTGATTTCTGTGAAATTGTCACCCAGTTCGCGGGAGACGATTTTGAATTCGACTCCCGGCATCGTAATTATGTGGACACGCTTTTGGCAACAGTTGTGACTCCGTTTCATCGCGATCGCATCTCATGTAACGTGACGATCGCGTACCAATGCACGTTTGCTTACAAAAGGATTCTTTGCTCTTTAATGTGGGTGATCGGGGTATTCGATTTCTCGGATGTGACAGCGAGTGAGCGACTTCACAGCTCGGGTACCTCTGGACAAAAAAGAAATTTCGATCGCGGTTCTTTAAAGTTAGAAATATTGTTAATATTGTGACCCTGATTTATTTTAGTTCTCACATCTCTTTTATTGGTCTGATTCTGAGAAAAGTTGTTGAAATCAGACAACACAAAGAGTCACTATTATACACATAAAGAACCATTCCTCTTAGGTGTTGGGTGGGCGTCGAACCCACGATCTGTAGCGCACTCGACAGGGACACCATCTATTTCTTATATAGTTCTTGGGCAAGGGTTCTATTTAGCATTAAGTCATTGCATAGAAAAATAAATTCGCTTTTTTTATTGCTGTCATACTCCACAATTAAAACAAATATACTGCAGTGCACTGCCGACGCTATGATGCAGCCGTTGATATTAATCATTATCCAATCAGCAGGACACAAGTCGCATACAACCGGTCCTATTCAAAATTACTTGGGGAGGCCTATGTCCAGCAGTGGACGTCTTATGGCCGATGTGATGATGATTATCCAATCAGACATCATTAATATTCCACCAGGACTTTGGAGCTGATGTAGGATAGGGCATATGACGCAATCGATTCCGTTATTGACGACGTATAGTATAGCAGGTATAGCCAGAGGCGCCAGGCAGCGCTGCCCACCGGCTTACTGCAAATGCTGCCTAGTCACTCACACTGTCAACACGCCGGATTAATTATGCGGATTTAATGACCCTCCTGTGATGTAACTCACCTCCCGGCGGGTGGGCGTTTGGCGCCGCTGTCATTCTAGTTTATGCTTGCATTTGTCTTATAGGGATACTCATCGTGTTCACCGAGCCATTTAAGATAGAAATCTTTGTATAAACAAATACTAAACTTCAATCAGCTTTTTCTGAAAGATTAATCTGGAACTCTATCTTGATGTTGCTTTTTTATCGTCTTAATCATCATACCAGCCATTAGAAGTTCACTGCTGGATATAGGCCTCCCCAAGAATGGAGGATTTGATAATTGCCGCACTGATCAAGCGTGTTGGCAATCACAGAGCGCAGCTTTCGTAACGGTAATGCTGCGGCTAATATTTAAACACCCAGACACAAAACAAATATTCATCGTATTAATATTTAGCCTGTGTGGAGATCAAATACGACCCTTAGGCGGGTTGATGAAACCTCCATTAGCAACGTTCTTTACAAATTGCTGTTCTATATCAATCCATACAAAATTATGAATATGAAAATATCTCTTGATTGTGTGATTGTCATGTTGACCTATTTCCGACTAAACCTCGGACTGGATGTCAATGAACAGCTTGAACTGTCTGAAAGGATATTGTACTTTTGATCCGAAGTAAGGTCCCGGGGGACACATGAAGATAATGCCAAGCTATATATATATATATACATATATATTATAATAAATTCACACAACATCTCATTCATTGACCTGACTTCGAGATACGTCGCTTGAAGTATAGAGTAGACCTCGTACAAAGATCATCTGCGTTGTTACCTTTTGCTTCGCATTGCTGTGGTTTGCCGATTTGAACGATGAGAGAGCAGTGAAATTACTGGGTAAGGTGATATAATATTTTCATGTCTCAAGGTTGCAAAGCGCTAGTGATATCCTTGTGATATTAGAAATGGTTATAGGCTAATAAAAAAATATGAAACTCCTTTAAATTATGGACCTCAGGCCTCAGACATATAATATACAACATTTTTTATTGGGGTCAACTATTTCACTAACCGTCTTTTAGTCCTAGCTAGCCCCGTCAATAGCCTAGCCAGTCATTATGGTATTTATTCTGAATGTACGTAATGGAGTATCTGTTAGAAATGACGATATTATCCATGGCGCCGCTGTCAGCCTTATTCTTGTCCAGTGTAGGTGAGTAAGGGTCGGAGTCAGCGCGATGATTGTCCCAGTTAAATATACTCACCGTTTGTCCGGCCAGTGCCAGTGCCAGCACCAGTAACTAGTCATCGGCGCCAGCTGCCTCCATCACGGTTAAAATTATCCCCTTGGATCAGAACCGACCGGATTTTTCTGTGTTTTGACTTGATCTGCGATGTCGGCTGTTGTGTCGGGGTACCGACCGCGCGGGATTTAGTTTGCTGAGCAGGCTTCAAACTTGTATCTGATGTTCTTTGGTCGTCAATGACTTCTTTTGGACCCGAAAAAGTCGACCCTTTGTTAATAATAGTTATAATTTTTGTTCCGGAAAGTAAACAATAGCATTTGTATTGGATTTCGAGGTATACGTACATAATAAAGTTCTGTTATAGTTTTTTTCCATCTAATATTCGACATTTAGAATTCGACAGGCCCGATGGCGATGATAGTAGTGGTGCTATCTTATGCGGCAAAGGCTGTGGGTTCGATCCCACCCAGGACAAACATTTATATCATTATATTTGTGTTTGTTCTATGTCTGGGTGTTAAAAATGTGTATATGTATTAAATTTGTGATTGCTCTTGTCTGATCTCCGTAATCCAAATGTGAATATTATATAAATAAAAAGAAGATTCAGATTCTTGACCGAGCCAAGTCGTGTGGTACCGGCAGAGTAGAATAGTACCTCCCTCTGTACCAGATGTCGTAAGAAGCGATTAAGGTATCAGAACCGACTGTTGACGGTATATTCATCCGAAGCAGTGTAGCTCAAATAAAATGGGACGGGTATGGGCAGACATCACACATAGACATCACTCTTGCCCAGCGCGGCAATTATGGGCAATTTCTTGGGGGGGGGGGGCCTTGGGGGAGGGGGGGGATGGTGGTGAATATGATGATGATGATGAATTCTCACAATTGTTAATTATGTAAACGTTTATAGTTCAACGTTGAGTGAAAGACAAGTGGATTAGCAAAATATTGGCTCGGACCCAAATCAGTTTTCAACAATGAGTAATACACCGTGATGTTATGTCTTTATAAATGAACTTTGTTTTCTTTTGAAACTGTGTGGCGTATGACAGGCGGACCTCTGCCTGTCACCCAATATACAATGAAGGTGACACAAAATAGGCGTAAGGATTAGTCAGCCGGCAGTGTGTAGCGGGGCGACGGAGAGATGGCGCCGCGGACGGCCGTTCTCTGTTTCTCGTTTTATTTGCCGGCAAATAAATAATTAAATGGCCATGTTACAGTTCAGGTAATCTAGAATCAACGAGGAATCGCTTAGTTAAATAAATGGGATACGACTCATATCATTGAGACTTACAATTATTCCTAGACTTACGATTGGATTTTGGCAGTGATTTCGTTGACTCCATGACACATATGCCAAATTTCATAGAAATATACCCAATTGGCTGCAGACCAAATGTGATGGGCAAATTCAGACAACTTGAACTGTTAAATTAAATAAATAAATTCCTATAACATCTCATACATTGCCCAGATTGCGTGATAAGTCGCTTAAAGCACTTGTGTTACGGACATCAGAGAACGATGTAATCGCAAATATACTAATTAAATACATATATTTAACACCCAGACATAGAAAAAACATAAATATCATTATATAAGTATTTGTCCTGGGTGAGGATCGAACCCACGACCTTCGGTGCACAAGACAGGATCACTACCATCTGCGCCACTTGAACTATGTACGAGTTAAAGTTGTTATTTGTTCGTATTATAGTTGGACGCTCGCGTTTCATGCGGAGCTAACCTTCAAGTATCTGTTGCAATTGGCTTTTATAGATTTAATATACACTAGCTGTGCCAGTGACTCCGTCTGCGTGGAATAGTAACTTTGCTTTTACATTATTTCGTTGGTGTTACATTATATATTTGTTTAACTTTAACAGTTTATGCAGCGCAAGCAACTAAACCATCTCCAAACGTACATTTTTCGCCCGATTTGCCACATTTTCGATTTATGCTCCGCTCTTATCAGTCCTAACATGATGTTATATATCTATCAGCCAGTGATAACAATCAGTGATTGAGTTCCATCAAAATCGGTCCAGCTGTTTCAGAGATAACCTCAAACAGCAGATAGAAATTAGAAAAAATTATAATTTGTTGTATGTTACCGGCCAAACCCGATTTCAGACTAATTTTGCCTGAGCTTAACTAGTTTTTCCTGTACGCGATTGAATTGACTAGTTTTGCCTGGACAAAACTAAATTGTCTTAATCCCGATAGGATATACCAGTTTAGTCTAGGCCAAACTAGTAGATCTTGAAATCGAACGTTAAAACTAGTTTTAACATCGTTTTTCTAATAAATATTTCCTATAATAATATTTATTAAGCCTCTGTAACCTTAAGGTTCTTATTAGAACATGATTTTAATTATTCCTCTCCGATAACCAGACACCATCGGCTTCGATGTAAACATACCATACCTTGCTTCCTCAATATTGGTACCAACATAAGCGCCGGTCAAACATTTTTTAAGAATGTGTAATGTTATTTTGGTCTTTACTAGAGGTAGACATCATACAAAGGTAGCCTGCGTCGGTTCCGCACTCTCACATATTACTACATACTGTCAAACAGCAGAGTTGCAGTTCCGGTTGGAAGGGTTAGAGAGGCAGTGAAATCAGTGGATGGCGGTATATCCATCCGAGAAAGTGGACGGTTAAACGCATTTTATACTGTAACGGGTCAGATGACGCATTCAGTTGTGTAATCCCCACCCGAGGCAAAAATTTGTGTTTCACTGTGTCTGCATGTTAACAATATATATTTAAAAGTTCTTTTTATCACGGACTCAGTTTAACATATGAAATGTGTGTGAATTTAATATAAATAAAGTGATTTAGTGCCGCCCTATCTACGAAACTGATATGAATGCAAGCGATGGCGGGGATACCGGCCAGTATTCAAGTGATTTGCTGCTTAAAATAGCGACCTGTTCATACACTAGTGTTATATTAGCAAGAAGACATTGCCAACTAATAAATTTATCGGTATTTAATATTATTTATAATTTAATTAAATTAATTAATGTTTCTATCTACTGTTTATGAATTTGCTACGTACTTTTGATAAGCGCGATCTATAGATCAGATCCGGTCCTCTGGAACCGACGTCGACGTGGTAATTGATATCGCGTCAAAAACTCCGTCACCCAACACCCAGATATTTGTTCTCAAACAAACAGTGTTACATCGGATGACACAAATTAACTTGCCTGAGTTTTGGCAAGTCAAAGTCGAGGTCGGCGTGTGTCAGCGCGCGCGCCGTGACGCGCGGTTCTGCGACGCGGTTAATATTGGCCATGATTCACCAGATAAAACTGGATGCCGCCCTGACACTTGAGAACCTGGACTGGAGTATGGAGCTTTAGGTGTGACGGAACTTTTTTATTTTTTATTACACTAGGTCGACAAATGAGCATACATACAGTCCTCGTAATTGGTAAGCGTATTGAGTGCTGCCCATTCCCGCCCTGTGCATTTGAGCGACTGTTTTGCATGGATATACCCTGTTACAGGAAGAGGTACTAGTCTGCTTTGCCGGTACCTCATAGCTCACACAATTGTTGATGTATTCCTTAATTATATTTTATTAATAAACACCCAACCACGCAGATGATAGTAATCTTATCTTGTAAGCCAAAGTTGGGTTCGATCCCCGTCAAGGACAAATATTTGTATTTGTTCTGTGCCTGGGTGTCATTTATACTTATTTAAGTATTATATTTGTGATTTATCTCAGAGTCAGGTCAACATATGAGATATCGAGTGTTTTTAGAAAAAAAAAGTGTAATTCGAAGTTAGGTCCCATCTTAGGCTATAATAAGATGCCAACATAATTAATTTAAAATTTGATATCCGTGTTGTTACGGAGTGTCTGCAGTGCAAAAATACATAATTTGCACAGATGATAATAACTTGTGGCAGGTTACGTATATGTAAATATTGGTACACGTACTGTGTGTGGGCGTCTGTCTGTTTGTTGCTTGACTTAGGCAGAAAGTTTGAAATAATTTAACATTATGATTAACTCGGAGCCGGTGCACGCGATGTGATTAGCCGCTTGCGTGGGTCCTGCATGTTAAATAAACAAATACTTTAATTTCTTTAATTTTTAGGGGATCTTATACTTTTTGGTTACATCATCTCCATTATACCCTAATGCTATATTTAGCATAGAATACGAAAGAGAATCCGTACTGTGATACAACTTATAAAAAAAAATATTTATTTATCCAAAGTGTAGACTTTGTTTTTAAAATATTTTAAAAAGACTAATTTAAAAACTTGTACAACCATATTTATTAATTACTAGTAACGCCCCGCGGTTTCATCCGCGTTAAGTTGTAGAACTTTCATACTAACTTTGCACCCTCCATTTTAACCCCTTAGGGGATGATTTAGGGAAAAATATTTTACACGTTTTTCATTAATGAAGAACCTTTATGGTACCCCCTAAAGAGGTTTAACGCAATGCACCCCTGTTCCGTTCAACTCCTTTAGGGAGGTGATGTTTCAAAAAGTCTTTCCTAGTGCTCCCTTGCGTTATAAAAGAAACCCCTGTGCAAAATGTCAAGTTTCTATATCCCTATACCCTTATAGTTTGTTGCACCCTACAAAGGTCTTAGTCAATCATCTTCTCCTTTTGTATATATGTAACTAGTTGTGCGTGCGACTTCGTCCGCGTGCAGTAGTTTCTTCGGACACCATACCTTTTTAATTTAACTTATATACATTTTAAATGTTATATTTATTTATACAAATCAATAGCCTAAATAATAAGTTTTGAACTTCTAGCTCTAACAGTAGCGATACTTCCATACAACTTTTCATCACTCCTTTCAACTACTTGCAACTCTTACGTCAAACGAAAAAGTAGCCTATGTCCTGTCTGAGGCTTTAGACTATCTGTGTACCAAATTTCATTTAAATCGGTTCAGTAGTTTAGGCGTGATTGCGTAACAGGTGGACAGAGAGTTACTTTCGGATTTCTAATATTAGTTAGGATAGATATTTATTAGGCTGCATCAGACAATGGTTCTGATAAAACCGACAAAAATGCACACCTGATAAAACCGATGTCATCGATCAGGAACACACGTCTCGAACTTGGTATTATGTCACACTTGTAATATGTTTCAACTTATGTAAAGGTCGAGGTATCAAAGGCTAATGAGGGTGGAGATAACGAATAGCACAGCACAAATATGTCGTACAATATTGTCTACTAGCTGTGCCCGCGGCTTCGTCCGCGTGGAATAATGACTAGTGACTTGAGGCAGCATATTTCATTTCAAACGACGAACCTTCATGCAGCGCACGTAAAAAAATATCGGACAACGTATATTTTCGCCCGTTTTTGCCACATTTTTGATTGTTGCTACGCTTTTATAAGTTGTAGCGTGATGCTATACAGCATAAGTTACTGCTTGTTACAGACAAACATTTAAAAATATATCTTGTAATATATGTTCTTATTTTTTAATATTATAAACAGACTGACCAATTTCATTTATATGTATGGATGGAAACCAGCGTAAAACTCAGGACGAGTTCAATAGCGTAGATGGATATGATTCTATCTTATGCGCGAAAGGTCGTGGCTTCGATCACCACCCAGGACAAACATATTTGTGTGTGTTCTGTGTTTGGGTATAGAAAATATATAAATTGTGGAGTACATGCCGTGGGGTACCGACAGAGTAGAATAGTACCTCCCTCTATACCAGGTGTCGTTAGAGGCGACTAAGGTATCAGAACCCACAGATGGTGGTATATCGAAACAGTGTAGCTCAAATAAACAGGGTGAACGTTTCGCTCTGTGATAACTCAGACGCTCGCCCAGGGCGGCAATTATGGGTAAAACCCCCTTTCTTGGGAGCAGTCGACTTCCAATAGCTGTAATGATAATGATTGCCATTTCTCTGTAGTCTAGTGTCCGGAGCACATGTGCTTTGAGCGTATTACCGCAGACTCTGGTGAATTAATAATCCGTTGTGTGAATATTATTATTTTGTGTAGTTCTGTACTCGTTCAGCACGATCAATTATTATTAAATCAAATCAAAATATTCTTTATTCAAGTAGGCCCAATTCAAGCACTTTCGATTCGTTGAAAATATAAAATAAAAATATGAAGTACTTTTTTTTTGTTAACCTATTGCTGGACTACTCAGACGTCAATTCCAGTCGCGTCCGCAAGGCTCGCGGGATCTGAGCGGGATCGACCGCCGGGCGGCCATCGTTTAGGGGGAATATAATTATGAAATTCAGTAAAAGAGGACGGACTGAGCGATCCCGACAGCTCTAGGGCTGCTGGTTATCGCTTGTAGGGGTAGGGACTGCACGCGTTCGCCGGCGAACGCGGTGTACTGCTCTATTATAGGAATGCATGTGCAGTGTCAATGATCGTGTTGTGCCAGTGAGAGGGCGGGGACGGGCTGCGATTTTCGTAGTAACTTTACCGGGCGGATATGAAATACTAAATTGTATTATATTCATAGTACTGATGACCCTGATGACCCGACGGGAAGGTTAGAGACATCTAACATTTAAATTAGGCCTACCTCATACTAATCTGCCGGCACCAGACGGGTCTTTAAACTAAGTTTAATGAAAGAAAGACTGTTGGCGGAGTAGAGGTTCCATCAATACTAAATAGTTAGTGTTGATGTAACCCCTACCAGAACAAACCGTTGTCTTGAAGCTAGGTTAGAGCAATTCAATCCCGGGCAGTTTATCATTTATATAATCTTCAACACTATAATAGTTATTAGCTTACTGTTTACGTAATTTACAAAATTATTAATCGGTAATCCTGATATGCTGCCAGGTATTTTATTATAAAATCTACAGTCTACCAATAACACGACGAATCCGATCAATCAGACTATTTGTCAATGAAAGTATAATTTTTTATCAGTTGATTTTGTTACATTCGTCATTTTGTGACTCGGTAAGATGTTATTATTACTAGTTTAATGTTTGTCACTGAATATTATGATAATTTTAACATTCATTAATAATTTATTTCTCCATAAATGTATGAAAAAAGATTTGTATTCATGATGTAATGATCTATTGTCTGGGTGTAAAATTTATGTAAACACGAAGTTTGAAGCGATTTGGAACTTCTGTGAAGTGTTTTTTTTTTATAAATATGTAATTACTGTCATAGTTTTCTAAGAAAGGAAGAGTTTAAGGTAAAGGAACCGACCATCTGTCTGTTTTGAAATGTAGCCAGTATTTTTTTATTATATCAGGTCGACAAACAAGGCTACAGTCCGCGTGATAGTGAAACTTAGACATTAGACGCTCGTAATATCACTAGCGCGATGCCCACCTTGTGACTGTTCGGTGATGACTTACGCGAGCCCCGTATTCGCTCACGCGGCCCCGTCTCATACCAAATCCCTTCAAGTGGTTCAGAATAAGTTCATGCGTATGCTGACCGACGCCCCCCAATGGTACATCCGTAACCTAAGCTTACATCGCGATCTCGATCTTCCTACGATCCGCGAGTACGTGAAAGTTGCGTCGCGCCGTTTTTTCGACGGGGCCTCAAATCACCCTAATCCGTTAATATCAAATTCCGCGATGTACGTCGCTAGGAAAAACGTCCACGTCCGACATCGCAGACCGCGTCACGTCTTAGACGACCCTCCCGATAGTATAACCGCTAAAATCGCAGCCCTTCCTCGCCCTCTTACTGGCACAACACGATCATTAACACTCCACATGCACTCGTACAACAGAGCAGTACAACGCGATCGCCGGCGAACGCGTGCAGTCTCTGCCCCCACGAGCGATAACCGACAGCCTTAGAGCTGCTGGGTTTAATCTGTCCGTCCTCTTTTGCTGAAATTTTATAGTAAATTCAACCCCAACGATGGCGGCCCGAGCCTAGGTCAAGCCTCTAGAGGTGCCCTCGGGCGCGCCGTCGGTCCCGCTCCGATCCGCCCGACCGCGGGCGAGGCCGCGGGGCACGCAGGGTGAATACGGGCTTCGGACCTCTCATCGAGGCCCCGCCCTCTTTTTTCGGTGGCGCTGGAATTGACGTCTGAGTAGTCCAGTTATAGGTTCGTCCGAAAAAAAAACCTTGTGACTTGAAGATATTATATCACATTACCCAGTGATTTCACTGCCTCTCTCGCCCATCAATTTGGAACACAGCACATACTATTGCGAACAGTACATACTATTTGGAGATGGAAGTTAGTGAGATTGCGGTACCAATGCAGAGTACCTTTTGTATGAGACTTACCTCATGTAAATATTGTCATTATCATCATTATATCAGCCACATAAAGTCCACTGTTGGACTTAGGCCTCCCCAAGATCGGGGGATTTTTGTCCATAATTGCAGCGCTGGGCAGGCGTGGTGGCAATATAATATCATAAAGTATGTGTATCACTCCAGTCCACAGAATAGCAATATATGGAAATCAGGCGAGCCTACCATGTTCCCCTAGTTTCTCCCTATCCTCGGACGTAGACACTAAACGAATTAAGCAATAACTAAGTTGTCAGGAGGCTCTACTGGGCCTCTCAAGTAACTCGCGCCGCCCACGTGACCAGATAATCGTACGCCTGCAAGGGCACACACAAACGCTCTTGAAAATAATTGGCAGCACAAATCGTTGAGAAAAACATTGAGTTTTTATATGATCAACAAAATGTACGGCGCCTCGTGTAACGTTCACGTTTTTTTATTGTTTCACAGAATATGTTTATAGCATTGAAATAATTGTTGTTGTTTTCTTTCACAAATAAATAACTACAATTTATAATATATCAGTGTAGATTTTAACTGTACCGTCCACTTAACGCTGTAAGGTACCGGCAGAGTAGAATAGTACGTCCGTATGTACCAGGTGTCGTAACAGGCGACTGAGGTACTGAACTGACAGATGGCGGTATATCCATCCGAGACGAGAGTGTAGCTCAAATGCACAGGGTGGGCAGCAGCATCGCTGTTGCAAATGCTGCGCTCTGTAATCGCCCATTGCGCATGCCCAGTGCAGAAATTATGGGCCAAATTTGCCCTTTTTTGGGGAGGCCCATGTCCAGCAGTGGACTTTCAATGGATGTAATGATGATAAATAAATTAAAAAAAAAATAATTAGATGTAAGGTTTTACTTCTTCGGTTAACTAGATAGAACTTCATACAAAGGTCGTCAAATAGCAGTGTTTGCATTGCTGTGTACCGGTCTGAAGGGTGGGTGAGGCACTGCTATTTGGTGGTTGAAATGGTGAGAAATGAGGTACCAATGCAGACGGTCTTTTGTATGAGGTCTACAACATTTATTAGGGTAATGTAGAATGTAGTAGGATAATGACCGATACGCATTGCCTGTAAGCAGAAATCGTAGACGTCATCCGAACGTCAGTGGACGTGCGCCCAATAATAACTTGGTCGGGATGTGGCGCAAAGCACGAGCTTCAGGCTCTGGGCAACTGTGATACGGGAACAGTTTATTTTAACAGCATTTTCAATACCCGGAGAGATTTAAGGGCTAAATTACGGACACTTCATTTTATAATTTGGCATTTTTGATAGTAACCAACGACCCTAAAGGTAAAAAAATTTGTTCAGTGTCTGGGTGTTAAATTTATGTTTTATCCGTAATACAAGTGTTTCAAGTTACTTGAAGTCGTGTACGCCTTGTGGTACCGGCGAAATGCTGTAGGCTACCGGCGGAGAAGAATAGTATCTCCCTTTCTACCAGGTGTCGTAAGAGGCGACTGAAGTACCGAAACTATAGGGTGACTAGCAGCGTCCTCGTCGCGAGGTTGCACTCTGCGGTGGCCACCACGCCTGCCCAGCGCGGGCAATTATAGGCAAATAACCCCCTATCTTGGGAAGGCCTATGTCCAATAGTGGACTTTATATGGCTGATATGTTGGTGGAGTCGTGTTTATATATGAGATGTTGTGGTAATTTATTTTCTTTGTTTACATATAAATGATTCTTTTGGAAATCTCTTTGGTTACGGCTGATATTATAATGATGATCTGTACTAGTGTCTGGGAGGTGCGCGACAATTACTAGGAAACTCGGATGGCGAATCGCTGGAGATATCCTTTAAATTTTGGACAGTGTATGTGGACCGTTTTAATTGCTGCTTACTATCCTGCTAATATAAAACACCAGTCGATGCAGTCCGTCGTGACGTATTTTTTTATCTGCCAACGTTGATGGGGAACCGCCACCATTTGGAACTTACGTCAGCGATAACCACGTCACGTCTTTGCGAACGCAAGGCATTCCATCCTTGACCACTCGTGAACTGTTTTCCTGTCCAGTATATATTGAACATTCGACTGCCTGTTTCGCTCACGAGTTTCACCCACTGCACGTGTCACAAATCACGTATTGAAATAGACACAATTTATATAGTCGTAGGACTTTTCTACGAATAGAAGTTATGGATACTATTTTTACATACATACAGAGGGTAGGCAGAGACTATGGATCTCCATTTGTTGCGATCTTACTCCCATTAGTCCTCACATACACGCTCGTTTATGCTTGGTGCTTCTGACTTGGCCCTTCTTTAATACCTCTTCTACCTGGTGTGTGGATAGGAGATATGTTCGCCTCGGTCGTCCTATACCAACTCTTCCATTCACTTCAAGTCTATTCATGCTATTTCATCAGTCATTCTACTTTCATTCGGGATGAATGAAAGTAGAATGACTGATTTGAATTGAACTCTACATGTTCAAACCAGCACAACATCATCTTTTACACCACATCGGTCTTTTATCACACTATTCTTTAATTTATCTCTCAAACTCACACCGTACATACTTCGAAATTTTTTCATTTCAACAGCATTAATTCTACTCGCGTGCTTCTTCTACCATACCCGACATTCACTACCATATGTCAGTGTTGGTACCAACACACCTCTATGAACAGCCAGTCGTGCCTTTTTTGATTGCACATAAAAGCATGTAAGGCTATTTTTAATAATTACGTTTAAAGACAAAGTTTAAAGTCACCAGTTATGAATACGGTGATGATTTATATATCGAGACAAAGGACCTTGAAGTTTAGTTCCGTTTCAATCGATAGGGCTTTAAAATGCTAGCCACCAACTAGTCTGTGTGTATTCACAACCAGTTTTCAATGTCAACAAGAGTAGGTATTATATTAATAACGCAGGGTCTTAATCTGAAAATAAATCCAAAAAAAATGTC
>JACJUM010002525.1:17573160-17630075 GCA_020976665.1 Heortia vitessoides
GGCGCGGGCGGCGGTGGCGGGCGGCGCGGGCGTCACGGCGCTCGCGCTCGGCCGCCGTCGGCGCCGCTCGGCGCGCCAGCTCTCAGTGGCCGTCCGCGAGCCGAGCACACCTGTCGCCTCGACCACAGTCCGCGGCGCCCGACCCGCGCCGACCCACGCCAGTGCTAGTGACCACATATGATGCTCGCGATCGCCGCGGTGGATCCTGTTTGTGTTACAGTTCTGTACAGTGCTTAAAAGTGGATTCCAGTGGACTGTACCGGGCCGTGGAGCACGCCCAGAGGCTGGAGCGCTCCCAGGCCATGTATGTCATCAATTTAGGTGAGTCCGTGATCCTCGCGCGCCGGCTCCGGCGGGCCACATTCCTCGGCCTGCCGCCCCTATAATTGGAACTAGACAGAACCGGTGTCCGGAGGCTCGCATGCGTACGCGACGCATTGTCGCCGCTCCGCTTAGGCCTAGTTTTTATTGCGATATGCAGATCGCCACGAGGCAGGTTTTCGAAAACGGCTTTCACTTTGCATTTTTTGAGTCCGGGTCGGCCGATTCCCGGTAGCGATCCGAGAACAGATCGGCGCGGTTCGTTAACTCGGCTATATAAACACGCCCGATTCCATTTCAATTTGTATCTTATTCATAGCCCGGAGTAGGTGTCTATGTATGTTTTTATTACAGTTCACGTACGACGTGTGGGCGTGTGTTGGTGTGTTTGCGCTATCGGTGTTGCTATTTTGGTCCGGCGCGCGTGTGTGCGTGCGCGGCGTCGGAACGCGCGCCGGCGCAGTGTGCGTGTCGTATCCGCGTTCGGTCCCTTATCATTGTCTTAGTTAAGACCGCTCGCAAACATAACATCTCGGGTCAACACCGCTTCAATAAATACCTTTACCACTTAATTATAACATTTTATGTTTTTATAACTCTTATTGAGTTCATCGAAATGTGGAATGTTCTCCGTTATCGTTATCGCGCGAATGGCTCGCGATAGCAAAATCTATTTTAATGGTTGTTTCTTGTATTTATATTTCTGATGTCACGGCTCAAGCTGAGCTCATCCGCGGAGCTTGCTTGCTTGCAGCTCGTTATCAGGTGTAATTATTAGACAAAATATCATTAAAAGATAAATCATTCTACTTCTGGTGTTTGTACCAACGAATAAATCCCAATCTATGCTGTAATTAGCAAGCATTTTGCCTATCAACGTGTATTTTATCATCCAACAATTAAGGAATCTATTTCTTATTGGCGTTTGTTGACTTGATTTAGAACTAAAGTATACAGGGAACGTTTTTTGTAATTACATTCAAAAATATCCTGGTTTTATATTGTCTATCATAGTTTGATGTAAATGGAATACAAATAGATGAAACTTACATTACACCGGTATGTCCGTTATCAACGACACACAAAGATACAGTTCTTGTAATATTACATGCTTGCAGTTATCTTCGACCCGCGACGTTCTCCTTCCGTGGGAATATAAGCTTAAAATAATAGCTTATAACACTCGCTGGTGATTTGACTTTTAATTAGTTAAAGAGCTTTTAAAATGAGTTCGTAGCTTTTTATTGTGTAAGTTATAAATAACAAATCTAGTTTACATTGCTGAATTTTGGTAGGGATCATTTTTTTTTAATAAAGTTGTTTTCATTTCAATGTAATATTACTCGGTGAAAATGCAGCTTTCTAATAGTGAAGGATTTTTTAAATCGGTCGAGTAGTATGTGAGTTATGCCGTTACACAAAAGCAATATTTTTTTAACTTTTACATTAATAAATGAATTCCCACAACATATCAATGCTTGCTAATGATGTAGTATTCTGTAGATGAAAGACTAAAAAAGTCAGCGTTGTAATTTGAGAGTTTATCTATTACAAACAAAGTTATATTTTATATATATATATGTATATATAAGCACGATGCAAATGTCTGTCGTCATTGCGGCGTCATGTTTTGTTTCGCGTGAGGTCGCATCGCCCCGATATTACGTTTCAGTCTTCAATTACATATAATCATATCGGATTTGGGTCACATATGTTATCAACGGTTGTTTTCGAGTGAGAGTGAACTTTTCTAATCGTTTACCATCATCGTTGGTTTTTTCGAAATTCTGCTCTTCAAAAAGAGAAAGGCAGTTAGCATTATTTTAAATCACGTTTAGCATACATTTTGAAATAATTTGCAAGATATTTGCATATGATTAATAGTGACGGGTCTTGTTAATTGTATTTACTATCCACGTATTAATTGTAACTTTACCATAATACAATTCGTACATATCAGTATTAACCAAGCTATCATTAATAATTAATTAGCTGATAGTTCTACTGATATTAGACTATGTCAAAGATTGCTAAACGTTAAACATAATGGAATTCCGAGCATACACTTTTTACATGGAACCCCATATCAAATGATTCGAAGATAAAAACGGTTTGTCTTTATCTGATTACTTGAGGTAGACCTTATACAAATGGTCGTCTGTATTGGTACCTCATTCTCACCTATATCTACCGTCAAATAGCAGTGTTCGTATTGCTGTGATCCGGTCTGAAGGGTGAGAGAGGCAGCGAATTTATTGGGTGATGTGGCATAATACCCTCAAGTCATAAGGCTGGCAACGCGTTAATGATATCCTTGTGATATTACGAGCGTGTATAGGCTGCGTTTACACTTACTATCACGCGGACTGTATGTTTGTTTGTCGATTTGGTCTAATAAAATAACAACTCGTATAAAAACATGTAACCAAAATAACACTTGGAACTCTGATAATATTCCCAGGGTCCGAGCAATCCACTTTGGGAATCGATGGTCTATGTTATGTCGGTCCTTTTCTATTTAGAGTAAATATTGGACCACTCCGCAAAATAATGTTCGTGTATGCTTGATAATTTCCTAGTTATACATAAGCAATGCTATAGTGTTTTGTTATTTTGAAAAATAATTTAATTTTCTTGCCATCTACTGTTGATATTTTACGTTTTCCTGTTTCATACTTTTTCAACGCAAATGCAATGTGTTATAATATAACAATATTATTCATTGACTTGCAAGTGCAGCGCGTGACCTTGTTCGTTGTTCAATAAATAAATATCTGTTTCTGATTGAATACATACAAGACAACTGTGTGTATATATATATATATATATATATATACACACAAAGAACAATATCGCATAGTGGTTGTTACTATTCAAAGTCAAGTACTGTATTATTGCTGCTGTATGCTGTAGTCTTTGTTGGTGCAGGTGAATGTCTTTTATAACTATTCTGGTCTTTTTTATGTGACTGTATAGACAAACAAGCATACGGTCCGCGTGAGACTGAGCGCACCGCAGTCTATACATGCTCGTATTACCACAATAGTATCACCAGCATGCCAAGCTTTTGGTTTGAATATATTACTTAAGCACAGTCAGTTAATCGTCTCCCACCCTTCAAATTGGAACCAGGCAATGCTCTTTGGTGGTAGAAATAGGTGAGAGTGAGGTACTAATGTAGACGGCTCAATAAAGGGTACCTACAAATGTTTCTCATAATGACAGCGATAGGTGTTGGTGAGGAGTTGGAGACTTAAGTGGTGGTATGGAGTGGATAGTTGGTTCAGTGTGGTGCGAGGCGCGCGGGGTCGGGCGCCGGGTCGGCTACTCGGCTTGTTTACAGCCAGGTCCGGTCGCTCCATTATCACTTGCCTCCTATTTTTATTTGTCTTCGCTTTATTGATGTCTCGTTTGTTCGCTCTGTTAGGTAGCTATTGTGTAACATTTGTTGCTTTTTATTTTGAATTCATACTCTTTGTTTGTTTGCACGCGATCATATCATGCACTACTGGTCTAATTTAAAAAAAATGCTTCTTTATTATATATCCTGCTTATCGTAGTCAATAGGATATAGTACATCACGCTAGAACTAATAAGCGGAGCATAAATGATACTTTGACATGAGGTAGACCTCATACAAAGGTCGTCTGCATTCGGTACCCCACTATCACCTATTTCTACCGCCATATAGCAGTGTTCGCGTTGCTGTGTTCCGGTCTGGAGGGTGGGAGAGGCAGTGAATTCACTGGGTAATGTGACATAATATCCTCAAGTCACAAGGCTGGAAACGCGTTAGTGAAATCCTTGTGATATTTCGAGCGTCTATAGGCTGCCGTGACGCTTAATATTACGCGGACTGTATGCTTGTTTGTTCTTCATATTAACGCGGGTGAAACCGCGGGTTTAGCTCGTATAAATATGACAAAGCTCGTCCAAGAAAGAAACATGGCTCGTCTAAAACCTTGTAATCCAATTCTCGACATTCAGTCCAGTATTGAATGGATTGGCACAGATGAAGCTGGTGTCCGTTACACGGAACCAGTCCTGCGCCCGCGCAACTCGGCCGCTCCAGAAGTGGCAGACTCGGCGGCGGCCGCACGGGCCACTGACCTCCACTCACGGATCCAAAGGCCCCATGCATTTTACACTCTCAGTAAAACGTGCAGAGCTTAACGATGTCTCGGGCAATTAACTTGTCCATATCAAACATGTTGCTTCTGCTATTTTTTGCTGTTGGGTACCGGCCAAGCAGAATAGTACCTTTACCAGATAAGATGCGAGTGAGCTACCGGCGCTGACAGGTGGCGGTATATCCACCCGAAATAGCATACCTAAAATGCTTGGAGTGAGAATGGCTGACCACACATCTCCCCTTTTCTGAGAAAGCTTACGTCCATCAGTGTACGTCCAACGACTTGCTTAGCAGTTTGGATATAAACCCGTGACATAGTGCGGACAGTTGGCTGCTCAACGGTGATTTCTATTCCACCGGTGCGGCAACGTAGTATCGCAATTGGTATTTTTTCCCCGTCATTACGTCAAGTTTGCGAATGACGCACGCGGATCACAGTTTGGTGACAGAAATATAATTAGTGTGCGCAGTTCCCGCGTTTGGGTATTCATGAGCTGCGCCTCGCGAAGGACGTCTCTGCCCCTGAAATCTGAAAATATTTGTAACAATCGTTCGACTTTCACATGACATGCTGTTTGGCGGTATTTCCTATTGCGTCATATTATGGAATATTGTTTTCCTATTGTTTCATAAAAACATGATATCAATCTCTACGTCACGTGTTCTACATTTTCCCTGTTGCATTGCTTAGGAAATAGGGAATTGTATGTTTTACCTCAATCGAGTGCTCAGTCACTCGTCTGTTCGAGCATTATTTTCCTTTTTCATCTTAGTGTACAGTCTAATTATTATTTACAGTTTAATAATTATTATTTTTCTACTGCACTGGCATTGTTAATGTCGATTTTTGTTGTTTTTTAATATTTCCTTCAGATGATTTATAGCAAGAATTTTTTATTAGACAAACAAGTATACAGTCCGCCTGATAGCAAGCGTCACTGCAACCTATAGACGCTCGTAATATCACAAGGATATCACTAACGCGTTGCCACCCTTGTAACTTGAGGATATTATGCCACATTACACAGTAAATTCACTGCCACACACCCTTCAGATAGGAACACAGCAATGCGAACACCTTAATAGTAGCAAAATCATCTCTTGGTAATAATAATAATGGTAAATCTCAAAAGTTGTTTGTTTATAATATCTATTGGTTGCAAAACAATTCATTATCCTGGCTTCGTGTAAATGAATCACTGCGGTCATCACCTGCATGTAAAACCCAACCGAGGCTATTCATTGACTATTTTATCCTGTCCTTTAGTTTATATTATTTAGAGACCTGCGAGGGCTACTCATCAAACATTTATTACAATGGTCTGCGTAAACCGCACTGACGTCAATTACTTATCAAAATGGGTCGCGTATTTTTCAAAACAACACTAAATTATAATTGTTCCGTGAATATTCGAAGACGCACCGTTCCTGTAGTTTTGCCTAGAATTCAATGTAATGGTATTGTTTGTGATGTCCATCTTTGCTTGTTTTTCTTTGGAACTACCGCATTGATGATTACGATCACGATTCCCCAGCACTCGGTCGATCTATTTGGGATACAATCTTGTTGTTGTTTGCCATGAGAGTGGCATTCTTCTACTTTATGGTTGTGTTGTGACTCTATCATTGCGTAAGTCTGACGCAAAAATAAGACAGTAAATGCTATTAATTCAGTCACCTTGACTTCTAGCTTCACATTAGCTCTTTGTTTTCCAAATGCGTGTGTAAATCAAGAGAAACGCGACATCGAGTCATTTTTGTTGCCAGCTCGAGTGCTCGGGTAACGGAATCCTTTGGAAACGGTCAGAGGTTGCTCCGGCTCCATCAACCGTGAAATTACCTTAATATTTTTTTTACTGTAGAACGTCGCTTCCGTGATAAAGTTCTAGTCGGAATAGGAAGTCAAACTCAATCTATTCAGTTCTTACATTTCCATTGTCATTGAATCGAGAACCCTTAGTATTTTTCTTGTCCATCTGCGGAGTGTTATTCTTAAGCGTTTATGTAAGTTGCTACGTTATACTTTAACCTTGGCATAAATAAAAATAGACATGTGTGATTGCATTAAAGTTTTCGACTTGCCGGCAGAGCGGTTGTAAAGGTCACTGTAAACACAACAGCGTTATCAGTCGAGAGCGTGTGGGTGGCGAGCGGCGTGCCGCAGGGAGCTGTTTTGGCCCCTCGTCTCTTGGTAGAATATTAACTGACATTATCCCTCTGTACCTCGACCTTTCTTCGCGTCGCGTAGGTTGCTGTTTGCTTAAGTAATACTTCACTCTAGAATTGTTGTGTGCGCTTATTTCCAAGTGGCTTATAAGAACTTGTAATTTGATTTGTCTCGTTGCTTTTTTTCTCTTTTTTGTTTGTTAATTGTTGAAGAGGCAATTTAATTCGTTTTTGTATAGAAATGTGGCCGGTGGGCGTCGTGTTAGACCTTGAGTAGAATTAGTATAGCGGCATCTTAGTGTTTGTTATATTCGGTGTAAGTAGATGTTTATAAATAGACGGTGACATCATTCATTATCGTCAACGCTGCGCGCGCCGTTGCTATGATACACGTACTTTTACTTAATTGCTATAATATTGCCATTAATTATATGTTTTTTTTAGTATTGTATATTATCACTTGTTAACTAAATATTAGGATTATAATCTACCCTATATTATTTTATATCTCGTAATTGTATTGTTTTATAGTTGCCAATACATTTTTGCATCATATTTAGTTCTCTAAGTTTCAGTTTATAACATTCATTAATAATAATTTGTATTATGTATTGATTATTAAACGCGATTTGCAAAACGTTCCTTATTAATTTTGTTTTCCATTTTGTTTGAAGTTACCGCTACTACTTTCATGAAATATAGTATTTTTTAAACCAATTTCTTTGGCATCGTAATGAAAATATTTACTCAAGTGATACACAATACGATCATAGAGCGATATCGTGAGTGGTGCGAGGCTCCTCGGATGGCGTAAGCAGGAAGCTGTAATAAGCCAGTGTCAACAGATCAAGTACCGAAATTGACCAGATAGCACCACCTGCCGTTGGTGTAGTGGCGTATATTGGCCCAAACGTTTGCCCCAACATTATAAAACGTACGTGCACTAGATCCTAGCGTGTTGGCTACACTTTAGTCCAAACGCTGGCGACGCTGTACGTCACACTCCTCATTCTAGTGCTAGTGTTTACTAGAGATTACCAGTCTTTGCTTCATTTAGATATTTTCGCTTCTTAGAGGTAGTGTTTGTCTTTGGGATGAATATAGTTCTACGTCAGGGACGGAAACGAGTCCAATGGCGAATGTGCGAGTGAGGAGAGAGCACACAAAATATTTGTTTAGCGCGCTCTCCCGGCGTACAAGTGTGTAAATATGGCGGCGGGTGGCGGGAGGCGGGCGGCGGGCGCGCCGGAAAATTCCGCGAACTCTCACTGGAGAGCACTTCAGGACTATTGGGGATGGTATTTATTTGCTCGTACTTGGAAAATAATACATCTCATTATACTACCGTGAGGTACCGGCAGAGTAGAGTAGTGCCTCCCTCTGTACCAGGTGTTTTAAGAGACGACTAAGGTACCAGAACCGACAGATGGCGGTATATCAATCCAGTGTAGCTCAAATACATGGGCAGCAGCATCCCCGCAGTGAAAGCTGTGCTCTGCGATTGCCAACACGCTTGTCTAGCGCGGCAATTATGGGCAAAATCCCCCTTTTTTGGAGAGATCTATGTCTAACAGTGGACTTCCAATGGTTGTAATGATGGTGATGATTATACTATACATCTTCTAGAAAGTCTTTCTTGTTAGTCTGAATATAGTATTTCTTAAAATATGTAGGTGATTGAATGCACTATATTCCAAGAATGCGGTAAAAGAATTGCCGCCTATATCTAAACGATTCACATCGCCTCTAGATCGAGTTGCGTATTATCTTGACGTGAAATTTATCGTGGCATGTCCAATGCTTTTTCAATTACTTTATCAATTTTTCTAAATAGCGATCTAAGTCTAATCAAACGATTCTGTTATTTTGTTATTCTGTTCATATTTGAGATTTATGATATATTTTAGTTGATTGTATGGCCATCGGGCCGGCGTTACAGTTGAATGACGTCTACAGCAGATTGGCTCAATAGGCTATTTTCATCTATCAACAAAAAAATATAACATTATGTTACTTGAATAAATAATAACGTGAGGAATTGAAAAAAAATGTCGTTATTCCATAAAAACCTAAGATTAATTTTATATTTCAAAATTAAAATCCGAGTTTTATTATCTGTAAGTCACGTGACCGAAAACACCGTCCACCATGTTTTTTTCCAGAATGACGTCACAAGCACTAAAATATCTAAATGTAAACAACTGACTGTGTTCCTTAATTTTTTACTTTTTTTGTGTATAATTCCTTTTATTTTAGAGATTTTGTATTTTATTACGCTACTTTTGCATAATTAAACATGGACGTCGGATTTGTAAAAGCCGAAAGTACTAATTTACCGAAGATAGATGCGGTAATGATTACAAACTTCTTTGCGTGTAATACAGATTTCTTTTCTGCCGAATGCAGAAATATAAAAACAGCTATGTAAGTAAATCTTTCTATTACTTTATCACAACAATATCATTTGTGTGATTCATAGGTGTAATTCAATGAAATTTTCTTATTTTGAGGTTAACAACATCGTTCGGAATAGTAATAAATAACTTTTCTGGAGTCTTCAATGTCGAATTCTTACAATTTAACGCAACACACCAACGATACGGGTTATAGAAACTCATCTTTTTATATAAATAAAAACAACTCAACAAAGCCGACAAACTCAATATCGTGTCAATGACAAATGTCAATTTGAGGTTACAATATTTTAGTACTATTGACGTCACCAAAATGGCGGATGGTATTTTGGCGCGTATATTTTACGACAAATTTTTAATATTTTTTTTTCGGCATAAATCGGTCATATTTTGCTGAAATAAAAATTATAATGAATTATCAGATATATACGAACATTTAAAAAAAAAATGAAGAAATTGGAGAATAGCCTATTGAGCCAATCATAACAATAGCTCAAACGTTGCTATGGAAATACGTACTGGATCAAACAACACACAGCCAACGAATGGTTTTATAGAAATGTCTACAAGTAGAAAATGACCAAGAAGTTTCTCTTTCATTACATTCTTCTCTTCAACATGTTCATCAACGATATTTTCTACACAACAAATACTCGAAACGCTGCGAGTAAACACGATAGCGGTATTTCCCTAACCTTGTTTAAAAATTCATCGGCCGGTAGGATCGGGCCGCGGTGTTCGCGTCCGACCTACCGCACGGGGCGCCCACGCACGGGAAGGTCTAGGCCTCCGTAATGTACGTGTGTAAACATCACATCAACAGGTGTTTTGCGGGCCGAGTTCCCGAGTTCGGGACTTGGTTGTGTTTACAAGTTTCTGTTCGGTTCACTCTGAAACTTCTAAATGGACGCCGATGTGAATTCCTTTCTTTTTTTATGTTTTGATTATGTCTGACTTTAGTGTCTTTAATATTTAGTTTTTACGCAACTTTTTGGTGACTGACATTTTTGCTTGTAATTTCTTCCATGTTCAAAGGCGAAGTGAAGCAAATGATCGATATGGCCAACAATGCAGACCGGACGTGACGCGGACCCACTGGAGCTGATGTGGCTCACTTGCGTACATACAATTGAATGACTGTCGACTGACGCAGAAAATCATTTCCTATAACTGCATTGATATATCCTAGAATTGGGTGGTACAATTGTCGTCTGCCTAATTATTGACGGGCCCGATTGTGCAGACAGTAGTGATCCTATCTTGTGCGCCAATGGTCGTGAGTTCGATCCCCACCCAGAGCAAATATTTATATGATAATATTTGTGTTTGTTCTGTGTCTGGGTGTTAAATATATGAATTTAAGTAGTATATTTGTGATTCTTCTGTAATCTGGCGTCCGTAACACAAGTGCTTTAAGCGACTTATCACGGAGTCAGGTGTGAGATGTTGTGGGGAAAAAAAACGGAGCTGAAGGTTAAGTGAGGCAGCGAGTTTTTTTACTAATGTGACATAGATAAATGATTAGTGATGTCTTCTGGAAGTTCTAAAGGCTACGACGACCGGTTAGTTCTCGCATCCGTGTGCTTTTTTGCCAACGTAGTTTGACTACTATATTTTATGAGTTAGAATTATTGCTTACCGAGACATATCAAGTCTTAAAATGTCATCTTCAACATATAACGCCATCGTGTCGTTTCAAAACATCTGCACTGCGAGAACTAAAGCTTCTCGTTTAACGTAATGGCGTCATCGTCATTACAGCCATTGGAAGTCCATTGCTGGAAAAGAAAGAAAAGGGGAATCCTCCCAAAGAAAAGGGGAATTCCATCCATAATTGCCGCACTGGACAAGCGTGTTGACAATCACAGAGCGCAGCTTTCGCGACAGGGATGCTGCTGCCCATTCCCGCCCTGTGCATTTGAGTTACTCTGACTCTGATGGATATACCGCCATCTCTCCCTTACCTCAGCGCTACTACTATTCTACTCTGCCGGTCGCTCACGGCATGTAATTATTGCACCGACCTTTCCGCGCTTGTAAAATTAGACGAGAAATATTGGAAGTGCCATAAATGGACGCCGGAGCGCCGTTCTAATTTGGTGCGGCGGCGTGTACGTGTGTGTGTCTGTCAGTCTATAAGTTCCTCGGGTATTCTGGTTAGTCTATAAACGGCATCTCCCGGCGGCGTATTATTAGAGATGGTCAAACGACGCCTGAATGTATAACGTTCACACCTGATTGGATGGACGCCAGGATTAGCTCTTGTTAAGTTCTCACCAGATCAGCCATTATATTGAGCGGCTACTGATAACAACACACATCAATAAAAAAAACATTTTCTTAAGGTACCTAACGCATTATGATTTATCGTTATTAATTTGAAAGTGATAAATTGATTTCTCTATCTTTTTTCTTTTTATAATCTCCCTCGTAATATCACAAGGATATCACTAACGCATTGCCAACCAAGGATATTACATTACCAAGTAAATTCTCTGCCTCGATCACCTTGCAGACCGGGACACATCAATGCGAACACTGGTATTTGGCAGTAGAAATAGGCGAGAGTGAGGTAGCAATGCAGATAACCTTTTGTATGAGTTCTACCTCATTAGGTATATCTATTAGCTGTATCTTAGTTAATAGTTCTACTACAATGTGGCAAACATTTTCAACCATATTGATTTTCCATATTTATTCAAAGCCGTGAGGTACCGGCAGAGTATAATAGTACCGTACTAAATAGTTTTAAGGTACCGGAGCCGACAGAAGGCGGTATATATCACAAAACTGAAATATATATATATATATATATATATATATATATATATATATATATATATTTGTGTAATGGTTGACTGGGAGATAATGCCATCTGGCATTAAGTCCGCCATTTGTACATTTTGTAACATTTTGTGCAATAAAGTTAAATAAATAAAAAAAAAAATACAACCGCAATAGTGTAGCTCAAATGCACAGGGAGGGGATGGGCAGCAGCATCCCCGTCGCGAGAGCTGCGCTCTGAAATTTCCAACATTTTACCCAGCGCGGTAGTTATGAGATAAAATTACCCTTTCTTGAAGAGGCCTATGTCCAGCAATGGACTTTCGATAGCTGGTATGATGATGAAATAATCACATTATGGTCCATTACGCCTATATTCGGTGAGAATGTTTTACACATATCTGTTGAAGATCTTTCTCAAGGAATACCACATCTAAATATGTAAAACGAGAAGCTGATTGAAGCGGGCCTAGACTATAAGGGTTAGTATCTTGAAATTTTGCACAAAAAGGGTTGTATAACTTAGGGCAAAATATTCACCATCTAAAGGGTACAGAGTTACTGTGAAACTTTGCTGTTTTATAAGCCATTCGAATGAAATTCAGTATAAAGATTCTTCACTAAAAGTTATGAAACATGTGTAAACTATTTGTTCATAAATCATCCCTTAAGGGGCTTATCATCACCGGTTATCCCGCAAGTGAAACCGCAGTGTCGTATAACTTTGCAAATGAATCGTGATGTTTTAGAACTGTGAGAAAAGTATTATTTTGAATTGATGCAGTTTTGTGGCAGTGCTGTATATTTAACAAAGAGTACTAATATCTTTTTTGTTAATAGTAGGCAGAAACTATGGATATCAACTTACTTCTCTCGTTGCCCTTGCTCGCATTACACATTTACATGCTCATTCTTGGTATCGTTTAAGGTATCGTATATATTTGCTTTTTTTAGTAGTACATAATAGTTTCCGTCATATTATTTATCGCACATATGTACGCATGTAAGAGAAGCGGTTAGTGGGCATAACGCGCGGCCGCAGTTTGCTTGAGTTGGCGTGGTGGCGTCGTTGCGTGATGGCGCGAGGCCGTCGCTAATTGGCCACCGCATGCCAAGGGACTGGCGAATTTCGGCTCGGACCGAGCGACGTGCGGCGTCATCAGCCGGTCGGTTCGCCGTCGCTAAATACGCACTTGTTTAATGACTTTTTAATTGTTACTGATTTAACAATTGGAGAGTCGTTTCGTTTGGCCCCGATCTGCTGAAAGTTGATTTTCACACGGGAATGTCTTTAATTATGTTCGTAATTAGGCTGGTCCCATCCAGTTGGGGATCTTTCCGTTTGTAATGATTGTATGTTGTGGTGTCGCATGTGATCGCTTTGTTGGCGTCCTCATTACAGTTATCACCTATGCACGTTGTGCATGATTTATGAGTCACATTCTGCAACGAGCTGCCCGCTGCGTGAGATATGCTCATGTTGGCACCCAGCAAATATGTTCTCTTGTTATTGTATCTGTCCTAGCCGACCCGACAGACGCTGTCCCGTCTTCACGGTGACAGGTGATGATGATGATATTTAATTCAAACTGGTGTAATTAAGATTAAATAATATACATTTCATTTACTAAAGTTCTGTTGATGCGAATGTGTTCTTTTTATTCTAATGCTTTATGATATACAATATTCTTAGTTTATTTTCCTTGCGCGTATACAAATAGATTTGGACAATAAAACATTTTTCAATGTATCATTTGACATCGAATTGACAGAGTGCGTACTCAATATGGTTGTTAAGTATTCCTAAATTTTATAACTGTCCGCGTATTTTTTTTTTATTTTTTCTTTTATAAGAACCATCTCCTGACAATAACAAACACAACAAAAAAAATAGTGCAATCAGTCCTGCCGTTCACGCGTGATGACGTCACTATGGGAAATAGGGATTAATTTATATGTTTATTATCATCATCACACCAGCCATTGGAAGTCCACTGCTGAATACCTCCCCAAGAAAAGGGGAACTTAATTATAATTGCCGCGCTGGGCTAGCGTGTTGGTAATCGTAAAGCGCAGCTTTTGCAACGGACATGTTGTTGCCCATCCCCTGTTCATTTGTGGCGCGTCGTTCTGGTACTTTAATCGTCTCTTACAACACCTGGTACATGGGGAGGTGTCATACCGGTGCCGAGACCCAACGTCACATTCACTATGTCTAACGCTTAATACAATGTGGTATTTGTCTTAATTAATGCAATCGAGATTATGATTATAATCAAAATCCTACCTTCGATATGCCGTCGCTATTAAATTAGCCATTGCTAGTTTGTTCGGCCTTTTGTGTGTTCGTCATGCAGAGAACAAAGACAGTGAACAATTGGCTGACAATTATATTAACGTGTGCAAAAGTGTAGCGTCTATTATTAGGCATCTAGGTGTGAAACACCGGCCCGACACATTTAAATGAATTTATATGGCCGACCGACTGGCTAGTTTCCTCCTGCGTTGTGCGTAATCTTTGTTGATGTTCGATAACGTCGCATAATATTGGAATATCCTAGATGTTTGTTGACACCGAACTGCTGGTGCTCGATGTTATTTATGCACATAATAATATATCGGCTCGGATACGTGTTCTCATTTCGGATTCTGTGTTCGTTCGTGCCTGTCGCGCTTTCGGTTGTGCTCCTATTTTGTGGACTAAAGGTTGCGGGTTCGAATTCCACAAATATTTATATGATGAGTATAAACATATTGTGACACCTCAGCTTGTTTGAAGCTACTTATCTCGAAGTCAAGTCAATGTATGAGATGTTATATAATTTTATTAATTATTTATGTCAACAGTTCATTATATAGACTTTCGTGCGGAATTCGTTTTTTTCGCAATATCTCATACATTGACTTGATACAGTTACGAGTCGTTTAAATCACTTGTGTTACATGCATCAGACAGCAGAGGAATCACAAATATGCTACTTAAATACATATATTGAACACACAGACACAACACAAACACAAACATCATCATATAAATATAGGCTTTGGATGAGAATCAAACCCACGACGCCCTTTGTATGAGACACTAAAGGATTGATTTGTAATTAACTGTTTGTTGTAAGTCATAGACATCATAGACAATTGATGGTGTCGGCGATGTCCGGCTGTCACGCCGGTGGAGGTAATGCTGGTCGTCACATGAGATGCGCCTTGACCGCGATGCTGCAGACGCGTGGACGCCGGGCCCCCCCCCCCCCCCCCCCCCCTCCCTAGCGCGCCCGCATCACTCTCCCCTCACCCCACCTCTCACCCCTGGCCCTTCGAACATCATTATTCATTTAATACATATAGACTTCAATACCAATAAGTGTTTGAGTCGTTACACACAGTTATGCGACTTTGAAAGGTCTCAACTCCCACACCCCTACTGGAAATGGTGGGGGAATAGAATGTTGTTTTGTTATTGTTTATATCAGTTTGTTATTATCATTAGCACTAACCGTGATGGAGGGGTGATGGGGCAACATGTTGTGTTGTTACTGCGTATTATGTGAAAGCGCGAAGTCCATTCTAAAAATACTTTTACTCGGTTTCCTATCTATGTCCCGTGACTTTTGCCTTTGTTTATATTATTTACTGTACATTGCGTGGTTTATATTATGTATCATTGATTTTAGATACAATGTAGGCATATAAAATCAATTAGGTCCTGTCGGAAGACCAGCGCTGCAGTGGCATCCTGAAGCAGGCACCTAATTAAACCTCATTGATGTATTGACAAATACAAATAGGTATTTGTTAATACATCAATCTCATTCATCAAGTCTCACCGCTGAGCTAACGAGCCCAATAATTAATATGCCGTGAGGTACGGGCAGAGTAGAATAGTATCTCTCTCTGTATCGGGTGTCGTAATAGGCGACTAAGGTACCGGAACCGACAGGTGGTGGTGTATCGCAGTCGCATCTTATGACATCTGTGGGAAGTTCTATTCTACCCTGCCGGTACTCCGCGGTTACATCTGATCTCTCAGCTTCGATAGCATCCGCCATATCGACCAAAGATTGTTGCACTTCTTTTCAGTCCAGAGAAGCCCAAAAAATCTGCATGCTCATGTAATCCAAAAATTGTTAAGAAGTACTAAGCTTGATAGAGTATATCCTAGAATTTCTCACACCACGATTGAGATGCGAGGAGACAAAGGTCTGCCAACACAAACGTCCCAAGTGCCCGTTGCTTTGTGTACCGCGATCTAACTCAAATAGCATGAAACGGGAGCGATGTCGCGTGTGTTGTAACGGACGGCTGCAAGGCGATGCACGCGACGAGAATAGTGGCATTGTGCAACCGCGCGCGTGGCCAAGGTCCCAGGTGGTCCGAGCGGTGCGCCGCGTCAGCGAACGATGGATCTCTGAATGGATATGATTTGTGCTTTATTGCTGGCAGTGATGAGGTGGGAACAGCTGCTGCTAACTGACATCAACTTGTTCTATTGTTATGTGAATGGTGATCATGTCATTACAGTCTATAGACGCTCGTTCATTACAAGGATATCTGTAGCATGTTGCCTTGTGACTCGTGAGATGTGATGTCACATGTCCCAGAATGCGAACACTGCAGTTTTGCGATAGAAATCGATGGAGCAAATGGTCGTGATCCTGTCTTTTGCGTCATCGACTCTTGGTGTTGGTTTATATAGTGATATTTATGTTCGATCCGTGTCTGGGTGTTAAGTCCTTCGTCTCGACGTCCGTAACACAAGTGCTTTAAGCGGCTTATCACGGTGTCAGGTAAATGTTGTTGTGGAAATTTATTTATTATTTAACTGCGATAATGTTATGGTCACAGAATTTTAGTCGTTTTATTTTATTCCTATCAGGTAATGTTGGTCTGCAACAAAGAGACCTATTTATAATAACATGTTATTATTATTTACTATCATTATTTTTGTTTACCTAATACTTATCTACAATTAACAGCTGTTCAATAAGTGCATATAAAAGTAGGTACTCTGTATCTTGAATAACTTGGGCTACATTTATTATGTTACTACGAGGAGTATGCGGTTGAAACCACGAGGACTCTAACATTCGGACAATAATTTCGGAAGCTCATAGCAATATGTCTCGAGTGTCTCGTGGCTTGTCGATTCTCGGGCTCGCGATGGAGTCGTAAAGAATGCGTCGTTATGAGCGTGGACGCCAATCACGGTGGCGGCGATCGATCGCGGCTGTCAGCGCCGGGCGCCAACTGGCCGTCAAATGGGGACGGGAATCGGGAAGCAGCCCGCTCTCACGGTATATTTAGATGATCGACCATGTTTTGTATCATCGACACATGATCTCGCAGCACGCTATCATTTGTTTCTTATATGTTCTAGTATCAATGGGCATAGAGGTAGACCTCGTACAAAGGTCTGCATTGGTAACTCATCATCATCATATCAGCCATTGGGAGTCCACTATTGGTCATAGGCCTCTCCAAGACTGCGTGTTGGTAATCGCAAAGCGCAGCTTTCGCGTCAGGGATGCTGCTGCCCTCTCTGGTGAACTCCGAAACGACTGTGCCGATTTTAACGGGACTTTAAATGGCGGATAGCCCATAAAATGAAACGCGTACGAAATTGAGAAGACGGTTCGTCAATTAGAATTAGTCGCATGTGTATGTAGATCCGCTGAATCGCTTGAAGTATTTGGACGGTTAATATAGTACTGGTTCTTATTGCGCTTTTTTAGCTTTATGATCAGCACACTCTGTTATGTATCGGATGAATTTTGCAAAGCCTTTATATATTTGTGTCAAATTATTATGCTGTCAACGTAATCTAAGGTTGAATTCTCTACACTCTGTATATGATTTGCATACTTAATATTCTTTAGTATTATACGCAAGCTTAACGGTATAAATTACATTTAAACTGTAAATATTTTATTAAAAATAGCAATCAATATATGTTTTTTTTTTAAATTTACACAACATACATTAACCTGACTTCGGGAGAATTAGCTTGCGGATAGCAGAGGACATACAAATATACGATTTAATACGTATATATAACAGACACCAAACAAACACAAATGTTCACCACATAAATGTTGGTCTTGGGTGGTGATCGAATCCATGACCCTTGGCGCATGAAATACTATTTATTTATATATAATAATATTTCCTGAACATATCATACATTGACCTGACTCTGATGCAACAACGGAATACTTAAATACATATTTTTAACACCCAGACACAGGACAAACACAAATATCAGCATATAAATACTGATCCTGGGTGGGGATTGAAACCACGACCCTTGGTGCATAAGATACGATCACTACCATCTACGCCATCAAGCCCTTTAATAACATAGGATGACTGTTAAATCTTGTTGTATTAATAAAGATATTTATAAAGTGTCAATATCTAGTTCTAATTACGTTTAACTCATACTTATTCATGACTTGTAATGGAAAAATAACGATCGAATAATTGCAGCGAGCTGCCGATAAAATTGTGGCAAACATCTGTTACAAATACGCGTAGACGCGCTCGCCGATCGATCGGGTCGAGTGCGTAGGGAAATTCCGATGGTCCGCGAATCGATGCAGCATGTTCGGCGGTGCGCGTACGCCGCGCCCGCGCTGCATCACCAGTAGGAAAATTACCGGCGCTTGCGCAACCTATCACAACAATATCGCGCCTATATCATATCACGCTTATCACATGGGATTTCCAATGTGATAAGCGTGCTTATTAAATTAATATTAGTGACGCTTTGTATTGTGTAATTTGTCAATTTTGAAGAGATGCGCGCGCCGCTGTTTTATTTTTACTGTTATCATTGTCGATGGACCTGATAGCGTTGGCTTCGATGTACACCCAGGACAAACATTGTGATGTGATATGAATTTATGTAATTTATTTCAAAAATTGCCGTGAGGTACCGGCGTAATAGAATAGTACCTCCTACTGCACCAGGTGTCGTAAGAGGCGACTAATCATCCCTTCCCTGTGTATTTGAGCTACACTGCCTCGGGTGGATATACCGCCATCTGTCGGTTCTGATACCTTAGTCACCTCTTACGACACCTGGTACAGCCGGAGGTACTACTCTACTCTGCAGGTACCACACGGCAGTATGTAATAATAATATAGTATTTTCTTTCTCCTTTCCCCATAGAGTGATTTCTTCCAAGGAATCTTTGCAAGGAAATATGTGGAAACTATATTAGGTGGTCTGAGGTGTACCAGTTTTAGGCAAATTATATACGCAGATCACACATTTGTATAAAAAGCAAAAGAATGTACTTAAAAAACAAATATTTAAACTGGCAGAGAAATAACAATATATATTGGACGTATGGGCAAAAAATTTTGTATTTATTTTTTCTGATTTATTATTATAGTTTCAAGTAAAGAGGATTCAATTTCAATGATATTTGTTAAAAACGGCTTAAATATAATTCAAAATAGATTTTCCAGTTATACAGCTACGACGAATTAATTGGTTTTATTTTCTTTTTTGTTCTTCTTGTACACGGTACTTTGTCTCTTATCATAATTGAATTTTTGACCGCCGTTTATGTTTAACTACCGAGTAACAAAACAAGCAATTTCGAAACCGCAACGTTTATCTATTTTGTATATATATTGTCTGCACCACTATATATTTATTTTTCTGTTTCGTGTAATACTGGCATTAGGTGCGCCATTTATACATTTCGACATATTTTGTACAATAAAGTTCAATAAATATATAATACCCTCGCTTAGCAAGCGTGGTGGTAATTGCAAAACGTGTGACTTTATAACAGGAATGCTGCTGTATCGAATGGATATACCGCCACCTATCGGTTCCCGTACCTAAGTCGCCTCTCACGATACATTTTGTTAATATAGTTATAACTGTGCTCAGTGCGTTCCCTTTGTGTATATTGTCGACAAAAGATTAGCGGTGCATCGGACAATGAAATTCGCATCGGATGAGTTTCGCAGGGCATCCACCAGCTGAGTGATACCGCGGCGGAAGGGCGACAACCCGGCCCGGATGCGATAGACGCCCGCCTCGCCGCCCGCCTACCACACACTCCCACTTACTAAATCTGCTGATATACCGATACATCTCTTACTGCGAGATTATATTAATATTTTTCAACATTAAAGCTACTATGTTTTGTATGAGATTACTGTTGCCTTTGCATTGATATTTATAATATATATTGAAATTGATTTCATTTGTCTATACTAATATAGATCATCATAATCACCTCATGCAGCACTGACCGACCATAAGTGCCTCGCTGGGCAATAGTGTTAGAAATCGCAGTGCAGTAGATTCACGACGGGGATGCTGCTGCCTATCTCCGCCCTGTGCATTATAGCTACAGAGTGTGTGCATTTGAGTCGTTTCTGGTACCTTAGTCGCCTCTTACGACACCTGATGCAGGGAGAGGTACTATTCTACTCTGCCGGTAGATAATAAATAATTCTGTCTACGTCAAAGAGTAATTAATATAATGGCAGAGACTATGGATCTTCACTTATAACAATCTTGGAACACCTCTCGCTTCTTTGACTTGCAGTGGTCCTTTCATACACGCTCATTTATTCTTGGTACTTCTGACCTGGCCGTTCTTTATTTCTAATAATATACTAATTAGTAGTTTACACAAAATCTCATGCATTGACCTGATAAGAGATGAGTCGCTTGAAGCACTTGTGTTACAGACATCAGACAACGGAGGAATCACAAATATATTACTCACATATTTGAGCTCTAGACACAGAACAAACACGAATATTCATATAAATGTTTGTCGAGGGTGCTGATCGAATCCACGACCCTTAGCGCACTAAATGGGATCTCTGCCATCTGCGCCATCAGGCCCATCGCAGAGACAATGACATAGACCTAACGTTCGGAAACTTACACAGAGTAACACACACGGGTATATAATTTGACAAAGATATTGTCTGATAATGATATCGAGAGTACATTGGAAGTGATGAGAGATGGAGTGTGGAAGTCGGTCGGCGGGAGCGTGCCGGCGTCACCAACGCAAATACTTTCGCATAGGATCGCGACACCGACAGAAATAAACGCGACAAAAACTCATGCGGAAATCCTATTCGATACGTTTTTAAAATAGACCGCGATGTGTTTGAGACAAGACAATGGCGCGCGCCGCGCGATGTCGCGTGACGTTTACATTGCGAAATTAATGCAATATTGTTGCTCGTTGGCCGGTTTTTTACAATGATTGTTCCAGTCATATCATGTATTTATTTTGGTGGTTAGTTGGTGTTGGTCTTAAAGTTAATTGTTGATGATTTTTATGAAATTAAATTCGTGTATAATACTCACTTAACACACATTCAATTTTTGACCAATATACTATATGGACTTCTAATGTGATGATGATAATTGTAGGTAAATACAATCATCATCATAGGCAACCCCCAGGAAAGGGGGAAATCACCCATAATTGCCTCGCCGGGCAAACGTGTTGGAAATCGCACAGCATTGCTTCGCGACGGGGATACTGCTGTTTACCCCCACCCTGTACATTTGATCTACACTGTCTCAGATATACCGCCATCTGTCGATTCTGGTATTAGTTGCCTCTTAAGACAACTGGTACAAAGAGAGGGACTATTCTATTCTGCCGGTGCCTTTTTTTATTAGACCAGGTCGACAAACAAACATACAGTCCGCATGATAGTAAGCATCACTGCAGCCTGTAGACGCTCATAATATCACAAGAATATCACTACGTTGCCAACCATGCGTCTTGAGAATATTATGCCACATTATCCAGTAAATTCACTGCCTCTATCACCCTTCAGACCGGTACACAGCAAGCGAACACTGCTACTTGGCGGTAGTAATATGTGAGAGTGAGGTACCAATCCAGATGACCTTGTGTGTGTGGTCTACCTCACGTCACTCGGCTGGTGCATTATATTTAAAATTGTTTTCGATTGTAAAAACCAGAATGGTCGAATGAACGCCCATGTCTGTGACATCAAACATAATTAAAACAATAGCAAAACTTTCAAATAGTCTGTTTAATTGAATTAGTATAGGTAAACAATTGTTAATAGTAGACCGTATCTGAACTATCGTTTATCTATGTTGTACGAGTGTTGATTTCTCGTAATTCGATGACGCTATAGTTTTTTATTGGAGTCCGGTGAACTAGACGATGTATACTAGACTGATGTATAACTAGATGGTGCTAATGTTTGTTTTTTTGTTTCCAGGTGAGGTTGGTCAGTAACGACCTGTTTTGTCATCGCTTGGTATGTACAAATGTTATGTATGTATTTATACCTATAAGTTATGAGTATTCTATTTCTTGGAAATTGTTCACATGTATAGTACCTATAATGTTTAAAGGAATAAGGAAACTGGAATAATATTGAATTTAAAATGTATTTTATATTTGGATATATCAACTATAATCCTTCAAGTACAGCTTGATAAAATATTGATTGATAAAAGTCAGTTGAGTTTAGACAGTTGTCAACTGTCATCCTGACAGCTGTCAAACTAACATTTTATAAAAAACTTACTGTCAAAACCGATTATACCGACATCGTCTACAACGACCGATCGGTTATTACGACCAGATTGTAAGGTCCTGGCCGAGTCTGCAGTTACCTGTTCAGTAAACATACGCGCTTTAACAACATCGGATATAGCGAAATATCGTTTATAACGACGAAACTATATTGATATTCATCGACTATAACGAGCAACCGCATTTAGTCCCACCAAAACAAAACAATACGAACTATCTTAGATCTTATTACTAAGCATTGAAGTAATAATATTTAGGCGTATTACCTACGCTCTTTCTCCGATCACTTCCGAGGCTCTTAGCGCTATAAGTTTTGCAAAAAACAATACGGTGTTTTATGATATCAAATACCGTATTGCGCGGTACTCGTGCGACTTTTCTGCATTAACATCTGTCATATTAATCAAGCTATATTTTATGGGGTGTAGTGAAGGTTAACTCAACTTTCCACTGAATCTTTCGGTCCCTGTACAAATTGAAGATATATGAATATATAATATACTAGCAGCATGCCTCGGCTATGCACGGGTTATTGTCGGTTATCCGTTAGGCGACTTTTTTATGGATAAAATATTGCAGTACACTATTTTGATTTATCTCGGCTTCATTCAGCCAGCGTTTGCAATGTAAGCGCAAACAATGATTTTATTTACCGACAACAGAGGAATAACAAATGAAATAACACACAGGCGCAGAATCGAACCCACAACTCTTGCTGCACACCATAGGATCACTGCCGTATGCGCCATCGGGTTCGACAGTGAATGTAACGTTGTAAAAGCCATAGCTTGTCAAAGCCATAGATCTATTGATTAGGTCATAAAACAGTATAGGAATAGTAACCACAACAATTAATCAAAGAACCTTTGCCCCGTGCGACATGAGCCGTGTCGTACTTTGCTACAGGCGATATCACCTCATATTATATCGTACCGATACGATATGAAGTGAACTGGCGTCTATTTTTAGATTGCAAACATTTCCTCATTGATAAACAGCATGTACTGTTTTCACGCGTGTGAGGCAACCGGCTTTGTTTTGTACTGTCGGCTTCTTGGGTGACCGTTGTTATTAACGCATGAGGTAGACCTTACACAAAAGGTAGTCCGCATTTGTACCTCACTCTTACCTATTTCTACCGTCAAATAGCAGTGTTCGGATTCCTGTCCGGCGAGAGAGGCTGTGAATTTAATGGTAATGTGGCATAATATCCTCAAGTCACAAAGTGAGTAACGAGTGAGTGATATCCTTGTGATATTACCATATAGACCATCATTAGTTCCTTCATGGACAGTTTTAAAAACCTATTAGATTTATTATAATATTTATAGTTAAACCGGAACAACGCGGGTGAAACCGCCGGGAGCTGCTAGTTGAACACAAAAATAATACGAACAATTAGGACGCTTCTACTGAGGTACCTTAATTGGTGTTGCATGCCTCGGGAATAATAACGGTTAAAGATCGGAACCCGCGGTGATTTTACTCATGAAAGCCTCAATATCAGCCGTAAAACGTCCACCGCAAGAAAGTGGGAATTTGCCCATGAATGCCGCGCTGGGCAGGCGTGGTGGCAATCGCAGAGCGTAGTTTCGCGACGGGAATGCTGTTGTCCATCCCCGCCCTGCGGTATTTAAGGTACACTGTTCCGGGTGAACATACCGCCATCTGTCGGTTCGGGTATCTCAGTCGCCTCTTACAACACCTGCTACAAAGAGGGGGGGGGGGGGGATTCTACTCTGCCTGTACCACACGGCCAAGCACAAATAATCACCATATAAATGTAATCGAACCCACGACCGTTGGCGCATATGTTAGGGACACTTCCGAATGCGCCATCGAGCCCTTCATCGTATACTGTTTCATTAGACTATCAGTCTTCATTAAAAGAAACCAGATATGATAATTGCTTTTTAATTAAAAAACAATTACATTAAGTCGCTTAAAGTACTTGTGTTATGGACATCAGGCTACAGATATAATACTTAAATTCATGTTTAAGACCTAGACATAGAACAAAGACCAATATTCGTCATATAGATATTTGTCTTGGGCGGGGATCAAACACACGACCCTATATCATTATATAATCATTACCATATACACCGCCAGGCCTACGAGGATTCACATAAGTCACAATCATTGCAAACGTAATTCGTCTAAAGATATCAAACACCTGACCGAGCACAAATTTGCATCATTCCAATTAACATTTTATCGATTAGATAACATTTAAGTCAAGTTAAAAAGTGTGTTTATGTTTGTATGTAATAAGTCTATCAAAATAAACTCAATGAAACTTCAGGAAGGAGAAAAACGGACGACCAGAAATAGGTGGTATTTTAATAATAGCACGTGACAATATCGTAAAGCAAAATTTAATAAATCCGCCGCAATACGAACTGGCTAATTATAGCACCAAGGACGCCGTCATTCGTGGTCCATGTGCTTAAACCATTTTCCAGACCAATTTGGAACGAATAAAACACATCCACTAAATTAGCGGCTTTATTTAAACATATTATTAATTGGCCGTGAGGTACCGGCAGAATAAAATACCCTTTGTACTTTGTGTTGTAAGGCAAAGGTACCGGAACCGACAGATGGCGGTATATCCTCCCAAATGTAGTTTATATGGATGGATAGCAGCATTCCCGTCGCGAAGTCCAGCTTGCCCAGCGCGACGTATGTCCAGCAGTGGACGAATCTGATCTCGTAACAATGTTTGAGATGTTGTATGAATTGTAATAAATAGAAACCACGTGTACCAAAGTATCGCCACCACAAATGTTGCGGAACCGTAACGATTCCAACTCGTTTCCCCGTAATGACACAAATAGCCGTCTATTTGTCCGTTATCCTCGTGAGCTAAAAATAAACGCTGCCCATTATTATAGCGATAACTGCCTGCCGTGTGCCGGTCAGTTCCAACTATGCCATTTCGTGACATTTTCCCTGTTTGTAGGATGCCAGCGATCCGAGCCGACTTGCACAGGTGGATAAAAATGGCTGGTGTAGGTTAACTCTAAAATATTCATTTAAACGACATGCTGTAGAGGTACATATTAATCGATTTTACATGCACGATATACTTGAGGTACTTAATTAGGTAAGTATCAATGATGCATTCCTTAAAATTGCTTTGTAAATAGGTCATTATTTTGTTTAAAAATTGAAGGATAAAAAATTGTTGTTGTGGGTTGTCCCGCGGAGATATCATTGCAGACACTTTTGTAGACCTTGTTAAGGTGTACTATATTGTAGTACCTACATCATTTTGGTCGTCTTCTCGTCGGTTTCAGCCAGCATTTTCAAAGTAACCATAAAAAATGTGTTTATTTCCGACACATTTGAAACCTTTTAAATATCAGCGTTGTTATACTATATTATGCATGTATTATACATATTAATCTTCCTCTCAAATCACTATCTATTAAAACCGCATCGAAATCCGTTGCGTAGTTTAAAGATAAGCATACATAAGGACGGACATATGAAATATATATATACTTACAATTACAATTACCGTACAATATATATATATATATATATTGTAAGGAAATTAATTACATTAAAAAAGTGTTTTTTAAATATCTGCTTGATTTCACTTTGCAAAATGGTTCACGAATTTTGTCTATGAAAACGGAAAATTTAAAGTTACCCTAATAGTTCAATGTTAGCCGAGTAGATGCGCCTTTTTAAAAGTAAACTTTTTAAAATAAATATGTATAAATAAGTTACCATACTTCTCTGAAACGGCTTGACCGACTCTTATGAAATTTTATATACTGTAAGTCTGAGAATCGACGACTATCTATTTTTCATACCCCTTAGTGATAATGGTTATCCAACCCTAACATTTATATATATTTCTTGGACAATTTTTTTTATAATGTATTATAAAATACATACAGTCCCAATAATGTTCACCCTTCTATTCAACCCCTGTTTATAGTCATTTTAGTAATTTTATTTAATTAAACTGATGAAAACGTTTACTGGGAGAGCTAGTATTAATATATATCATACATGTTATACATAAATGGTGAATATGGCGAACATGATCACACTACATTTCTCTTTTCATTTGTCAAGGGCCGTCTGAAATATGTAATGTTAGACATGTTATAACATTTATTATCGTGCCCACTTCTACGTAGTTTTTATGAAAGCAAATAGTAAAGTGGCTTCACTCAATTCGTAACCGGCTCCAGCAATAAGAAGTGCGGGCCATAAATAAGCCGGAGTACAAATTCGCGAATCGGTTATAGCAGCCGTTGCGTAAGTCGTCAGTGTTGTTGGAGGGCAGAGTGGTGGTTGACACGCTATAAATACCCGGGAATTATTTAATACGTCAATCAAGTTTGTCGCCGTAACTCGCGACGGATTTTTTTTTATTAGACCAGGTCGACAAACAAGCATATAGTCAGCCAGCTGGTAAGTACTGCAGCCTATACACGTTCGTAATATCACTAGGATATCACCAGCGTGTGGCCAAACTTGTGATTTGAAGATATTGTGTCACATAACCTAGTGATTTCAGTGCCTTTCTCACCCTTCAGACCGGAACACAGCGCTGCGAACACTGCTATTTGCTGGTAGAAATAGGTGAGAGTGAGGTACCAATACTGACCACCTTTGTTTAAGGTCAGCTTCGTGTCTTAAAATACTGAAACATCGTTGTGGAGAACAGATTCATTTATCATCCATCCGTGCCGTAAGCTACCGGCAGATAGCTCTGAGGTACCGGCAGAGTAGAATAGTACCTCCATCTGTACCAGGTGTTGTAAGAGGCGACTAAAGCACCAGAACCGACAGATGGCGGTATATCCATCCGAAACAGTGCAGCTTAAATGCCCACAGGGTGGGCAGGATCATCTCCGTGCGATTGCCAACACGTTTGCCCATGCGTGGCAATAAATTACCCCTTTTTTGGGAAGCCTATGTCCAGCAGTGGAATTTTATTGGCTGTAATGATGCGTAGGAAACATCTACCTCTTGTTTTACATTTGGTCACTATACTTATAAAAGCCCTTGAGATTAACGACTCAACAACACAAATAACCGACGCTCGTAAGTTTGCAAAGCGTATCAAGAATAGATCACAGTGATGGATTTTTCTTTACAAGTAATAAAAATCTTCAGAACTCGATCGTAAAACGTCTTAGTGTTCGTCTGCGTCAGCCGATATACCTTTTCGTAGAATCTTTATATCTGTCTGTGGCAAACAAGCAAGTCCCGCTTGATGGCAGGCCGTTCCCGCAGCCTATGAACCTTTGCAACACCGAGGCGTCATTTGGCCGGTGACCTGAGAAAACCTCTGCTCCCTTTTTTAAATATAGTATATTGACCTCACAGAAATGGTCGTCGATTTTACCTCACTCTTACCTATTTTAATCGCTAAAAATAGCAGTTTTCGCATTACTCTTCCGATCTGTATGGGGTGAGAGTCAGTGAATTTACTGGGTAATGTGGCATAATATCCTCAAGTCACAAGGTTGGCAACGCTTTAGTGATATTACGAGCGTGTATAGGCTGCAGTGACGCTTACTATCACGCGGCCTGTTTGTGCAACTGGTATAATATATATATATATATATATAGAAAAAAATTGCATGTCCCGTCATTTTTCCGGGATGAACTATTAAACTACTGAACCAATTTTAATATTTCTGTGCTCATTATGAACACTTTGATCCAACTTGGGAGATAAGATAGTTAATATTACAATTTATAGCCACATTAGCTTTTTGATGATAAACATAAATAAATTCATGCCACACCTCCTTCTAACTCCGAGATAAGTCGCAAAGCACTTGTATCACGGATATCAGACGACAAAGCATGATTGAACGTTGGTTTTGTAAATATATTAATTCCAATATTATTTAAGTGAAAGAAATTAATCTAAATTATAATATTTCTGTTTGTTTTGCTTTTCCACATAAACATCAGCAAAACCATATCAAATCAAATCTTTCATTTATTGGACACAACTCTTCCCAAGAGATTACCATATTGTGTTTCAGGATAGGGATACTTCCGCATTGAAATACCACCACATGTGGATTCCGTAAAGCAGTCGCATCTTACAACACCTGGTAAAGGCAGGTATTCCATTTTGTTGATATCCTTCAGTAGACTTCATCATCATCGTAGCAGTCGAGTCACTTCCATTGGACATAGGACACCCCAAAAAGTGGGTAATTTTACCTATAAATGCTGCTGTGTGGTAGCGTGAATTTGAGCTACGCTGTTTTTAATGGATAGAGCGCCATCTGTCTCCTCTTTCAACACATAGTACATGCGGAGGTACTATTCTACTCAGGCGGTACCCTGCGCCTTTGTATCAATTAGCTTATCAATAAGCTGTAATTGTTTCTGATGTCCGGTTTTATTAATAACCTCATTATGACCTAAAGATAATGATTATCCGCAAGTCCTCGCAAAAATTTACAACATACGGATAATGCAATAAATGCAAGTTTTTATATACACCTGACTGGTATCGATAAAAGAGTTGATTTATATAAGGAAATGTGTCACTTCTACCAATGGCCGGATTTAGTGATGATGCAATACGATTTTTCAGCGAAACAGCAGCATTTTCGTTGTCAAATAGTGTACGATGAAGTATTCAGTAGTTTGTTGGTTTGTCGCACGCAAAACCGACGGTGATTCATAGCAACATTATGACAACGACTGTCTGGAATCAATAAATCCTAATATACTTTACGATCTGGGTCTGATATAGTGTAACTATCGTCATTCGTATAATTGTAATATTCTAGTTGTTCTTTGATGTGAATACGCATATAAAGTTCGCTGGGGAATGGAGTTTGGAAATAATTGGAAATGGAATAAAAATACATTGTGGTATAAATAAAAAAGGGGGACTAAAAGACTTCCCTGAGAAACAACGGTTTTTTTTGGATGTATTTGATAGAATACGTCTACCGAATTCGGATATATTGTAAAATTTTTTAAAATTCTGTAGACGTATTTACGTGAAACGAAATTCCACATTTATGGTCATACCATTTTTTTCATTAAGAGAAACTAAAGGATTACACGAGTTAAAATGCAAACAGAAGCCAAACGTTCTTGAATTCGTTTTCTAAATAATATGTTTTAAGATTGAATTAAATAGTCTAATTAATTCATTCTCGTGTCGATGCCGGGTTTTCCCCAACCTCACGGTACATACTTGTGTCTCTGTTCTCTATGCTTTCAAAAACAACAACTAAATTTTCAAGGCAAGAAGTTTTCGGTTAGTTACGTAAGCATAGCCTTATAAAGATTTTACGAAACGCATTAGGCTATAGACACAATACTTGTACAGTGAAAATACTTGGTCGATTATATTGATCGAAGCAGCGGCACTAAAGGATATTTCTAACTACGCTTAGATTGTATCGTGATATCTTAACCGTAATATGGGTCCTCGACCATTGCGTAAGTTTTAATGAGGATTAGATTAGTCCTGTAGGGATTGTATAATTTTGTAATATATATATATAGTTCTTAATACTCTTTCCGTTTCCGAATAACTCCTAATTCAGTAAAGCGACCGTGATAACCTCTTTGGTTTCTCTCGACGTACAACCTTTCAGATTACGAACCTTCACTTGTACTAGGTATCGTAAGGTGCGCCTGTACCTACAAATGGCGGTATCATACCCGAAACAGCATATCATTAACGGTTTGGGAATGATTGTCATCACGTCTCTCCAGCGCAGCATTAATTTGCATAATACCCCCTTTCTTTGAGAGGCCCTTGTCCAGCAGTGGGCGTCCTTCGGCTGTTATGGTGGTTTCTAATATTAATGCGTCCACTACTCATAATAAAACTACTCCGTTAACGTTCGTTTTAAAGCCATTAAAGAAGTGATTCTTGGATTTTGTTTATGACAAGTGTAAAGTACCTACATTTTCTGATTATGTTCACATTGCAATACCCTTATTAGTGAGTCATGAGTTTTTATGAGCCTCGTTTCGCAAGTTTGTTTGTCACTCGAGTACTTTCACTCTGCTCTGGTTGCGGTCACGCGGTTGACCACGGCGCGTTGGCTGACCATCGCTTGTAATTGGAGTGTGCGTATGGTGGTGGTATGTCTCGTGTCACGTGCTCTGATGAGTAACCAATAGTAGAGTAGGATTACACAGTTTGCTTCTAGTCATTATAATATATATGTTTTTGTTTATTGATTAGTACCTCCCTCTGTAGCAGGTGTCATATGGGGCGACTGAGGCACTAGAACTGACAGAGGGCGGTATATCCATCCAATACAGTGTAGCGCACCTTCGCAAGAGCTGAGCTCTGCGATTGCCAACACGCTTGCCCAGCGCGGCAATTATGGGCGAATTAGCCCCTTTCTTAGGGGAGGCTACCTATGGTTGGAATAATGAGCAATTATGGTATCCGATAGGGTCCGAGACCATGATCTTAGAAATCGGAAGATGAGTATAAAACACAGTGTATCGATAAGCTCTTGTAGAAAATTGTTGTTATACTTACAAACACGTTTTTAAGTAACAAGTTTGCACTTTCTTAGATTTACTTTCCTTGCTTCCACCACATTCATAAATTTCATCATACACATGCGCCAGTAGACAGCACCAGACCATTTCTAAATGCATAGAAAAATATTATATTAAATGCCAATCTGGTCGACGTATTTTGTTTTTATTAGACCAGGTCGACAAAGTCCGCGTGATAGTAAGCGTCACTTCAGCCTGTAGATCCTCGTAATATGACTAAAGTGTCGCAAACCTGCAAAAAAACTTGAGAATATTACCTGACCTGATTCCGTGGTAAGTCGCTTAAAGCACTTGTGTTACGGACGCCAGACGACAGAGGGACCACAAACAATCTACTTAAACAAACATAAATATCATAATATAACTATCAGCCACTAAAAAAATATATATTTAGGCTTAAACGTGGTCACATAAATAAAGAGACCAGTGCCTCCTCTTCGGCTTAATGAAGCCTGTGCCAGGAGACAGCAATTGCCCATTGAAATTGCAAATGTCTGGCAAGCCGCCTGCCATAAATGCGTGTCCACGCGAGTTGTGTTCGCTAAAAAAGAATCACTGCCGATTGTTTGTTTGGGCCGCCCGCGCACTCCAGCGCCGGCAATAGACGCGCTAAAAATACCGGCGGCCGGACACGGCGCGGGCCCGAGCAACGCCCAGCCTTGGGTATATATAGACCGATTTATTGCCCATACGCATTTTGTCGATTAACGGAAACACAGCGCCATCTATCGGCTTTTGCACGGATTAATGGCTCTGATCGATGGATATGTATAGATGATGGGCCCGATGGTGCAGATGGTAGGCGAGAAAGGTCGTGGGTTCGATTTCCAGATTTTGTGTTTGTTCTGTGTGTTTGCGTTAAATATATGTATTTAAGTAATATATTTGTGTAACACAAGTGCTTTAAGCGACTTACCTCGGAGTCAGGTCAATGTGTGAGATGTTGTGGGAATTTATTATTAGTGTGACAGAATATTTTATATAAAAATATGTTTTGTCTTAGTGCAGAAATGGAAGGCGCAAGCTTTGTCCTTGCTTTTTATAAAACATTGTAGTAGACGGATGTCTTTAACTCTTAAACCCATTGTAAGTCAAATTGTTATATATATGGAAGAGACCAAACAGCTCACCCCCAAAGTATTCATTTCAACCCCCAACATGTAAACAACTCGCGAAAAATAAATAAAAGAACGCAACTTTGAAACAGAACAAGAAACTTGGGAATATTCCAAAAGGGAAACAAGTCGAGTTAGACGGCCGCTGTTTATTCCCGATCCCGAGCGAACTTAACAAAAGGGATACGAGAATAGCTCCTTGTATAACCGTGCCGGGAATAGCCGGCAGTGGGAAAGTATCGAGTGGTCGTAAATAGCCATGGCCACTTGTTCACACTTTGTGCAGCGATATGAGCGACCTGCCGAAGTTTTGCCAAAAAACTACAGGAGTAAAGGGGTGTTCCAAAAGGTCGGCGACGCGTGAATGTCATCTTAGTCCATCTTTTTATTTGTGTCAACGAACAGTTCAACAATCCGGATTAATTATAAATAATAAACTCCACTAAAAGATCACAATTGTTAAACCTTCATCATTATCTTAATACCAGTCATTAAAAGTCCAGTGTTGGATATAGGCCTCCCCAAGAAAGGGGTTATGGGTAACATAACCCATAATTGTCGCGCTGGGCAAACGTGTTGACAATCGCAGACGCAGTTTTCGCGACGGGGAAGCTGCTGCCCATCCCTGCCCTGTAAATTTGAGCTGACTTTTTTGCATGGATATACCGCCATCTGTCGGTTCTGGTAACTTAGTCGCCTCCTACGACACCTGGTACGTAGGGAGCTACTATTCTACTCTGCTGGTACCTCACTGCTAACCTGTGAAACCTTAATGGTGTTGAGAAGTATAAGTTAATAAGAGTTTCTTTGCAACGAATATTAAGTTTAAGTTGAATATGTGTTATGTGTTTTAAATAGTGTGGTATAAAAAAATGTGATTTACGTCCCGATAAAGGATGTATCGACCCGCACACAAATTGTCACCGATCTGATAATTCGTGTGCAAATCAGCGCTACGAATTAACAGCATGTTACCAATAAGATGATCGATGACGCCCGATAAAAATTCCGCCCCTGGATCCTGTATTTTAGATTGTCATCGTTTATAGATTTGGCAGATTGTGTAATATCTATGTGCTTGAATAATGGACTGGGACGAGCGAGGGTAAGGTTCTAAATGTCGTTGTATAAGGAATATTATTGAGCCATTGGAAGTCCACTGCTGGACATAGGCCATTTGCCCACAATTACCGCGCTGGGCAAGCGTTCTGCCCATCCCCGCCCTGTGCATTTGATCAGCACTGTTCCGGATGGATAAATCGCCATCTGTCGGTTCCGGTACCTTAGTCGCCTCCTACGACACCTGGTGCAGTTGGAGGTACTATTCTACTCTGCCGGTTCCTCACAGGTCAAGGCTTATTACATAATACAAATAGCTTAATTACATATATTCTATTCTAGTCTGATTATACAACGCTTTTCGTAGAAGGTCACCTAATTATATATAGGTTTGTAGAACAATTAACCTTATCTTTAAGATACTGCTAAATGATAAAATAAAACATGTCTCTACAAAGCAAAGTACTCTGAAAACACGTAAAAAACCAACGCCGAAAATTCCCGGAGGAGTCCGTCCAGAATTAGGTTCACATCTAAAAATATCTAAACACGGAATGCGCCCATCTGTTTATAGAGTAAACACGCGAAGCGGGGGGGATCCACTAGTCTATTTGTGTTCCCACGAGGGCCGAGCCCGCAGGTTGACAAAAAACCCCGACCTGACTGTGTGCGAGGACGTGACATACTTGTCGCGCGCGTCAGGTGTGCGACAAGTGCGCGACAAACGTGTTCGGTTGCTGACGTCTCGGGGCCCGCGTGTTTTTGTCACCAACTTGTAAACATTGTGTTTGCACGCTGCTGTCTCCGAGGGCTGTGGACAACACTGCAGCAGTTTCTTGAACCGCTCAATCGTCCGCGATTTATTCTTGTTGTTCAACTGTATGTAATTGTCGAAATGATTGGCGTATTCGTGTCCGATTGCGATTCCCGCACTAGCATACAAGATATTTATGTTCGTTCTAGGCGTTTGTTTTTGGTTTTCGTACCAGACAAGTATCTAATATATATTTTAACAAAAATTCGTAATTAACACTAGCTACTAACATATTTTGGCCATTAAAATAGATAGAGGCTTAGGCAGTGGACTTCGAATGGCTGATAGGATGAGTTTAGATATAAACTGTCATATCTCTCAGTATTTTAGAAGTTCATCCCACAAACATTGTAATTCGATTTCTTATATATCGATACTAATATTATAAAGCTGAAGAGTTTTCTTGTTTGTTTAACCGCGCTAATCTTAGGAACCGCTGGTCCGGTTTGAAAAAATCTTTCAATGTTGGATAGTCCATTTATTGAGGAAGGCTACTATTCCCCCCAAAGTCACTATTCCACGCGGACCAATTCGCGGGCACTGCTAGTATATTGTACTAACAATAATCCATTCTCTAACATTTACGCTCTCACTACACACAACAAAATTGAAGTTTGATCGGATATAAAACACGCTGTTTATTTATCTTTAACATTATTAATAAATCGACGGGCCCGATGGCGCAGATGGTAGCGATCCTATCTTGTGCGTCAAAGGTCGTGGGTTCGATTCCCACCATTTGTGTTTGTTGTGTTTCGGGGTCTAAATATATTTATTGAAGTATAATGACTGTAACACAAGTGCTTCATGCGACTTATCTCGGGGTCGGGTCAATGTAGGTATGAGATGTTGCGTGAATCAATGATTACTACAAAAAAGTAATAATTACAATTAGTTGTTACAACAGTGAAGTGTCGTGTCCAGTTCTAAAATTAGATCGTTATCTCCACTGTGTAACGAGCGCGCCGAGACTAGCGGCCGATTGGTTGTCGTAATACATCCAACAAAGAACCATTCACATGACTCAATGAATCCGGAATCCTGACAAGTGTTTCCACTACGCCTTTGTATGGTAAACTAATTATAGCACCGCCTATTTATAGCTGTGAGTCACTCCTGCGCAGCGAGATCCCAACTAGAATTATTGCATGTTAGGCGACTGGCCTATTTTTCAGCTATGCTCCTCTGTAGGGGATATGGTGTTTAAATAGATTCGCGATCATGTTATCCTTGTTTATGGCGCGTGTAAATTAGGCCTCCATGTTTCTTGAAGACGAATGCTCGGATAGATTTCACCTCGACTGATACCTGCCTTCAGTCTTGTCCGCCTTTATTTTCAGTATTGATTGACAGGTGAATTGTTTGTTTGTAAGTTATACAATTTGCATTGTTTACCACTAGGCTATTGCGGTCCGTACAGTCGTACAGTTGTTTCTCAGTCATTCAAATTATCCATTATATTTTCAACTGCTTCATGAAACATGTTTTTCTGTTGTTGCGTAAATTTTGCACTTGGTCGGAGCCAGCAAAATAACTTGACTTGTGTTTTACACTCTCCCCTTTGCAATATTTAAGTTATGTTAGCATATCGTTGAATAAACTTAGAAAAGAAAACGCATGTCGATAATTTCCAATAACACAGATAAAACTGTTCAACTTACGCACTCTTTTTTGTAAGACTCCTAGGTACTGTGATTTTTAGTTTTATTTATTTTTTCTTATATTTATGTAACAATGAAATGTAGATTATATTTAAATATATACCCAACTAAATTATTACTACAAAATATAACAATGGCGATAAAACCTTTTTTTTATCAGTATCTGTATGTTAAATATTGTTATGTTTATCTGTTAATACATGTCGTTCCATTATAAAATCTTGCGCCGTACTTACATTGTTATATTGTTCAATATGTATAGCACATGAGGGAAGACCTCTTAGAAAGTTCGTCTGCATTGGTATCTCACGCTCATTTCTACCGCCAAATAGCATTTTTCCTATTACTGTTCTTCGGTTTGAGACAATAAAATACTGGGTAAATGTGACTAAGAATTGGACATAGGGTTGACGATACGCTAGTGATATCCTTGTGATGACACGAGCGTCTATAGGCTGCCGTCACGTTTACCATCAAGCGGGCCGTATGCTTCTTCGCTGACTTCATAATATCAATATAGAAGAAAAAACATACACTTCGATTATAACCTAACGTAACCAAACAAGAGCCTACATTGCTAATGTCTAAGAACGTACATAATAAATAACCTTGAGTAAACCTGTATCCCATCGCGTTAAACTAACACTGTTCACAAAAATAATATAAAATATAATGGAAGATTTGAACATGGCGCACACCAGCTTCTCTATGTTAACCGTTTCAAATTAAAATAATGTTACCATCTAAATCCTGCGACGTTCTATTTCTAAAAGGCGACGCCGACTACCATTTTGATCTTTCCGGTGGTGGTTGCATTTAGCCAAGTGAGTGGAAATAACTCGGCGTGCGCGCGCGCATTCGGCGTAAACAGTTTACGAGGCAGAAATAGCCGCCCGTGTCGGGCCCGCCCTGCCCGCCCTGCCCGCTGGCCGGGGATGGAGATATGCCGGCGTCTCGCTCCCGGCCAACGACGGTCGCCACAGGTCGTGCTTTTATTAACCAATTTTGATTGTGACTGATCGATATGAAGTTAACTACATGTAGCAAACATCATGTCATCACACCTTTACACGCCATGTGTTAGAAATTAAAATTTCATTGATGTCAAATATGTCTGTCTGACGTGCTCACGGTCGCTGTTGTTTCAGCAAAGACGATTTTAAAAGTTTGTTTTGACGCAACAAACAATTTACAGCCAAATTCTAGGCCACCTATGTTAATTGTGTATGTGCATAAATCATTAGCGTAACACATGTCACAAGACTCGTATTAGGATGTTGCAAGAGATTGATCGTTTTGGGGAGGTTTTGGCCATAATTGTCACACGCGTGGTGGCGATTATAGAATCTTCTCCTTGTTGCATTTGAGCTATGTTGGTTTCGAATACCAGTCGAAAGGAGGAAGGGGGTATTCCAATCTGCCGCTACCGAACAGCTGACATTCTTACTAATAAGTGATATATCAAATTGAATCTGGTCTAGATAACTGTTATTTGACATCGCTATCAATCGTCAGATGATGTCGAAGTAGCATGTAATATTATTCAGCCTTATGCACACTCCGGTAGAAAAAACTATGTATTTCCATTTGTATCGATGACTTACTTCCCCCGCATGAAGCAACACGTACGCACATACTTCACGGTCTTTAAATATAGTTAAGCAAGTACTTGTACCGCGCGAAAATAAATAAGCTAACAGAGTGTAGCTGCGCCGAACATAACAAGTGTTCCATATTTATTTTAGTAAAGTGTAACTGGTCGTTGTTCCCTGCCATATTATTATTATGTTTCACACTAAATCTTTTGTTATTTAATTTATTCATAAGGCAAGGTGACTGCTACATGTGCTGCTCGGACAGTTCGAAGCAACCTCGTCACATGCACTGTTTGCTGACTTCGCGTGGTTGTCAGCAATCGTGGGACTAATGGTAATGTCAACAAAAAATGACCCACTTGATAGCCTCGCTAATTAATTGGTCATCCCAACGCTATCGACCTTTCACCCACTTCTGTGTATCGAAGTGATCATCTGTCAAATGGCAAAAACTGTCGAATTTGGCGCGTATTTTTTGCGGATTGATAAAATAAATTGTGGGCACGTTCGGTGGCTCGCGTGCGTGTGCTATTTTTAGACGTTCATAATTCGCTGTGTATTGTGCGGCGTCTCGCTCGTTCGCGCGCTCGCGGTGCGGGCGCGAGTGGGACGGGCGGAGGGGCGCGGGCGCGGGCGAGGCGCGTCCTTCAGTTGTCGCGCGGCGCGTTGCCGGCCGTTCTATTTTTAGCCGCGGGTTGCACGGTGTGTGTGCGGGGGAGGGACGGGGGGTGCACGGGGCGGGGGGCCACTTTGTGTTGATTCTAGCTTTGTTCAAACTCTTCGTAACAGGTTTATTGTACAAAAACCCAAGAAAACACCGTTCACCTATTTTTCATTTTGTCTATATTTGACACATCACGTTTTAAGACGCCGCTAGTGTAACAATAATTACGAAACAATATACCAGCACGTTTTATTCGCAACACAATAACACTGAGCAACTCCATTGTTCACCCACGTTTATTTAACTTGTTATAGATTCAGTTGTCTCTATGGAAATCCACAGATACATTAATGACATTCATAAGTCACTCACCTGTATTTATGAGGCTACGTGGAATATATATTATATTTCTATATATATATATATAGAGCTCTATCATCATAAAAAAGAACAAACTTTGTGGACAAACAAAAACGATGGAAGCTTTTCACGATGGAAAAGTAAAAGTGCAATGAGTCGTAGCACCGTAGCAACGGCCATAGTACCAGCTGCTACGACGCCCTAACCCGTAGCCCGTCCGGGAGCTCATTCCGTAGCAAGGATGCCTGTCAGGCCTATTTATATGTAATAAAATTTCAAGTATAATAATGTTAATAAGGTCATAATAAAAATAACGTAAAGTAGAACACTTAATAATATTGATAGCCTTCCCAAAGCGGACCGGATTGACGAGCCTGAAACGTATAAAAGAAAAACTTAATTAATATAGACAAAATAACCTGCAGCTGAATAATGTATTGAGTAGAAAACGCTAGTCTTGTTCCCCGGCATAGAATTTTATAGGTCACCCAAAATATAATGTGCTCATTATACCTCAGTGCTGGAGACGTTGACGAGCCGCTTTCGGAGTTTAAATCAAACTAATGCATTGAAATAGGTTATGCTAATGGACTCGTTTAGGAACCAGTCGAATATTTAAGGTCGTGATGGACGTGAACATTTTTCTAAATATATATATATATATTTTACAAGTATTACGTTTGATGAGGTTTTTTATTTGATCAGGTCGACAAACAATACAGTCTGCAGCCTGTCATCATGACAGCCATTGGGAGTCCACTGCTGGACATAGCCCTCCCCAAAAAAAGGGGAAATTTGTCCTCAATTGCCGCGCTAGGCAAGTGTGTTGGCAATCGCAGGGCGCAGCTTTCGCGAAAGCTGCAGCCTATAGATGCTCGTAATATCACAAGGATATCACTATCGCGTTGCCAACCTTGTCACTTGAGGACATTATGCCACATTACCCAGTAAATTTAATGCCTCTCTCACCCTTCAGACCAGAACACGGCAATGCGAACACTGCTATTTGCCGATAGAAATAGGTGAGAGTAAAGTACCAATGCAGACGTGATTTTGTGTTAGGCCTACCTCGTATATAGACTCGTTAATTAGGATTAAGAATCTGTTAGGGAATATCGTAAACTATTGAACGAGTGCCCGGGTCGGTTTCATTATCTGTGCCAATATATTAAATTAAAATATATTAAACGGTACTAAGTACCGGCGTCCGCGACTCCGTCGGCGACATGTTTGTTCATTACAATCTACGTGTTGTATCACTAACGTTATAGTGAATTTTCATTAAAATCCAATTAGTAGTTCTGGAGTGACAAAGTGACAAATATATAATGTCTTCATTTATAATTCTTGTTAATTAACATTCTACATTAATGAAATATTCGTTTTTTTATATATACTAATATTATGAAGAGTTTGTTTGTTTAAACGCGCTTATCTCAGGAACCGCTGTCAGATTTGAAAAATTCTTTTAGTGTTGTATAGTCAATTTATCGATGAAAGCTACTTGGGGGGTACCCCAAAGTCAGTATTCCACGCGGACAAAGTCGCGAGCTCTGCTATTCTAATGTATATAGCAACTAGCTGAGCCGACGTTGACGTAGACGCTGTCCTGTCTTAACTTTTTTCTCGGACATATGTACTTATGAATAACATATGGCGACTATAATAAATAAATACATGCCCACAACATCTCATACATTGACCTGACTCCGTGGTAAGTCGATTAGAGCACGCGTGTTACGGACATCAGACAACAGGGGAATCACAAATATACTACTTAAACAAACATAAATATCATCATATAAATATTTGTCCTGGGTGGGGATCGAACCCACGACCTTTGGCAAGTCAGCATGCAAGCATACGATCTGCTTGATGATAAACGTGACCGCAGTCTGTAGACGCTGGTGTCGTTACAAGGATACCACTAGCGTGTCGCCAACCCTGTGAGCTGAAGATACAATGCTACATTAACCCAAAGTACCCAAAGGGTAAAAGTAGCCCATATTTTTAAACAGATATAAACTATCCAACGTCTCAAGTTGGATCAAACTGTACACAGTAAGCAATAATTGGTTGAAAGCAGGTCGGTACTTTAGAAGTTCATCATACCATTGGAAGTCCACTGCTGGACATAAGGCTCTCCATGAAAGGAGGTTAATTGCAGCGCTGAGCAAGCATGTTGGCAATCGCAGAAGGGAGCTATCGCGATGAGGGATGCTGCTGCCCACCCCCGCCCTGTGCATTTAAGCTGCACTGTTTCGGATGGATATACCGCTATCTGTCGGTTCTGTTACCTTAGTCGCCTCTTACGACACCTGCTGCTGTAGGAAGTACTATTCTATTCTGTCGGTACCTCACGGCACTTTGCCGGTACCTTACACGTGTTGTTTATATATAAAGGTATTATAAATGCCAGACGTAACTAGTTTTGTAGTTTTGTCTGTTATGTCGCTGCTATGGATCTTCCCTAATAAATAACATTGAACTAGTTGGCGAAAAACAGGCCGGAGTTCGCAGAACTAGGTACGCATCGAGTCCTAACCGATATTGCGGCGACCTTTAGCCTGCGCCTGTGACCTAAATCTGCCTAGGCCCGACCGCCTGGGAGGGGTAGACCTGAAAGGCGTGGGGGTAGGGTGGGGAGGTTTTATTTAGTCCTCGATTATACTGTGTTTATGCGGCAAACGGTTGTCACCCATTCTTGTGCCACTGAGACACTAGACAGATAAGCATATGGATTGATTTATTCCATAGTGGCTTTAGTCTGCTTCTATTAAACTGCACACAATACGTTCTTAAAACTCGTTTATTGTTATGCATTAAACACACAATTATCAAACAAAGTATAAAACAAAATCGCTTTCTCTGTCCCTACTAGGTATGTTTGGATCTTAAAACTACGGAACGGATTTTGATGTCGATTTTTTAAATAGATACAGAGACTCGAGAAGAAGAAGAGGCTTATATGTATCATCATTATCATAATTACAAACATTAGAAGTCCACTGCTGCACAAACTCTTCCTAAGAAAGGGGGAATTCTGCCGGTAATTGCTACGCTTAGCAAGCGTGTTGGCAATCGCAGAGCACAGCTTTTGCGACGAGGATGCTGCTGCCCATCCCCACCTTGTGCATTTGAGCTTCACTGTCTCCGATGGATATACCGCCATCTTGTCGGTTCTGGTACTTAGTTTTACTTCCGGTACCTTACAGCGTATAATACATGCATAATTATAGTAGAGAAACATTGATATAATTTTAGAGGTTTATAATGTGATGTCGAAAATAAACATCTTTTTGCGATTGCTAACGCTGCCTGAACCTGACGAGATAGATCAAAGAAGTGTACTACGGTATTTTACACCTTAAAAACGTTTACCTAAAAGTCCGCGATGGAATATGTCTATCTCTTAGAGGTATCCCACAATAACCACTTTTATCGTGATTGCACCCGCGTGAAGCCGGGGCGGGTCGCTAGTATAAAATATAGACATGTTTGGAACAGACATATAGTCGATACGTTGGAGCGTGATTGAACATGCCGAATGCTAGGTCGGCATCAGGGATCAACCACTGGGGATTTAAAGCCTCATCTAGCCAACCCGCCCCTTAAAATGTAGGTCGATGGTGTTGCGGGGGGGCGGGGCTGGTGCGAGGACGCGCGCGGGTGGCTCGTCGTTCGGGGGGTGGGGTGTGGGGGCTGGTTATTTTTGGACGTCTATATTTAGAAACGATGAGCGCTCGCCGAGGACGTCCTTCGTTTTTGTTTCTGCTCCTAATGTACTTGTTCGAGTCCTTTGGTGAGAGGAAACATGCCGCGGTCCCTGTTTGTTTTCGGCCATGCTTTGTTGGCCATTTGGTTGACTTTGGTGGCCAACTATTCGCTGTAGCAGGAGTATCGATAATATGGGAATTGTACGTGGGGAAATGATAATTTATCTCTTATAATATAAGATTAACGTTTTTTCAGAAATGATAATAGTCTTAAGATCATGACAGATAAATCTGTATGTTTAAAACAATCTAAATGGTATCATCATTCGACGGACCTGATGGCAAAGATCGACGTGATCCTATCTTATGCGCCAACGGGTCGTGGGTTAGATTACCACGGAGGACAAATATTTGTGTTAATTCTGTGCCTAAAAGTTAAATAGCTATATGTATTTGAGTAGCATATTTGTATTGTCTGGAGTCCGTAACACTCGAGTGTTAAGCACTTGCTTTAAGCGACTTACCACGAAGTCAAGTAAGTATGAGATGTCGTGGGTTATTTAATTATTTATTATTTATCATCTTCAACATAGCAGCCGTTGGCTATCCAGTCCAAGGCTTCCACAAGGAGGAACTTGGCCCATATATTAACTGCCTCTCTCACCCTTCAGACCGGATCACAGCAATGCGAACACTGCTATTTGACAGTAGAAATAGTTGAGAGTCAGGTACCAATGCACACGATCTCATGTATGAGGTTTACCTCATATCTAAAATCACCAATATGCCAATACTGAATGGAACCTTAATTGACCATTCGACTTAAAATTCATTCATAAAAATAAAACTCTGAGAACTATAATCAGGCTTTTAATTACATAGTTCATTCATTTGTAATTAATAAAAATCGCTTCTTGAAATACCTGTACTATACATATAAGAAGAACTGTATTAAACAGCTTAATGTATTCATTGACTGCTGCGTCCTCAATCAAGTTACTAAACTTGACTAAAATTTGCATTAACACGAGTAATTTTCTCCCCGATAATGATTAGAGACCGGTCCGACCTGTATGACTCGGTAATTGCGGCGGCGGATTACACGAATATGATGTAACATTCAAAGAGTTCTACAAAATTTTATCAAATAACATGTGAACTCACCTTGGCATTATCCTAAGCCGTGGGGTACCGGTAGAGTCAAACAAATAATAAATAATTCCCACAACATCTCACACATTGACCTGATTCCGTGGTAAGTCGCTTAAAGCACGCGTGCTACGGACATCTGACAACAGAGGACTCGCAGTTATGCTCCTAAATATATATTTAACACCCAGACAAAGAGCAAATATAAATATTTGTCCTGAGTGGGGATCGAACCCATGGCTTTTAGCACTTGAGATAGGATGACGACCATCTACGCCATCGGGTCCGTCGAATGGTGATACCATTTAGTTTGTTTTAAACACATCACATTAAATATGAATACAATTTTAATTATTTCGAAGTCCTTGGTGAACAGATGAATGTTAAGACCACATCATTGGCGCTATCGTGCCCGTCAAAATTATCGTCATCATTATCATATCTCCTATTAGAAGCCGAAAAAGGGGGGATTTTGCCCATGATTGCCGTGCTGGACTACCACGTTTTTGCAGAGCGTAGCTTTTGCGACGTGCATTTCAGCTACACCGGTTAGGATGGATATACCGCCATCCGTCGCCTCAGACACCTGTTGTCTCTTACGACGCCGGGTATAAGGAGGTACAATCATTTTCTGCCGATACCATACGGCATAGTAAATTGAGGTACCAACTGACAGATGGCGGTATATCCACCCTAAATAGCGGTGCTCAAATGTAACAGGACCGGGATTATCGTCGCACCAGCAACGCTCTACAATTGCTACCACGCCTTCTTAAAGCGGCAATTATGGGCTAATCCCCACTTTTTTGGGACCTGCTGTGTCGATGACAATGTCCTTGTATTCGACGGGCCCGATGGCGCAGATGGTAATGATCATAGATCAGATATGATGAAATTTGTGTTTGTTTTATGTCTGGGTGTTAAATATATTTATTTTAAGTGGAATATTTTTGATTCCCCTGTTGTCTGGCGTCCGTAACACAAAAACTTAAAGCGACTTATCACGGAGTCAGGTCTATGTATGAGATGTTGTGGGAATTCATTTATTGTTGTTGACGTCATTACAAAACCCAGAATGCACAAGGGGCCGTGTAAAATAATGCTGATGCAATTAATTGGTCTCTTATTTTTTCCTCGGTAAGTCATAGAAATGAGTAATCATTTTTCCGTTCGAAATATTATGTTAGTACACCGTTTTGTAAGTGTAAACTCATCACTTAAAATTATATGGCGTACAACATCCTTATACTGTTTTTCTCAGTCCGCGTGATAGTCCGCGTAAGCGTTGCCGCAGCGTATAGACGTTCGTAATATCACGAGGATATCACTAGCGTGTATCACAGCCTCCAAGCAGGAACGCAGCAATGCGGATTACTATTTGGCGGTAGAAATAGGTGAGAATGAGGTACCAATGCACGCTAGGAATAACAGGGTAGCATAAACGATACTAGGTTTGTTTTACGACTTAACAGACAGTTGACAGATCATAAGTATGTTAGATAACCTTTTAGCATCCGGCGGTACCTTACGTATTTTATACCGGTTTCAATTACATTATCATTTGGGGACTGTTTGTTTTTCACGTGATGATTAACGCCAGGAACTGTTTAACGCCCGATCTTTCCTGCTTCCCGCTCTGGTGATGATCAAGACCACCCTTTGCCTAAGTTTACCGAAATCACGCCTGTTTTACTATTTTATACAAGTATGAACTCTATCAAGCCGTGAGGTACCGGTAGAGTAGAATAGTACCTCCCATTAGACCAGGTGTTGTAAAAGGCGACTAAGGTACCAGAATCGAGAGATGACAGTATTTCCATCGGAAACGGTGCAGCTCAAATGCACAGGTCGGAGATGGGCAGCAGCATCCTCGTCGCGAAATCTACGCTCTGCGATTGCCAACACGCTTGCCCAGCGCGGTAATTATGGCCAAAAAACCACCTTTCTCCGAGAGGCCTATGTCCAGCAGTGGACTTTCAATGGCTGCTATGATGAAACTCTATAATATATGTCTGCATATATGCGTTTTACGCCGTGACGATTACAAGAAAACAAATACATGTGATAATATTAATAAATATCCACACACACACCGCATACATTGACCTGACTCCGAGATAAGTAGCTCAAAGCGCTTGTGTTACGGACTTCAGGTTACAGAGCAATCACAAGTATAATACTATATATATTTAATACCCCGACTTAGAACAAATGCAAATTTTATCATATAAATATATTTCCTGAGTGGGGATCGAACCAACGATGTTTGGCGCACAAGATCAGAGCATTGTCATCTGCGCCAACGGGCCCTTTACAATTACTCTTACCCCCCTTGTACCTCTTCCTCTCTTTTCCCCCCCTCTTTTCCGGCCCGCTCGCGATTAATAGCCGGCCCCCTTATTATATCTTTACATGCCTTGTAAATCTTTAATCTGTTTTAATGGCTGTCATTTGCATAATAATACGCGAAACGATACATTCTATTAACTATTAAGAACCAGTTCTGATCTCGTGAGCCCTTGGGAGGGGGGGATCTGCCCGCTTCACGTAGAAGTTCGTGACTCGGCCGACTCCACCGGCCATTAGTTCGACCAAAATTAATTTAGCGCGTATAAGCTGTGACATAAACTAAATTTGATTTACTACCATACTTGATTACCACAAGGTCATTATTAATTTGGCGAGTCATTTAGTGAGTTGATTTACATAATAGTACATCAATGTTGTGTCATAAGTCGTCGGGTACCGGCAGAGTAGAGTCGTACCTCACCCTGTACCAGGTGTGATAAGAGGTGAGGTACAACTAAGGGAGCAGAGCCGGCAGATGGCGGTACATCCACCCGAAACAGCGTCGCTCACACACGAAGCTGCGTTGTTCAATTGTCACAACGCCGGCCCGGCGCGGCAATTTTTGATAAAATTCTTTTATCTTGGGAGGCCTGTGTTCAGTAGTGGAGGTTCAACAGCTGCTATGTTGTAATAATAATAATTCCCATAACATCTCATACATTAACCTGACTCCGTGGTAAGTCGCTTGAACGGTGGGAATAGAACGCTCTCCCTTTGGCTACCTACCATCTGCGCCATCGGGCCCGTCAATTAATATAAGATTACAGTTGATGTTAATTAATTACGGTTTATGTAGTGAAATCATATTTAATTTTTTAAATTTAAAATGCTTTACATGAAGTCGACAGGGGACGTGTCGAAGCGTATCACGTGATTCAATGGCAGATTGACTTTTAATGTCAAACAATTTGTGGTTTATTTTGAAATTCTTTATTTATGTTAATTTATTATTAAATAGTTCCTCTTTGAGAGTGCCCTGTGTTCACGTGTCAGTGTTGTTACAGAGATGGCCCACGAGGGCGGCGGGTCGGAGGGATCACCGCAGCACACGCCCTCCCCGCCGCACGCCCCGCGCCTGCCCCTCGGTGACACCAGCTTCCATCATCAGATCATGCAGGTTGGTACCCCTTGTCCTGTCACCTACTATGATACTACGGCACGGGTGGTACCTCGTGCTCCCATGTGACAAGCTCCGGTAGATGTCGCAGATATAGTATCACAAGATACCGACTCAAATATGTGGTTTGTGGTTGACAGGCGTACGTTGTCGTTCGTGTGGTCGTTTTCGATGACCTTTAGTAAGTTATTATTGATTGTTCTCTTTTTTTCTTAGTACTTTTGGCTTGATACGAGCGCTGCAATTTGCTCCAACTTAATACTTTAGTTTTAACCTTTTTACATAAAAAAATATTTAATTGAATGCCTTTGAAGGTTGCGAGATAAATGTCTTACCTCGTAATATTGTGTTTGTAGAGCGGTGTTATGCGACGTAATAGCGAAAGGAAGGAACGCAGCGCGGACAAATGGATGAACATTAAATGCCGGAGCGATCGGGGCCGGCTTATTCCCGTGACCTTTTCTCCGAACATTGCACAAACGCAGCCCCATATATCTGGATATAAACGCGGCGCCGTATTTATAAAAACTTCCCGCCCGCGTATAAATAAACCGATATGAACACATAACGAGCTATAGTTCGCCCGTCCGTCTGCGCACTAGGTATATTTACACGCGTTCCACCCGCTCTAATACTCGGGATTAATTTTAGACCGAATGTCGATGCGCGGCCACTCGCGGACGCCCGCCCGCCGGTGCGAATCCAAAACATTGAGCTATTAGTGTTTACCAGTGATAATATCAAATATCCGGCGGCAGGAATAACTAGATCGACACGTGCCCGGCGCGATGCCGCCCCCGCACACCGGCTGTCTAGTGCCCGCGACCACCGGGCGGCCTAACGATGGGCCCCGCCGCCACGGGGTGCAGGAACAATGGCGGAGAAAGGCTGCCAATTCCCTCGGTAGCGACATTATTTTTGCCCCGCCCACGGCGCGCGCGCACAACATCCGCCCGCGCGCTATTTGCGGCACACACGCATTCCGACCGCCGCCATTTTTTCATCGAACCAAAATAATGTAGCCGAAGCCAAAAATATGCGCAGACGCCGATACTGCAGCTTCTTTTATATTTTGCGTTATCGCTGTCCCGTTGCTTTCGTCGCGCGTACTTCGTCCATTCATTAAAACACCTTCTGCGTTCTAATACATTTGTTTGCGTATCTTCAATTTATGTTCTTGATCTGTATCTTTTTGTTACTATTATATCTGTTTGTCATTTTGATGCTGTACATCCCGAGTATGGTTCATACTAGGTTCGAGCACAAAGATGACCAATTCGGCGTCTGCTTGGAATGATGTGGCCATCTTTTTGCTCGGACTGAACAGTCGAGCATACGTTGAACCTCGAGCCGGTGTCGGCGAGAAGTGTCGCCGGATGTGCAGTGTCCTACATTATTTCCTCTCTCGTTGTCAGAATCAGAGCCCGAGAAAGAACCATATCGCGGAGAGAGCGAAACAAACATTAGAGAATAATTTCCTGCTGCAAGTGAGTCCAAATTGAATATACTTGTGTTTCGTGTCTTACTCAACGACCCCGCGTGTCTACCAAACTTGTCCATGTTTCTAAAAGCTTAAATTTTGTAACTCGTTGTCACACATGTCGTTATTTGATCTAAGCTTGTAAATGTGTCTGAATTTCGCAAAGAAAAGTTGGTGGTTGATTAGGACACGGTGTTTGCTAATGTATTGTAAGACTGTGTGTGGTGCGTTGCGTTGTTCGTGTGAACAGTAGCGACAGACTAGGTGTTGTCTAATGTACATTATCGATCATTGCGATTCACACAACACCATCTCAGGAAACGGTAGCGGAGAGTTTCATCACCCGTCATTATGTCACTTCAAAACGATCGTCGGTCGCTCAGGGCCCGTGGTTTGAGCATTGGTGGAACAGCTTATCACTAAGACTTACTGATTTGAACCTAATGTTGTCCGTAATAAAGAGCTTATTTATCTGAGGTTGCTGACCGAGAGTCCAGTAGAAGCACTAACACAATACTCCAGTCCACGTGCCCTGGGAGGAACGTACATTGCACGTTGCTGGATATCGTTGAACAATTGAAGGTACATATTGATATTTGTTTACCACGCTATGATCTTGTATGGAGGTGTCATGTGATCGCTCACCGCCGCCTGACTCCGTGAGGGTGCTCACCTCCTGCATGTTTCAGCTGAAGAAGCAGCAGCAGCTGCAGCAGGAGATCCTGCTCCAGCATTTCCAGCAGCAGAGCCAGAAGCTGGCGCAAGAGCATGAGCAGCAGCTCCGGCATCACTTAAAGGTGAGGAAGGTTAGAACAATCACTTGATCATTCTTTTATTTATATTCTTATATTTTAGGTAGAGAATGGTTTTTTTTTGTATTGAAAGTAATGCGATACAACCCAATACTTGGATGTAATATGATGTAGCGTCTTGTTGTAATAATCAGAAATATCTTATCAATAAACCGTACTGCACTGTAAACGAATTCTATTGGTATTTAAGTACGTTTTGATACCTGACAGGGTCATGTACCACACTTCTATTATATACTGTAAACACTTACAATGTACATGTGCAATATCGAAATAAATAATAATAATTGTTGACGACGGCTAATTACGACCTTGGCCGTCAAAATCATCCAAATCAAATCAACACCATTAAGCGAGCGCACTCGTGAGCGTCCGCCAGAACGACGCGACGCCAAATCGTGATCGAAAATAACCATTAATAGTTTTATTTTGATATAACAACACCCATACTAATTGCGGATATTAATTGGCCGAGCAGCAAATCCGACCGGCATCCCGGCTATGCCGCGATCACGTTCGGTTAGCGCTCAGTTATTAATAGTGGGTCGCCATCGGTGGTTGTCGATTGTCCGATATTGGGTCAATCCGCTTGTGAAGGAGCTGGAATTCGAGGAATAGTTGGCGCGGGCCCTGCCGGTGTCACCGCGGCTATAAATAGCCATGAATGGTGGGCGAGCGATTACTAATTACATCATTCATACTCGCTCGTTGCGTGCGCTTAACTTCGTTAGCGATATCAACTCGGTTCACGCAAATTAGAGACGAGTCCAACAATATATAGCATGCATCGCGTCATTCATAGCTGCAAGCTGCTTTGTACACAGCGCATAGACTCGACCTGTGCTTGTGGCAATTGATTGCGCACTGTAAACATGGATGGTGGCCAATGGCATGTTTGATGATATTCAGCAGATACTTGAGCGCCTGACTCAACTGTGACGCACCATTAGGAAGACTCACACATTAATTCTTTGATAAAATGCGTGAATGCCAGTAATCGTTCCGTAGTTGGCTCCAGCGCAGAATTCTCGAATTTATATTTATTTACGAAATAAAAAAATATACCATTAATTGTCTGAATCATAGATGTGATGATGCACAAGTATAAAAAGATGCGAGTAAATAGTCAGGTTGACCTTAAGTCATGTCTTGGATACCAATATTAAACACCACTTCGTAGCACCCATGCGTTTATCAGGCTTTATTTAAAATATATCCGTGGGGCACTGGCAGAGTAGAATAGTACCTCTCTCTGTACCAGGTGTCGGAAGAGGCAGCGTAGCTCAAATACTATATGATGAGGATAGGCAGCAGCATCCTCGTCGCGAAATTGTGCTCTGCGATTGCCACCAGGCCTGCCCAGCGTGGCAATTATAGGCAAAAATCCCCTTATCTTGGGGAGCCTAATGTCCACTTGTGCACTTTTCTGTGATTTGATGATGGGGGGGGGGGTCTGCTTTACCCTTTCTAGTTGTTTCGGCAAGTTAACAACGTTTCAAATTGTGCAGCAACGTTGTCATATTTCAGACGTTAAGAATTCCCGTCGACTTCCAGATGTGGGAGCAGCAGAAGGCCATCGAAGAGGCGGCCCTGCGGGAGGCCCGCGAGGCCCGAGAAGCGCGGGAAGCCCGCGAGCGCCATGAGCGCGACCGCGTTGAGTTGATGCGCAAAAAGGACAAACTGGAGCCTAGCGCCAACGCCTCTACGCAGGTCAAACAGAAGCTGCAGGTGAGTTGGACGCATATTCCTGCCACATCTCCGTTTGGTACTCCATATTCAAAAAGAGCAGGATTAGTGTAACTATGTCTATGTATTAATGTAAATTAAGACATTATTATATGGTAACCTTTAGTATGAATGTTGAGATATTTTGCATATGTAGATAGAATAGACGAAAAAAGAATGACTGCACAAATATGGAATACCATTCACGGAAGTGAATGGCAGAGTTGTTATAGGACCATCTAGGCGGACATATTTTAACAACGTGTAAGAGGTATTAAAGAAGGGCCAGGTCAAAAGCACCAAAAATAAACGAGCGTGTATAAAAGGACTAATGCGAGTAAGCGAACCGAGCGAGGTAGACCAAGATCGTAACAAGTGGGGCACAGGCGTGATATATGCATATATATAGCAGCCTATGCGCCCTAACGGGTAAGGTCAAGGAAGCTTCATTTCTGCCGCATCCCGTTCATAATTTAAATATATTTGGTGACTTGATTAATATTCTACTAAGATAAAGAGTTTAGTTTGACTGTGTAATTATGTTCCAGGAGTTCCTTAAGAAGAAACAAGCTGCAGCCAATGCAAACGGAACCGTACCTGGATCTCCATACAGAAATTGGTGAGTTACTTTCAATGTGTTTACTATCATTGATAGAGTAAGTGGCAGGTTTACCGCCAATTGCGGATCGAGCCTGTGGATCCAATTGCTAAGTGCAGAAGCCTCACTGGATGTGACGTATGTACGGAGGGGTAGAGGTACTACCAGAGCCATGCGATACCTTTATCTGTACGGGGTCGTGAAAGGGCGCATGAGGTACCGGAAACAACCAAAACAACGTAATGCAAATCGAGAAAATATAAATATTGTTTTAATTTAGTTTCAATATGTGGACACACGCAAAAATATTAGCGTGTCCAGGTGACGAAAGAATAAATTATATTAATTTTAAGTCTCACCAACTAGACACAGGTGTGTCCAATCTCTTGTGTATAACCCACAACTTTGGACGACAAATTGGTAGTCTTTTGGGAAGACAATTGTCCAGCAATGGATGTCCATCGGCTGATAAAAAGATCACCATAGTCATGAGGTACCGACCGAGTTGAATAGTACCTCACTATATACGTCGTAAGAGGCGACTTAGGTACCGGCGGTATATCCATTCGAATCGGTGCATCTGAATTGATCAAATGTGTAGTAGAGGTGGGATGGGTAGCAGTATCCCCGTCGCGAACGCTGCGCTTGCGATCGGCAACACACTTGCCTTGCGCGGTGATTATTTTTTCTCGGAGACGCTTATGTCTGTAATGATAATGATGATGTTGAACCAGTGTAAACAGTATTGTTGTCCACCCTCCAGGGGTATAGTGAAGTCGTCGAGCGGCGAGTCGATAACGTCGACCGGCGCGGCGGCGCACCCGTACCGGCTGGCGGCGCCGCCCCTGCCGCTGGCGCTCAACGCCGCCCCGCCGCAGCCCTCGCCCGCAGACTACCCGCTCCGGAAGACTGGTGAGTTGGCCTATGTGCTCGCGCTCATTGGGCCGTTTGTCACCACCGGCTGACCGTTGCTTTCCCTCGGTCTGAAACTTGGTCGCGGCCGTCCATCTCTGCCCTTGTAATGGGAACGCTCTTACAAACACACAAGAAGTTAGTTCAGAGACGTAAAATAAGAGTAGTTGAAATTATTATGATGCGGTAAATGGTAGTATTTTTTCATCAATTGAAGTTAACTGCACTTCAGTAAAATTTCAAAAAGTAATGGACTAGAGACCACTAAGAGACGGGTGTAATTATAAATAGGTCTCTTTGCTGACTGCTGACCAAAATCACCAAACAGGAAACAATAAAAATGAATAAAATTCTGTGACCATAACATTATCGCAGTCAAATAATAAATTCGCACAACATCTTATACATTGACCTAAGTCTGTGATAAGTAGCTTAAAGCGCTTATGTTACGGACGCCAAAAAACAGATATACTACTTAAATACATATATTTAACACCCGGGCACAAAACAAACATAAATATCATAATATATTTGTCCTGGATGGGGATCAAACCCAAGACCTTTGGCGCACAAGACAGGATCTCTACCACCTGCGTCATCAGGCATAAAAAATATTTATCTTCATATATGTAATTGGACAACTTTTCCACTGAGATCTGGTAGAAGCGATGTCTTCGAAAGGACGACAAAATATTTTATATACACAAGATATTCTTTGCCATACAGGTATTTGGTGACAGACGGTCCATTATAGATTGTCCTAATCCCACCCCGTGTGTTTCAAAATAACTACGGAATGATATGAAACACACGAAGAAATTGTGAAATGAACTAATTGACTGCCTTGTTTAAAAATTTAACTCCAAACACAGCGATCGTTCAGTCTTAATTTATTGAGTTGTTTGAATAATTAACTGCTAGTGTGTGTCAAATGTAATTGCTATTATTGATAGAAAACTTTGGCAGTGGTGTGACGAAGTCACGTTTTATTGACGTCGTCACATCACTGACGTAACTGACTACCGATGCCATTATATATTCGCAATGTAAATCGGAGATTCCCCCAATGACACAATGAGAGAGAACACTGGAATACTTCCAGCAGTTGAGGACTCTTGTAGATGACGTTACGTATAGTATAGGTATAATAAGTCAAACCAGTGGCTTAATGTTCTTCGAACAGATTGTCAGGGAGTACAATCTAAACAAAAAATTGCATTACCTGAATATATTTCGAAAAAAACGTGTTGTTTTTACTGGGTCTGTAATTTATAAAAATACGTTAACGATCAAATAATTTTCTGAAGATGTTCTCAAATATTTAACTATCGAGTGTTATAATTCAATTTGAATGTAAACAATGAAGTTGCTACAACACTTAACTCTTATTTGATTAACACTGAGGAGACGATAAACGAGAACTAAACGTGTACTCGTTACACGAGGTAGACCTCATACAACGGTCACCTGCATTGGTACCTCACTCTCACCTATTTCTACCGCTAATTAGCATTTCTGTGTGAGTGAGAAAGGCAGTGAAATTACTGGATAGTGTGACATAGTATCTTCAAGCTACACGGTTGGCAAAGCGCAAGAGTGATATCCTTGTGATATTACGAGCGTGTATAGGGTGCAGTGATGTTTACTATCACGCGGGCCGAATGCTTGTTTGTCGTCATGGACATATTAAAAAGTATTTTTTGCTGAAACTCTTTTTGATCGTACATAAGTACGTTTAAAACGCAATGCATGTATTTAAAGCTAAAATGTTTTGTCTGCCGTTTCCGTTTTGGCATTGACACAAAGTAAAAAGGTAGTTTAAAAAGTAGGTTAGAAAATATTACATACATACATTTTTCGCAAATCCAAAACGGGTTTTTCGTATCCATACGTACACACATAAATATGACTAGTAGGTAGATATAAATAGGGCAGGTTGAGTAATCTGTGACAGTCGAGTAGGATCGTGTGATGGCATCGGTGGCGCAATAACCGCATGGTAGTGAGTGGAGTGAGTGAGTGTGCACTAACCGCAGCGTCGGAGCCGAACATGCTGAAGGTGCGCCTGAAGGCGCGCGTCATCGAGCGGCGCGCCTCGCCGCTCGCGCGCCGCCCGCTCAAGCAGCGCGCCAAACACCGCAGTAAGTACCCCCCCACCCCCTTTAGGGGTATCCTGCCCAGGTAGACTGGGCAATGTGACTGCATCTTCATGTCACAAAGTTGGTGATGTCATTGTGATGACGCGAGCATCTATAGGTTACAGAAATGCGCGCCTGTCACGCAAAACGGGCGTTTGTTTAGCAAAAAAAGTTTAATCACAAGAGAGGGATGCAAGATATATAAAGTGACGTCACTGCCTGAAGGTGCGCCTACGCATAAAGAGACGTCCTAATTTCAATAATTTACACTTGTGTCATCAACTATCATCATAACATCTTGGAAGTTCGGTGCTGGACACAGGCCTCCCCAAGAAAGGGGGAATTTTGTCCATAATTGCCGCGCTAAGCAAGCGTGTTGGCAATCGCAGAGCACAACTTTCCCGACGTGAATGCTGCTGCCCACCCCCGCCCTGTGTGTATTAGTTACACTGTTTCGGATGGATATACCGCCATCTATCGGTTCGGGTACCTTATTCGCCACTTACGACACCTGACACAGAGAGAGTTATTATTCTACTCACGGCAATTAACTATATTTTAATTATTTCAAGCGCAGGCAGTATCCTAATTGCTCCTTCAGTTTTGAACAGGATAATTACGTCGTAAGAGTGTTTTCAAATAAATATTCAGGTATATAACAAAAACACGTACAGATGTCCCTAAAGACAATTGTCAAAGCGACATATTGTATTATGAAGGTAAGTAAACTGAAAGAAAGTGAATAAAACGTGAACGCCGCTGTCGCCGGTGTGAGCATGGCTTGTATTGTCTCGTTCGTAGAACGCCAGTGTGTTTGCGTTGGAATTAATTGAAGCGTTGAATGGCTTATTTACTTAATAATGAATAATAAAGATTAATGTTTCAAATTGCATTTGTATGGGTTTATTTTTTATAATACTTCTATGAATACTAGTTGACGATGACGTCAGTGGCATGGAAAGAATAAGCTCTATACCAAACTTTCAATGAATATGTGTTTATTATTAAATTTTTAGTACAAATGAGAGTAAAATCCCCTCGTTATTACGTAGACTGCGACGGAACGGGCTCGCCGCGAGGGTCCCCGCCCGGCGTAGGCGCGGGCTGCGGCGCGAGCGCACCCATTCGCGAGGAGGAAGAGCTGGGTCGTGCGCCCGAGCTGCTGTTCTCCTCGCCATCGTTGCCCAACATCTCGCTGGGCCGCCCACACCCCCACCACCCCCACCACCACCACGCGCCGCCAGCGCACGCGCACCCGCACGTGCCTGTGCATGCGCACGCGCACGCGCTCGTACACCACGCGCACCAGCCGCACCCGCCCTCGCAGGTAACGTGGCGACAGACAGTCGCACCTCAACAGCTATAGTTGTCGTTCTATTAACAAAGTCTTCACATATCTCCATGAAATTATTTGTCTAAAATCTCACGTTCAAAGATTGCAGAGGATCCTCTGTAATCCGGCTTCATCCGTGAATTCGGTTAAAATTCAACAGTATGGTGTCATTCGGTTCGTTGAAATTTGTCGGATTATACGAGCGATCCCTAATTAATTTTGCCGAGCAAAAGACATGTCGGATTACTAAGGATGCGGTGACAAGTGTCAGTTCGTCGCACAGGTGTCAGTATCCCTGCCGCCGGTGTCGGAGGCGGAGGCGTTCTGCGGGGGCGGGGCCGCGGGCGCGGGGGCGGGCGTGGGGGCGGCGCGGCTGCCCAAGCGGCCGCTAGGACGCACGCACTCGGCGCCGCTACCGCTCGGCGACCCCGCGCTGCACCCGCCCTCCGCGCACCACTACCTGCGGGATCAGATCCGGAAGACGGTAACTACACTTCCTAAATATCACTCTCAATTCACTCACCTTTATACCTTTAGACCTTTATAGAATTTAATAGATAGTTTTTCGTCTTTTTAAACAGTTTTACTGGTTTCCTCTCATCCATTCGTAATATCAATGAACCTGTAAACTTAATCCTCACGGTCTACGTCTCTTCGACGATAATACTAGACGGTCTATCTTTCGATAGGAAAAAACGCATTTAAATATACACAGAAGACTAAGGTTAGATAAATCGCGGCAGGTGCTGACGCGCGCGCACGATGCCGCGTCGGCGCAGTTGCGGGAGGAGGAGGGCGAAGTCATCGACCTGACAGCGCGGCGCGCGGAGGGCGCGGGCGCCGGTGGCGTCGCGGGCGCGGGGGCGCCCTTGGGCGCGGCGGTCGAGCCGGCGCCTCTGGCGCGCGCCCTCAGCTCGCCGCTCGTGGGCGCGCGTGCGCCCGCCACAGGCCTCGCCTACGACCCGGTCATGCTCAAGCACGGGTGAGTACCGACGCGACCGTGCGAGCGGCGCGACCGGCGCGACCGGCGCGACCGGCGCGGTCGAGCGACTCGTCCCGGGCGCGCCAGTAACGACGTGTCTGCCGCAGGTGCGCGTGCGGCGCGCACGCGCCCACGCACCCGGAGCACGGCGGGCGCCTGCAGTCCATCTGGGCGCGCCTGTGCGAGACCAACCTGGCCGCGCGCACCGAGCGCACGCGGCCCAGGAAGGCCACGCTCGAGGAGCTGCAAGTGAGTTATACTTTTCCACTTCTATTTCTCTATCGAGTAATAGATGCCGCGATCCGAACCGATGTAACCGTAGAATGTTCCCTGACCGGCGCGCGTGTTGCAGTCGGTGCACACGGAGGCGCACGTGCTGACGTTCGCGGGGCGCGGGCGCG